>CP139501.1:173075771-173405863 GCA_021014915.2 Artemisia tridentata subsp. tridentata | reverse complement strand
TGAACTCTGGAAGATGAGGATTGAGCAGTACATGAAGATGCTTGACTACTCCATGTGGGAAGTCATTCAGAATGGAGATAGTCTACATGCTAAGGCTGCTTATGACCCTTACCCATTAAAACTAATGAGGAGAAGGCACAAAGGAAATTGGAAGTCAAAACTCACAATATTCTTTTGTTGGGTATACCGAATGAATATCAATTGAGTTTTAGTAACACTCAGTCTGCTAAGGAGTTGATGGATGCTGTTGAACTCGGATTTGATGGGAATGAGGCCACCAAAAAGTCTAGGAAGAATCTGCTCAAGCATCAATTTGAAACATTCACTGATTCAAGTTCAGAAGACATTGATGCTACCTATGATAGACTTCAGAGGTTGGTGAGTCAATTACAGCTTATGAAAGTCTCAATGCCTCAAGAAGACATCAATCTAAAGTTTTTGAGGAGTTTACCATCTAAATGGAATACTCATACAGTGGTCTAGAGGAATAAGACTGATTTTGAAACAATGACTTTGAATGATTTGTACAATAATCTAAAGGTGTATGAATCTGAAGTCAAGGGTACATCCAGCTCATCTTCTGGTACAAACAACCTCGCTTTTATGTCTTCAAACAACAAGGGATCTGGAAGCTCACAAGAAAACCATTCTGCTGCTGCTCATGCTGTTTCTACTGTTGGCACATCTGGTTCTGCTGCTAGTTCAAATACTGATAACATCAGTGATGCAGCTATCTGTGCCTTTTTGGCTGATCTCACTACAAGCACAACTGTTACTGATCAGGATTTGGAACAAATAGATCCTGATGATCTTGAAGAGATTGACTTGAAATGGCAGATGGCCATGTTAACTATGAGGGCAAGGAGATTTATTAAGAAGACTGAAAGAGCACTCAAGTACAGACAAACCAATGTGGGGTTTGACAAGGCCAAGGTTGAGTGTTATAATTGTCAGAGAAAGGGGCATTTTGCTAGGGAGTGTAGAGCACCAAAGAAGATCAGAGAGACTGCAAGGATTATTCCCATTGAGGAAACCAAGACTATTGATGCTCTAGTGTCCTGTGATGGCTTGGGTGAATATGACTGGAGTGACCAAGCAGAGGAAGGACCAAATGCTGCTTTCATGGCTGAAGAAGAACAGAAGGGACACAATTTTGCTCTAATGGCCTATGCTTCTTCATCCTCTGGTTCAGATTCTGAGGTATCAACTGATTCTACTTGTTCATTTAAATCATGCCTAGATACTGTAGAAGAATTAAAGTCTAGGAATGAAAGTTTAAGAATGGAAGTTGAAAAGTTAAAACTTGATAATTTAGGTTATGTATATGGCCTAAAATCAGTAGAAGAAAAACTTGACTTTCTTAGACAGAATGAAGTAGAGTATGTTGATAAGATTAATGGTATAGAAGTAGAAATTATTAAGAAAAATGCTGCAATTAATGTTCTTAATAAAAGAGTAGAAGAGGCTGAAAAAGCTAGGGATGTAGCTTTATCTGAAAAGGAAAAACATGTTGTCAGGGTAGAAAAACAACAATTTGCATCAGACTCTGTGAATAAAGCTATTGAAAGTCAGTTAATGAGAAGAGGAAGTGGATTAGGTTACAATGCACCTCCTAGGAAGGAACTGTCTTTTATTACTGAAATTGATGCAAAACTTGTAGGTGAGTCAAGTAAAGCTAGTTTAGAGACACCTAAGGTTGAACAAAAGTTTTCTTGTGCACCAATCATTGAAGATTGGGTGTCAGACAGTGAAGAGGATGAACAGACTGAATCAACATCTAAGGCTAAAAAGAAAGAAATTTCTAAAGTTGTTGAGTCTAAAGTCTCACAGGTTAAAACAGTTGAAACTAAAGCTAAACATGTTGAATTTGTAAAACCTGTGTTAAGAAGTAAAATTTCTAGGAAAATGGCTGAATTTGATGAGAAACCTAGAGAAAATCCTAGGAAAACTAATAACTTGCCTAGGGGAAACCAGAGAAATTGGAACAGTCTAATTTCACATAAGTTAGGTAGTGACTTTGAACTGGTTAAGAAGGCATGCTATAGCTGTGGTAGTTTTGAGCACTTAGAGGAAGATTGTTACTACCAAAAACCTGTTAGAACTTATGCTCAAAAACCTGTTTGGAACCAACATACTAGGGTGAACCACAGGAACTTTGTTAGAAAGACTCACCCTCACCCCAAAAGAAACATGGTTCCTAGGGAAGTTTTGTTAAGAGATGGTGCTTCTAGGACAATTAATGCTGCTGCACCAACAAGGCCCATTCAAAAGAAAACAGAGGTTTCTACTGCTAAGGCACAAGCAGTTTCTACTGCTGAGCCTAAAGTGATTACTGATACTGTTGTGGGCACTCACTTTTATGCTGTTAAGGCCTCAGCTTGCTGGGTCTGGAAACCTAAAACTAAGGTTTTGGATCATGTTCTCAGACACAGCAGTACATCAATGGACTTGAAGAAATTTGATTACTTTGATGCACAAGGCAGATCCAAGTCAGTAATGGCTTGGGTCCTAAAGAGAAACTAATTCTCTTACTTTATGTGCAGTACAATCTACAAGATGAGCTAAAGGATAAACGCATTTTTGATAGTGGATGCTCTGGACATATGACTAGAGACCAAAGCAAATTGGATGATTTTGAAGCTATGGATGGTGGCTATGTTGCTTTTGGTAATGACCCCAAAGGCGGGAAGATTGTTGGTAAATGTACTATTAGAACAGGAAACCTGGATTTTGAAAAAGTGTATTTGGTAAATGGACTTAAGTTCAATCTTTTTAGTGTCTCACAAATGTGTGACAAAAAGAATTTTGTTCTTTTTACAGAAACTGAGTGTCTTGTCTTATCTCCTGACTACAAGTTGCCTGATGATAAATCTGTGCTACTTAGAGTCCCTAGAACAGACAATATATACAGTGTGGACATAAAGAATATAATTCCTAAAAGAGATTTAACTTGTCTGTTTACCAAAGCCATAATTGATGAATCCAAACTTTGGCATAGAAGGCTTGGACACTTAAATTTCAAAACAATAAATAAATTGGTTAAGGGAAACCTTGTAAGAGGTTTACCCTCAAAAAAATTTGAAAACCCTGAAACCTGTGTTGCTTGTCAGATGGGAAAGCAACACAGAGCTTCTTGTAAGTCCAAAGTGGTGAACTCTATTTCTGAGCCCTTATACATGTTGCATATGGATCTTTTTGGGCCAACTTATGTGAAAAGTTTGAATAAGAAAATGTATTGCCCAGTCGTCACAGATGACTATAGTAGGTTCACTTGGGTTTTCTTCTTAGCAACTAAGGATGAGACATCTAGCATTCTTAAGGCTTTCATAACAAGAGTAGAAAACCTAGTTAATCACAAAGTTAAGATAATCAGATGTGACAATGGAACTGAATTTAAGAATAATGTGATGAATCAGTTATGCGTTGAAAAATGTATCTTAAGACTGTTTAGTATGGCTAGAACTCCTCAGTAAAATGGTGTTGCTAAGAGGAGGAATAGGACATTAATTGAGGCTGCTAGGACAATGTTGTCAGAGTCAAAATTACCCACTACTTTTTGAGCTGAAGCAGTTAACACTGCTTGCTTTGTGCAAAATAGGAGTAAGGTAGTAAAGCCTCATAACAAGACCCCTTATGAATTATATCATGGTAGAAAACCTATGATAGATTTCTTGAAACCATTTGGGTGTCCTGTTACTATCTTAAATACAATTGATAACCTAGGCAAATTTGATGAGAAAGCAGACCAAGGTTTCTTTGTTGGATACTCCACAAATAGTAAAGCTTTTAGGGTATTTAACAAAAGAACTAGGCATGTGGAAGAAAACTTACATGTTAGGTTTAGTGAAACCACACCTAGTGTTGCTGGAAGTGGACCTGAATGGCTATTTGACATTGATTCATTAACCAAAAGTATGAATTATATGTCAGTAAATACATATACAACTAACATGTCTGCAGGAACACAAGATAATTCTAATGTAGCTACACAAGCCAAGGCCAATGAATCTACACAGGAATTTGTCTTAATTGAGAAGTGGAAGCTTGATCAACTTTTCATACCCAAAGAGAAAGAGGGCAAGAGTTCACATGGTGATGTTGTTCATAAAGATGTAGAAGGTGGGGATGGACCTTCTAATGTTGAAAAGGTGGTTAATGAAGAACCACATGTTGCTGATAAAGTGAATCTTGGTGAAAACAGAAGAAATATCACAAGCAGTAGTATTCCTGATTCTACTGCTAGGCCAAAAGTTTCTGTTGCTTAGCCTAGCAGTTCTACTGCTGCACCAAGATTTTCTACTGCTGATGAAGATGGAGGATCCTTTGATGATTTTAACTATCCAGATGATCCTAATATGCCTGGATTAGTTAATATCTATGCTGACACTGATGATGAAGTTGTAGAAGGGTTTGGTGCAAAGGCTGATTTAAACAATATGGAGAATGCAATTCCAATCAGTCCTACTCCAACCACCAGAATACACAAGGATCATCCAAAAGAGCAAATTATTTGAGATATTCATTCTGCTGTTCAAACAAGAAGTAAAGCAAAAGTTTTCAGTAATTTGTTTGATCAAGGCTTATTTGCTCAGTCTCTTCATCAAAGAAAGAGCCACAAGGATTTACAGAATTGTATGTTTGCCTGTTTCCTATCTCAAGTGGAACCCAAAAATGCCTACAAAGCTTTATAAGATGAAAGTTGGGTTGAAGCTATGCAAGAGGAGTTATTGCAGTTCAAGCTTCAAGAAGTCTGGACATTGGTTGATTTGCCTTTAGGGAAAAAGGCCATTGGTACTAAATGGGTGTTCAGATGCAAGAGAGATGAAAGAGGAATTGTGATCAGAAACAAGGCAAGATTGGTGGCTCAGGGATACACTCAGGAAGAGGACATTGACTATGATGAAGTATTTGCACCTGTAGCAAGAGTGGAGGCTATCAAACTATTCTTGGCATTTGCTTCATTCAAGAACTTCACTGTGTATCAGATGGATGTGAAAAGTGCTTTCTTGTATAGGAAAATTGATGAGGAAGTTTATGTGATGCAACCACCTGGTTTTAAGGACCCTGATTATCCTGATAGGGTTTATAAGGTGGATAAAGCACTTTATGGACTACATCAAGCTACTAGAGCTTGGTATGACACCTTATCCAAGTATTTTTTTAAACAATGGTTTCAGCAGGGGAACCATTGACAAGACTTTGTTCATCAAGAAGGACAAAAAGGATATCCTACTAGTACAAGTATATGTAGATGATATCATTTTTGGGTCTACAAATAAGGTGTTATGTGAGGAATTTAAGAAGCTCATGCATAGTAGATTTCAGATGAGTTCTATGGGGGAACTCACTTTCTTTTTGGGGCTTCAAGTTAAGCAGAAGACAGATGGGATTTTCATCAGCCAAGACAAGTATGTGGCTGACATTTTGAAGAAATTTGGTTTTTCTGATGTGAGACCAGCAAAGACAACAATGGAGACCAACAAGCCTTTGCTCAAGGATGAAGATGGGGAAGAGGTTGATGTGCATTTGTACAGATTTATGATTGGATCTTTGATGTATCTAACTGCTTCAAGACCAGACATTATGTTTGCTGTGTGTGCTTGTGCCAGATTTCAAGTGACTCCCACAGTTTCTCACTTGAATGCTGTCAAAAGGATTTTTAGGTACTTGAGGAGTCAACCTAGGTTGGGCCTTTGGTATCCTAAGGATTCACCTTTTGATTTGGTGGCATACTCAGATAGTGATTATGCTGGAGCAAGTTTGGATAGAAAATTAACTTCTGGAGGCTGTCAATTTCTTGGACATAGGTTGATCTCTTGGTAATGCAAGAAACAGACTATGGTGGCTAATTCAACAACTGAAGCTGAGTATGTGGCTGCTTCTAGTTACTGTGGACAAGTACTCTGGATTCAGAATCAGCTGTTGTATTATGGGTACAACTTTATGAACAACAAAATTTATATTGATAATAACAGTACAATGTGTATCATTAAAAATCCTGTTTTTCATTCAAAAACAAAACATAATGAGATAAGACATCACTTTATAAGAGATTCTTATGAGAAAAAGCTAATTCAAATAGTTAAAATCCATACTGACAACAATGTTGCAGATTTACTCACTAAAGGTTTTGATGTGAGTAGGTTTCAATTTTTAATTGCCAGTATTGGAATGATTAATCTTTGAAAAATATTATCTCTGTGTGTTTCTGTGTTAGTTTGTAAGGATTTGTACTGTTATTCATCAAATAAGTTATTTCTATTGCTTGCTCTGTTTGTATGTTGTCTGCTACTAGTTGTTTATTCAGTTGCTATGAAAAACTATGACTTGTGATTATTTTGGTATCTTGTTTCTTGTGTTTTTGTGGTTTTGGACTAACCTTTTGTAGGAAAAATCAAAGGGGAAAGCTTATCTGATGGGAAGAAGATGTTTGACAAGATCAGCAGGCATTCTGCTGCTAGTTAAAAAGTTTCTACTGCTAAGCAAAACTTTCTGCTGCTGGAGTTCTGCTGCTCAGAATTGGAACTATTGGGATTCTACTGCTCGGTTTTAAACTTAAGGGTGGATTTTGTAACTTGGCGCGAATAAAACCCTAATGAGATCCAAACGGCTTAAAAACCCAATTCGATCTCAATATTAAAATTGTGCGCCCAAAATCAACTTCAATTCAAACCCTAACACATCTTTTCACCATCTGATCAAAAACCCCCAAAATCAAAACCCAAATTTCACAATGGCAAAAAGAGACTTCTCCGATAATCACAACCAAATGGCGTTTCTTCAAAAGGTCCCTGAAGCTGAGGGTTTTCCTGAAGTTATTGACTTCCTTAATGCTACTCATTTAAGGTATGCATTATTGGCAAATCCCACTATATACATTTCTCACATGAAACAGTTTTGGTCTACTGTCAAGGCCAAAACTAAAAATGGGGAAGAATATTTGAGAGCTATAGTAGATGAACAAAGAATAATTATTTCTGAGTCATCTGTAAGAGGAGAACTTCATCTTTCAGATGATGAAGAAATAACTTACCTTTCGAATTCTATTATTTTTCAGGAACTTGAAAATATGGGGTATGAGAAGAAAAATGATGCATTAAAATTTTTCAAAGGACTTCTCTGCCCTCAATGGAAATTTCTTCTTCACACCTTTCTCCATTGTCTTAGTCCTAAAACTATAGGGTGGAATGAGTTCAGCACAACTCAAGCATCTGCCTTGATTTGTCTGGCCACAGGACAACCCTTTAATTTTTCGGCTATGATCTTGGATGGCTTGAAAAAGAACATTTCTGGAAAAGTTTATGTTTACCCAAGGTTTTTGCAATTAATCATTAACAAACAATTAAAGAAACCTAAGGTACATAAAGGGACACATGACAGTCCTGAACTTAAAAGCAAAATGTTTTCATATTTGAAAAAGACTGGGACTGGATTTTCTAGAACTGTAACACCTTTGTCCTAACATATATTGCAATTGGCTGCTTCTCAGGGTGAAGGTGCTGAAATCACAACAGCTACCCATCACACACCCACTCCTGAACATTCAACTGAATCAACCCAAAAGACCCAATCCCCTAGGATCTCACCAAACAAGGACACTGAGTTACCTCAGACTAGTGTACGGATGGAAGCAGATGAGGCTGCGACAGGTGATGTAGGTGGCATGATGGGAGAGGCTAGCACTACTAATCCTGGCTTAGCAGCTAGACAGGACAGTGCTAACATAATTAAGACCTCAAACATGGCAACATCTAATGCAGAGGGTTCTCTTGAACTTGATGCAAGTGATGGTAACCCCAGCCAACTGGCTAAAAAGGGGGCTCAGATGATCAACCTAAGGTTGATACTGAGTTTAGGCCCATTGATTCACCTCTCGGACCAGGTCACACAGGTCGAAGTGATGAGGGCAAAACTGTACAAATTGAATTGATGGAAACTCATGTACAGAATGCCAATGCCAATGATTTACCTCTCAGACCAGGTAACACAGGTCGAAGTGATAAGGCTAGACTTGAAACTGAAACTGAGGAATTGATGGCAACAAATGTACAAAATGACAAATCTGATGATCCACCTCTCGGGTCAGGTAACACAGACCGAAGTGGTGAAGATAGAATGAAACAAATCACTGAATTGATGGCCAGATGTACCAAGTTAGAAAGCCAAGTTCTTGACCTCACAACAACAGTCAAACAGTTGAAGATGAGGATCAGACTTTTGGAAGGACAGAAAAGGTCAAGAACAAAGGTGTGGAAACCGTAGAGGGGGGGTAAATACGTTTCCATTTAAAAACTTAAAACCTTTTGTATCAAACACCCGATCAAGTGTGACGTAATATGAAAAGTGTCAACAATGAGTTTATAGCATCTAGAGATGACTATAGTAAACTACAACATATGCACAATCAAACCATGGAACATACATGATCAATCACTACATAAGCAACGATCCACACAAACACATACGCAATGCAAATATAAATATAAAGCAATAACTAATGAAATGAAAGTAAAGAGATAAGTTAGAAGGCGCAAACCGGACACGGTGATTTATAGTGGTTCGGTCACGAAGCTCCTCTTCGCCCTACTCCACTCCCCGAGTACCCAACTCGAGAGTTACTTCACTAATCAACAAACTCCCTTTAGGCGGAGAAAACCGTACACGTCGCTTAACTTATTTTTCGACACTAAGCTAGATGTCGAGTGCTAATCTTAGCTAGCACCAATCTACCACGATCTACCCGATCTACACCATACACGTTGCTTATCCTATTTCCGACACTAAGCTAGATGTCGAGTGCTAATCTTAGCTAGCACCAATCTACCACGATCTACCCTTGATCCACATGATCAATCATACAAGCCCAATGGCTTCAAGAGATCTTCACTATCTCTTAAGATCACAATGATCTTGACTCACTCTCTCACAAAAGAAAAGTAATCGTGATGTATTCTATGATACAATCAAGAGTGTAATAAATGTTACAAGACCTAACAACTCCAACACTTTGTATCTACTTGGATACTTTGTGTTCTTCTCTTGCTAATCAAGAGGGATGACAACACTTTGTATCTACTTGGATACTTTGTGTTCTTCTCTTGCTAATCAAGAGGGATGACAACACTTTGTATCTAGGATACTTTGTGTTCTTCTCTTGCTAATCAAGAGGGATGACAACACTTTGTATCTAGGATACTTTGTGTTCTTCTCTTGCTAATCAAGAGGAATGAAGAGGATCACTTGAGTGGATGATTGGATCACGCTTAAACAACCTAATACTCTCCAAATGATCAAAGAAAGTTATCTAAGTGAAGAGGGATAAGACCAGAGAAAAAGGACTGTAAAAATCAAGTTGGAAGTGTGGAATGGTCCACTATTTATAGGCAAGGGAAAATCTGACCGTTACAGACCCACGGCTCCACTAAATACCCGACGGCTCCACTAAATTTAATGGAGCCGTCCATACTTAAAGGTGCCGTTGGACGCTCCCTTTTTTGTCTTTAGTGGGGAAGGTTTATTTGGGAAAGTTGGAGCTGTTTTGGGGGGAAAATGGCTGTTGGGAGTTTTCAAATTTATTTTTCAAAATAAAACATTTTTTTTTAATTCAAAAATAATTTGTAAAATATATTTTTGAAAAAATGTTTTGTCACATTAAAAATGTGAAGTTTAGAAAAATATAATCCTTTGATCATTTGTCAAGTAGTAGATTTGTTTGTCCATACCTTGAGTGATTTATGTCGGGATGGAAATCTACGACTTCGTTGAAGCATACTTGAGACGTCGGGAGGTGTTGATGAAGTATGCATTGATGATTTGTGTTTACAAGTAACTTGCACATTTTACGTTATGTATTACAAGTTACATGTTTGTCATCATTAAAACCGAAGAAACCGTTTAGTTTAATTATCGTAATATTTGCACTAACAATCTCCCCCTTTTTTATGATGAAAAATATGTAAACCGTAACACATAGTTAAATGTAAAAGTTACCTGTTTACACTCCCCTTCTCCCCCTTTTTTCGAATCAAAAAGGTAGTTGCCTCGAGCGCTCCCTTGAATTCATTCCCTACTCCCCCTTATTGAACTACATTCCTTTCTTCCTAGAAAGGCGAGTTTGCATCATCCTAGTGAAGCCTTCTATCATCACTTGTGAAGATGACTCCATGCTATGTATTCAAATACTCCCGAGCTCCCCCTAGCTCAATGCTCCCCTATGGTGACTTAATCCCCTTGTTTATTTACCTTAGTATCTAGCGGATCCATGGATCAAATTCTTACAAAGGCTTTTCCTACATCAAGGGTTAGCTTCGTGCAGCATAATGTATAACAGTATAGGAGCAACATTATAGGGATAGAATACACATAGCAAGACATGCATGGGTTAAACTATGTTAACACGTAAGTGTCACAACCCGACCGAAAACCTAAGGTGTAATTGTTTACTCAATCACACTAATCAAGAACGAGATTCGTTCATTGACTGACGCACTAAATGACTTCTTCCAAGTTGTCATTGGGAAGGAAAGTTCTAACAAACCTTTTGAACAACATAATCATCTACCTAAGATGATTGATGTTAAGGATAGTTTGTTAATAAGACATACTCTAAATGATTACTATTATGACAAGTCGTGCCATAAAGTAGACTCGATGAAGGTTATACCTAAATGATTCCATAAGGTGGGAGAGTGTTGGTTGTGGTGACAACAAGGACAACTTGGGTTATGTGGTTGTAGGGGATAAATAATGGGATGACCCATTAGTGGTTGTGGTGAAGGTGATAGTGATAAGGATGATGTGTTGGTGCCAAGTCCAAAGAGGTTTGATGGTGATAGGGTTAGTGTGATGGCTAAAGGTTGTGGTGGACTTGGTGGAGGTAAGGGTGTAGGAATCCTAAAGGTGTAGGATGATGATGATGTGGTTGGAGGTGTTGGTTTTGCCCTTTGAGGAAAGGTGGAAAAGGATGGTTTAGGTTAATATATCGTTTGCACTGACAATGAGATGCATGATATATTTCAAAAGGGAAAAAGAAAAGGTGCATGTGATCCTAACAGGATTGTTGGTGGATATCTCTAACGGGGTTAAGGTAACGAAGTTCTAGGTTTCTAGGTTGGATGATCCTAGTTGTGTGTTAGAGATAATTTGGTGCATGAAGGGTTTCGTGTGATTGTGAGGGTTGGAGGTTGTTTAACTAACTATCACTTTCAAGAGTGAAGTGTAGCTAAAAGGTTTGAATGTGAGATGCAAGATAAGCTTGCAATGGTGAGGCCTTATATAGGCAAGAGTTGTGGGATTCGAACTAAAGTTGGTGTTAGAGTCCTATGGTGTAGTGAGGGAATCCTAGGGTGTATGTGAGTTTGCAAAATTTTGCAGGTTTGAGGTTAGGAATGCAGGGATCTAAAGGAAACAGTGAAAATTCGTCAAACATAGGCACGGTACCACTAAATACCACACGGTACCGTTAAATTTAACGGTACCGTGGCCTATTTAACGGTACCGTGACCTGGAAGTCACGAATTTTCCTGTGCAGCCTAGTTCTGGGCAGCTAAAGGGAAGTTTCCTAAGGAATAAGAACCACATTAATGTGTTCTTGAGAGTGTTTGGTGAAAGGCTATATGAGTGTGTTTTCGTTCCCCCTTAATCTATGACCATCCGGACAAGATGCAAAAGATAAAGAGGAAAACAAACGTTGA
Organism: Artemisia tridentata subsp. tridentata; assembly: GCA_021014915.2. Classification (NCBI taxonomy): domain Eukaryota; kingdom Viridiplantae; phylum Streptophyta; class Magnoliopsida; order Asterales; family Asteraceae; genus Artemisia; species Artemisia tridentata. The sequence goes on along the minus strand of CP139501.1, from coordinate 173,394,170 downwards.
CGAAAGCGATGAGCTTAGTAACGTCATGACAAGTGGTGGATAGCATACGATAAACTTCACCTTTGAAGTTACGTAGCTCTTCTCAATCATTGTGAATATTCATAGAATATTTATATGATGAGGCATGTGATTACTAGGAGATATCCTAAGGATTAAGAAGATAAAATCTTCAGAGTTGTGAGGTTGGTGACAAGGTTCTAGTGGGATTATCTCAACTTATCCTAGCGGTTCTTCGTTTGAGGTGTGTGGAAGGTGAGAGGGATGCGGAAGCATTGGTAGTGCTTAGTACCATGCGGAAGTGTGAGGGAAAAGGCTAAGGAATCAGATGATAGATACAATCTATTCTGATAGGAGATGGTTTTAGGTTCAAGACTACATCGAGTGGGTTTTGATGGAGTTAGTGAGAATTGAAAGCAAGATTTTTGACAAAGAAATTTCACATATGTTGTGATTTTTCTGGACTTTAGATTAAAAGAATTTATACCGAATAAATTCTTTTATGAATGAATCCAATGAGATTCGATGAACGTTGATCGAGAACAAGAGATGACATTTAATTGCATTTCGCAAATTAAATACACTTTAAATATTTCGGATGAAATATTTAAGTTGTCATCGGAGTTTAAGATGATTTTTCGAATAAATCTCGCTGATTCAGTGAGACTTTTCGACACGAGAAAAGAATTTATACCCAATAAATTCTTTGAACGGTACTGGACGAGAAGAGATGACTTTTATATTTCCAGTGAAATATTTAAAAAGTAATCAGATGAGACACAGGATATGACTTGACATTTCCAATGAAATATCTAACAGTCATGGGACGAGATAGAGGGAATGACTTGATATTTCCAGTGAAATATCTAAAAGTCATGACACGAAATAGAAGAGATGATCTCAATATTTCCAGTGAAATATTCAAGAGATCATGCAAGGAATGTGAGGGATGACTTAATATTTCCAGTGAAATATTTAGATAGTCATGAGACGAGACACACGAGATGACTGCAATATTTCCAGTGAAATATTTAAATAGTCATAAGAGGGGTACAAGGGATGACTTTAATATTTCCAGTGAAATATTTAAATAGTCATAAGATTTATGGAAAATGTTCCATCATTCCTAGACCTAGACGAAGATGGTTAGGGGATTCTCGGTTGAGAGGTTTGGTTGATTTACGGATTTTGATGTGCTTCGCACACGAGTGTTTCATGGGGTTTTGAAAGACGTAAAGCTAAGCCTATGGTGCTGATTTGCAGCAGGGTTTGGGATCTTAAGACGTGTATATTCACACGAGGATGAAAGGAACTACTAATTACTTATATAGTAACTCGTGAGTCCTTTGGATGAGCGTTTTAACTTATGTTGTTAAAAGGCTTGAGTATGATGTTTCGGATATGACATTTAACAATTGCGATCGCAAGTTAAACTTACTTGAATATTTCAGATAAAATATTTAAGTTGTCAATCCTACTCCGAGTTCTACTAGGTTTGTATCTAACCTTCCCATGACAAAAGGGTGTATTACTTGGAAGAAGGCGAAGTGATAACTAGGGAATTGGGACAACTTCGCGACTACTCTAACTTATAGGTTTTGACACTAGTGTATGACTCTATGGCTTCTAAGGGTTCATAGTGATAGGCATACCTAATTCCTAATGTGTCAAAATGACCTAGTGTGGGTGCAAGCAAATCATGTAAAATGCACATAACGAATAAATGCAAACATCATGCAGAACATGATAATCATTTAGCATTTAAGATCACGAAGACATTTAATCACATCTTATGAAAACATGTTATCATTTTGAAACACGTATGTGGGATGCAAGCAATCTAGGTTTGCTAAGGAAGATCCTAGTTACTACTTGTTCAAAATGAGATCCTAACGAGAGATAAAGTTCACCGATGTAAACTATCTCTAGTCAAATGTAGGAATGAAAACTTTTCAAGTTAGAGAATGAGTATGAGACTATCACTAGTGGTGCTCAATTAAGGCTAAACACGACCATTTTTACGGGTTATACACCAACCCAACTTCTCTCCTGGAAGCAATCCAACCGTTAGGTCAAATTGAATTTCTAGTGCGATAGGTTCTCCAGTAGTCATTCTCATGTTAGAAGAATTTGAATTCCTATATTTGCCTATCGAAGTATAGCAAGGATGATTTTATCTTGTTTTACTATACATGGCCTAATATGACTCAATTAACCATACTTTGAAAGTAGGTTAAGAAAATGACATGTCTTACACAACTCCTAACAAAGGCAAGCGAGATGTTTTAATTTTGTGTTTGAGATTTAAAGGTTGTTTGATGGAGATGGTGTATTTTATGATCTCTTGGACAACATCTTTGTTTGTTGAGTTGTTACATGTTATTTTAACATGATTTGGTTTCCTAGAACCAAGAGACACTCTAATGTGATACAATGTAGAACCTACTACATCGTGTGTGTTTCAAGAATGCTCCTTTGCATATCTTGAGTGAGAATCTAGTGAAGGTTACTTACCTCAATAGATCTTGTGAGCATTTTATTTGAAATGAGACATACTGTTTATTTCAAAAAGTATGCTTTTCTAAAAGGAAACTTATCACTCTTAAGAATGCTTTGTGAAACAAGTATTTTAATGTATGACCAATTTTACTTGTTTATGCAATGACACATGTCCTATTAGGTTATTATTATTCAACTCTAATATCCTATATTTGTTAACATGATGCAATGTATTCTCTTGTAACATAACCATTCATGTTACAAAGAGAATGAGATGCATAGGATATAAGTTATCCATTGTCAATCTTTTGATAAGAGAAATACATGTGATATTCTCAAGATTGATGACTTACATAATAGTTAATAACATATTATGTGTGACACTTTTACTAGACATGTGACTTTGAGTGTTGAATCGTTCATGAGCAAAGTTTACATATGTTGTTTGTTTGCTCGTGTTTGGTTTTTTGGAAATGACACATTTACTAATTGCACTGCAATGTAAATTACTTGTATATTTCGGATGAAACATCCAAGTTGTCAATCCTACTTGGTTGTGTATTTTATGCATCTTTTAAACATGTTAGTTTAAAGTTAGGGACACAACCATTGGACAACAAGACTTAACATAGCATCTTCAACACAAGTGTGAGTTATGATCCGATGCATATTATTTTCGTCTTGAGAGGACGTCATTATTTTCATAACAATCGAGTGTGATTGAGTATGTAGATTCTAGATAATATATTTCATCATGTTATGATGTTATCTTGAAGCTGGACAAATAATGACTCCAATTTCATGTCCACTCTCGAAAACTTGTCAATTAGATTCGATGATGATATCAATCATAATTTGAATAATGAATTGATATGTACTCGAAATCTTTCTTGACCCTCACGATCACTCCTTTTAAAAATAAAATAAAAATTTAAGGAGTGTGTTCCATTTATTCTAGTACTAGTTGTATGTGTGAGGTTAATGACATATTAAGTTACTACTTCGATATTGTCATTAATTTTTATTTGAGAAAGACTATTTATATTATTAAGTATAATACTTTTAGTTTTTCGACACCTCATTAGTATAAAAATAATTATCTTAACTATTTTTATACAACATACGTAAAATACTAAATGTTTAAAAACATTTTGTATGTGTGTTAGATTAATGCAAGTTTAATACATTTTCTTTTACTTAAATACTAATGTATTAAAATGACCTTTTATCTTGTTTAGACAACCCATGGTCAAACAAGACAAACGATGTAATGTTTTAGAGATCATGTTACGGATTTTATGAAAGTGTTAAGTATTTTGGGGTGATGTACTTTTTACACTTAAACCTTTGGAAAAATAATTGTGTAAGACAATATCTTTCGACACACATGATCTACCAACTTAGTTTCTATTCCTAAGAAGCTTACTAAACCATTTTAAGAACTTGCAACAAATACAAGGCAAATGGTTGATGCCTATATGCAATGCAAAATCAATTACGCAACTTAGTGCAAGAAGTCTAGCCTAAGTCCTATTGACACATAAGCCGAAAAGCTAATATTCGACACATAGCAACTAGGCATGAAAGACACTTATGCTTAAAGATAAAATTAGCTTAACTAAAGATAACAATAAGCATAGAAAGTATTAACAAACAATATTAAGACACAAACAAAAGCAAATAGTCATTTAGCATAACACACAAAGATACTTATCGTCATTTTGTGTATTAAGTATAACAAGGTACACTTAGCTTGACTTTATTTGAAAAAGAATTATTTTCCACCCCATTTAAAAATTTGATCAAGTTCAACACCTTGAAATCATGAATGCATCAACGTGTGATGTTCACTTTGTGATTTGACAACAAAATTTGTGCAATCGGCAAGACCGGAAAAGACTCTGTGTTACGAATTAAAGACATTCAAAAATTTTACTTTACAATCACTTTTTAAAAATATTTTTAAGTGAAAGTAGACTTAATTACGTTTAAAACGATAGGTGGCACGACTCGTACGGACTTACGGTTGATTTTATACGAATTTTTGAAAATTACCGAATTCTGAAAAACAGACGGACGGCTCCGTTAAATTTAGCAGTACCGTCCATATTTAATGGAGCCGTCTGTTGTATTTAACGGTGCCGTACGTGTTACTTCAGTTTTTGAACAGAACCAACTTTTATCAATAAAAAAAAAACTTCAAGCTAGTATGACAACATATACTTAACAACAAAACTTGTAAGTATTATGCAACTAAATACTTTTCATATTTTTATCACCTTCATGGGTAATTTGATACATGGATCGTACTCAATTTTCAAAACCATTTGTTTTAAAAATTTGAGCGACGTGGCTCTGGTACCAATTGTGGAAACCGTAGAGGGGGGTGAATACGTTTCCATTTAAAAACTTAAAACCTTTTGTATCAAACACCCGATCAAGTGTGACGTAATATGAAAAGTGTCAACAATGAGTTTATAGCATCTAGAGATGACTATAATAAACTACAACATATGCACAATCAAACCATGGAACATACATGATCAATCACTACATAAGCAACGATCCACACAAACACATACGCAATGCAAATATAAATATTAAGCAATAACTAATGAAATGAAAGTAAAGAGATAAGTTAGAAGGCGCAAACCGGACACGGTGATTTATAGTGGTTCGGTCACGAAGCTCCTCTTCGCCCTACTCCACTCCCCGAGTACCCAACTCGAGAGTTACTTCACTAATCAACAAACTCCCTTTAGGCGGAAAAAACCGTACACGTCGCTTAACTTGTTTTCCGACACTAAGCTAGATGTCGAGTGCTAATCTTAGCTAGCACCAATCTACCACGATCTACCCGATCTACACCATACACATTGCTTATCCTATTTCCGAAACTAAGCTAGATGTCGAGTGCTAATCTTAGCTAGCACCAATCTACCACGATCTACCCGATCTACCCTTGATCCACATGATCAATCATACAAGCCCAATGACTTCAAGAGATCTTCACTATCTCTTAAGATCACAATGATCTTGACTCACTCTCTCACAAAAGAAAAGTAATCTTGATGTATTCTATGATATAATCAAGAGTGTAACAAATGTTACAAGACCTAACAACTCCAACACTTTGTATCTACTTGGATACTTTGTGTTCTTCTCTTGCTAATCAAGAGGGATGACAACACTTTGTATCTACTTGGATACTTTGTGTTCTTCTCTTGCTAATCAAGAGGGATGACAACACTTTGTATCTAGGATACTTTGTGTTCTTCTCTTGCTAATCAAGAGGGATGACAACACTTTGTATCTAGGATACTTTGTGTTCTTCTCTTGCTAATCAAGAGGAATGAAGAGGATCACTTGAGTGGATGATTGGATCACTCTTAAACAACCTAAGACTCTCAAAATGATCAAATAAAGTTATCTAAGTGAAGAGGGATAAGACCAGAGAAAAAGGACTGGAAAAATCAAGTTGGAAGTGTGGAATGGTCCACTATTTATAGGCAAGGGAAAATCTGACCGTTACAGACCCACGGCTCCACTAAATACCCGACGGCTCCACTAAATTTAGTGGAGCCGTCCATACTTAAAGGTGCCGTTGGACGCTCCCTTTTTTGTCTTTAGTGGGGAAGGTTTATTTGGGGAAGTTGGAGCTGTTTTGGGGGGAAAATGGCTGTTGGGAGTTTTCAATTTTATTTTTCAAAATAAAACATTTCTTTTTAATTCAAAAATAATTTGTAAAATATATTTTTGAAAAAATGTTTTGTCACATTAAAAATGTGAAGTTTAGAAAAATATAATCCTTTGATCATTTGTCAAGTAGTAGATTTGTTTGTCCATACCTTGATTGATTTATGTCGGGATGGAAATCTACGACTTCGTTGAAGCATACTTGAGACGTCGGGAGGTGTTGATGAAGTATGCATTGATGATTTGTGTTTACAAGTAACTTGCACATTTTACGTTATGTATTACAAGTTACATGTTTGTCATCATTAAAACCGAAGAAACCGGTTAGTTTAAATATCGTAATATTTGGAAGGACGACAGAAAAGGTCAAGAACAAAGGTGCATAGAAGGTTCAAGAAGGTTGATTCCAAACCAAGTTTGGGGGAGGATGCTCCCAAACAGGGGAGGAATGAAGACATGGGTACAGAGGAGGTAGTCAAGGATTTAGGGGAGGTTGAGTATGTGAATATGGATGCTGATAGTGGTGAAAATGCTGAGGAATTTTTGGTTAAAGATAAGACTGGTAATGAAGTGGTTCTTGAAAGTGCTACTAGTATTCAAGTTGAATCTGCTGCTGCTGGTGTTGAAAATGTGGCCAAGAGTGATTATGTTGCTGGTGCAAGGGATCCTACTGCTAGTGCAAAAGATTCTGCTGCTGGACCAGAGCAAGGTTCTACTGCTGAGTTAGAAGATGATGATGTGAGCTTGGCTGAGGTAATCTTAAAACTTAAGTCTTCTAAAACACAATCTCCTAAACCACAATTAGAACAACTACCATCACAAACACAACCTACTGCTGAGAAACAACAACAACAACCACCACAACCTCAACAACCTGAACCTCAACCAAAATCAAAACAAACAACTCCAACTACAACAACTCAAGTAACTCCAACACCTACTATTCCAAGAACTTCTGTCAAAGGAGTAAGCATAAAAGAACCCATTCCAAACAAAAAGCCTGTACAAACTCATACATACACTGGAAAGGGTAAAGGTAAGATGGTTAATGAACCTGAACCTTATCCATTTCAAATTCCTTTTGAGTATTGGCCTCCTGAACTTAGAGAAAAACATGATAAAGAAGCTGCAAAGAAACTCGCAGCTGAAGAAGAGGCAGAATATGAAAGGAAGCTTGAAGAACAAAGGAAACAAGCTGAGATTGAAGCTAAACTAAATGGTTGGGATGAGGAGAGAGCTAAATGTGAAGCTGCTATGGAATGGTTAAAGGTAAAGGAAGAATTGCAAGATGATTTTGCTGCAGAAAGTGAGGTTGATTGGTTAGAGAAGTTTAGAATAAAGCACAAGAAGAAACTTCTTACTCAGAGGAAAAAGAAGAAGGTACAAAGACCTCCAACTACAAAGCAAATAAGAGATTTTCATGTGCACTACTTGAAAAATATGAAGGGCTGGAAGTTGGTACAGTTGAAACCTTATTCTAATGTTGAGATTCAAGAGAAATTTGAAGCAGCTAAGAAAGAAGTGGAGAGGAAGTTTATTCCCATGGAATTAGATTCTGCAAAGCTTTTAAGATATATGGCACCAAAGGCTTATCTAAGACTAGATATTGAGGTTGAAGTGGAAAAGTCTAAGAAAGAAACTGAGGGTGTCAAGAAAAATGTGGAGTCTGAGAAGGGAATTGAAACTGAAGTGCAAAAAGAGAAAGTAAAAGAAGGTTTCAATGTTGGTGAAAAGAGACTTGGAAGGGTTTTAAAGTCTGTTGGAAGAAAGAAGAGAAAAGCTGATAGGTCAAAAGCTGTTGAGAAAGGTAGTTCTGATTATGAGAAAGCTGATGATGTGGAGCAATCTAAGGATAACATGGAAAGATTGATGGTCCTCATAGTTCTATCAACACAAAAGGAACCTGAGGTAACCAATGCAGTTCCATTAACAGTAAAACACCCAATTGTCTCATACACTAGTGGAATCCATGATGGGAGTGAAGTTATCTGGGAATTTAAAAGGACAAATGGATTGTACTATAGATTCAAAAGGTTTTCACAGATGTTGTACTTCATGGATAGAGAGGATGTGGTTACCCTCTGGAGGCTATACAAGGGAAAATATGGTGATATAAGGCCAGAGGAGGTGTATGAGAGGGTGATTTATTATTATTTGAAGATCATGTTTGAGCCACAGGACAGTGACATTGAATGGAGAACACTGACAAACAACAAAGTCCAGAGATGGTATTTGTATCAATCTTGTGGTGTCCATGAATTGTGTGTTAGTAGTTTGACTCTGTATATGTTAGTTGAAAAAGACTATCCTGCTCTGAATTTCAACAAGGAAATTGTTCCTCAGATGATGAAACCTGGAATGTTGCAATTACAGAGAGGGTTCTTCACAGATAATCAAGCCTATGAACTTTTGAAGAAGTGTGAAAAAGTGCTAAAACCTAAGTCTTCAAAGCAGAATTGAATATGTTTGGAAGCATCCTCCTAGTGATGGCTTAAGGATTGAAAGAAACTTGATGATTTTGGGAGAAAATATCAAGTTTAGGGGAGGATTGTTGGGTTTGAAGATGCCGCTGCTCAAAGTTGATTATACTGCTTATGGTTCTTAATGAAAAATATACTAAGTATCATTCTGCTACTCGACTAAATGATTCTGCTGCTAGTATATTTATTCTACTGCTGAGTCTCTGAGAAGATTGAAGAAATAAGCTAAGTATGATTCTACTGCTAAACTACGAAGATCCTACTGCTAGAGTAAATCATTCTACTGCTTATTAGATAAACGTGTATAGTTTGTTAGATATTTATGGAAGTGATACGAATAGATATTATCTTGTATAGAAAGTCTTTGTAACCGACTAGGACTCCTTAAGTCTATAAAAGGAGGATCTAGGGTTAGGGTTTAGTACACGAGTGCATACGTATTGATTGTTAGTTTGTTTCACTTCAAGGTTATTGTAATCCTGTTACTTTTGAGTAACCGTATTTAATATATTGAGGTGATAGTTGAGAGAATTCTTGTGTGCTCAATTCATAATTCTTCTTAAGATTAAGTACTAGTTTCCGCATAGTTTTTAATAGTTTGTTCAAGAACAGTCTCTATACCTATTGTCTTAGATCTACATCTAAGATAATTAACAAGGTCGTTAGCTCAACTGGGATCAACAATTTCTATACGCGTTTGCATGTTTCTGAGTATTTTGAGCATTTTTGGGAGTTGTCCCGCATACTATAGCTTACAGTCACAGCAGAAAAAGTGTATTTTTGTCAATAAGCCTAAATTATCCTATTTCTGATAGTTACTGACAAGTCTCGTAATTAACTGAGAGCTTTCTCACATTTTTCTGAAAAACAACCGCACGCGCGAACCGACAGCACAGTACAAATGGTAACAGTCAAATAAATATATTTTTGAGTAAGTAATAATATTTTATTACATTTCTGACAAAAACGTGGATAAAAACTTTATTTTACGTATACGTGTCCAAAAACGTCAAACCGGGACTTTACGGTCACGTTTAAGCTCAAACCGACACACGATACACCAACGCGGAGTAAAAATAAAACTTACCCTCCCCTAATACTCACCATAACCGGCCTAGGTAATATTTCACCACTAAAGTCCAAAACTTTTCCACTAACACAATATAATCTTATATATATTACTAGTTATTACTCAAAATGTAACCAATACAAATTTTCTTATCCTTTAAACTCAAGATAACTTTACTAGATCATTTTACTCACTCAAACTCATGGCACACTCAAATCCTCAAGATCAAACAATTTTCTTTGAAGTTCAATCAATTTAGAGTGTATATTCAAGCATTTCGGGTTATTTGGAACGTGGTTTGGGTAAATTTGGTGAAGTTTTGGGTTGTTCTTGGTCTCCTACCTCACGTTAACTTCAAGAGCATTGTAAGAAATGATCAAATTTTTCTAATCTTGTTAATTACATGTTCATTTGATGTCTAATGGTGTTATAAATTGTTAAAAGTATATATTTTGTTGAAATGGAAAAAGCTAAGGCTTGTTGTTTAATATATAGTGCTCGACATCTATAGAGTTTTTGAACAAATTTATAAATTTCTTGCTTGTGTGGTAAATCTTGTTACATATGGTGTTAGTTTGATGATACAAACATGATTAATGTTAATTACGCGAGATTAAGCAATATATACACTTTTGTGGCTATATATGTAAATCGGCTAAAAGAAAAATACAAAACTATTGGGGTTTTGAAAAACATAAAATTTTGGCTCAAGTGATGAAATGGTGAAAATTATACTTAAAAGCTTATTTGGAATAGCTTATTGAATAAGCCATAATTAATAGAGATTATCTAATAAAAATAAGAAAATGGGTCAACATATATAATATGGGTCGAATAAGATAAAAATTGGTCATAGTTGACTATGTGACTAAATAGCTTATTTATAAGAACTTGATTGATAAGCTTAAAGTTTATTACGTAACTAATAATTTCAAATTACAAAACAATGGACTAATGGTGAATTTTTGGACTCAAAGGCCTCGTATGGGATGTTGGGCCGAGCCCAACATAAAATTTTGCAACTTTGACTTTTTGACCAAACGGACTTAATGAACGTGCTAAATGATTTTTAGAAACGCGACGATATATACATTTTAACTAAAAATGTGATTTGGACTAAAAAGTAACTATTGGGCTTATTTCATAAGTTTCGGCCCAATAGACAAGTTGGATGACAAAAGTGATTTTTGAAATATTTTCCGACTCACTATGGATATTATTACTTAACGATACGATAAATATAACGAAAACTAGTTTTGGACTTGTATTGAGACGCGTTAGTCTCCAAAAGGGTGAAAAAATGACATTTTAACCAAATTATTATTAATATTGACTTTTGTTGACTTTTCGATTAAATTTTGATTTTTTGTCGAAATCTATTGTTAATAATTAAACTTAACGATAATTATAACGATAAAATATTTACGACGACCAAAATATATATTACAAGCACATTTTGCACATATAGTTAATGAGACTAGTATTTGTGAATATTGCAACACCTGAGGAAAATGAAAACGTTGTATAAACGAATGGGTCATGCCCAAATTTTCTAAAAATCTAACACTTAGAGTATTTTAGTAAAAATACTTAACTTAAGTAAATTTTTCTAAACTACTTAACAATGTTTCTAAATTACTTATAATTAAAATTGTATTATAAATAATAAATAATATTTATAATATAATAATCCTCCACTAACTCTAGTATTTTATTAATTTCTCAAAAACCTATTTAATGAATTCTTAATTAATTAAATACTTAAGTACTTAATCTAATATATCTATATATATACATGTATGATCATATTATATATATATATATATATATATGTATATATATATATATATATGTATATATATATATATATATGTATATATATATGTATATATGTATATATGTATGTATATATATATATATATATATATATATATATATATATATATGTATATATATACATATATATATATATATATATATGTATATATATGTATGTATGTATATATATATATATGTATATATGTATGTATATATATATGTATATATATATATATATATATATATATATAATATATATATATGTATATATATATATGTATATATATATATACATATACATATATATGTATATATCTATATATATATATGTATGATCATATATATATATATATATATATATAATACTTGCGGCGAATATTAACACGGATGTTCCATTACGTATTCCCGCCGTACTCTTTCACCAAGAGCCACCACCAAGAGTTACAACGATAAATCATTTTGGAATATATTTTACCGCACATCAAGCAAGAAATATACGAGCACTGTTCACGAGCAAACTTTTCAAATAAAGTAAAGACATATAAGACACGAATATTTCGCTAAGACTTACCGTACTGATTTAGGTCGCGTGTCGGCGTGGTTACACTATTTTGTTGATTAGCAGATTGCTGTTGTTTGTAAGGTGAGTTTATAGCCCCATAATTTTTATACGATTTGTTTTATAAGCTTTGGGGTGAGAAACATGCAAAACTGTTTTCATGGACCAAAAATTGATTTTGTTTTTATGCACACTTATATGCAGAAACCTAAGTTTAGCTGAATCCCATTGCGCCCACTATCATCAACCGTTAATTCCTTTCTAGGAAGCCGTTTAATATAAATAGATCTATTGGGGATGACACCCCCGTTCAGTTGGCTCGGTATAGCCAAGGCGAACGTATACCATACGAATAATAGGCCGAGTGTCTGGGGATTAACACTCGTGGGCACCCTTTTTCTAGCTATTGCCAGCTTGGCATGTAGCGATCTCATAGTTCGGTTAGATGAGGCTTAGTGTTTGAATAGCTGAGGAGTGTGTTTTTGCTGAATGAATTACTGATATTGCTATGGTCCATATATGTTATTTAATTTAAACATATGAACTCACCAGCGTTAGCTGACTTTTAGCATGTTTTTCTCAGAAAACTGAGGTGTGTTAGCTGAAGGCAGGGCATGGCGATGGTCATAATAAATGTTGGAAATGTTTTTAGTATTGCGTTAACTCTGAAATTTGGACCGCTTTGTTTAATGGGCTACCTTTTTATTTGAAATGGATATTATATAAGACAACACGACTTTAAAAATGTAATGTATTTTAAAACGGATTTTTTAATCCGTTCCCTATATCTTGTGTTGTGATTATCGATTTAGTAGCACCCAAAGTGTATGCTTTCGTAATATTATGATTTTGGGGGTGTTACAGATTGGTATTCAGAGCCTAGGTTATAGAGAACGAGGTTTATAAAAACCTTAAACTATAACCAATTCAAAAAATATTAAAAAAAAAATAAAAAAAAAAAAAAAAAAAAAAAAAAAAAAAAAAAAAAACTTTTCCTTATGACCGCTAGATGCCTGCCAGTTTAGCTTGCTATGATTTGAGCATTATTTTCTTTATTTGATTAAGTGTTATGATATGCTATTTGAGTATTTTACTAAGCATATATGATATGAGTATTTTCTATATACTTATACGTGTCGGACCATATTTGTCACAGACTATGTCTCTCCCTTTCGATACACTTGATGTGGTAGCTGCTGCTGGACTCACTTCTCTGATGTGACAGCCAGTTCCATTTGTAGATGACCCATTGATGGAGGTTGTCCGAGCTGCTGCTCAGCCACCCATTCCAGCTCAGCATGTACACACCACTACAATGTCTACCTCACCATACTTGCCCAGATACACCACAGCACACCGCTCATCCCCAGCCCAGCTATACACCTTCACCCAGCATGTTTAGGATACCCCACCTGTCAGACGTCGGGCCTCGTATAGGCGAGTCTGTGGACGTCGCCTCCAGTTATCATCTGTGTTGTCTTCATCTCTCAGTAGGACCCGCTATGGCTATATGGGTACCCCTACTAAATCACTATCTCAGTCACCCACAACATCTCCAGACTATTCCCCATCTAGCCAGAGACTTAGGAGATCAGTTGAGACCTATTCAGAGGAGGATGAGGATCCAGTGGAGGATCCAGAGCAGGTTTAAGATGAGACTACTCCAACTGTTATTGCACCTACTGAGCACACTCCTATGGGTGTAGATGATGACAGGGACAGAGATGCCCCTATGGATTTAGATCAGGTTATGATATCTAGGGAGGGTAAGGGCATCATGGAGGATGTTCAGGGTATATTTGAGGTTGGACAGAGTTCCAGGGATGCACAGATTCAGGGTATATTTGAGGTTGGACAGAGTTCCAGGGATGCAGAGATTCAGGGTATGAGTAACAGTCAGTGGATAGATATTACTTGTGATGTTGGCACGGGTGTATGTGCAGCTAGCCCAGAGTATACACCGTCATCTCCTTCACTCATGCCTCCATCTCTGATGCCTACTCCACTTCCATCACCAGTGGTTTCTCCACTTGCAGAGCTCGAGAAGCCCACTGAGATGGAGCAGATCTGGATTCAGCTGACGAATCAGGCGAGTTTACTTGATGTGCATTCAGACCAAAATGGGAGGTTGGAGCAGTCCGACCATATTCAAAATGTGGAGAGGAGGATTGGGACTGTTGATAGGGCAGCTTGTGTTTTATTTGAGGAGATGTACTCTGATCGGAGGGTGATGGTTGGATTAAGAGCTAGATTGGATGCTTTGGAGAGGTTGCATGGTAGAGAGCTTAGGAGTTTGGATTTTAGGGCTATTGGCTTAGGCAGAGGCCAGAGCAGGATGCAGGGAATGTTGAGACGAGCCAGAGGTGTTGACCGTACTCAGTGGCAGAGGATTATGACTGCAGAGTACACTATTGGAGCAGTGTTGAGAGAGAATCAGGAGTTGAGAGATCGTGTAGGCCAGTTGGAGACTACTATTGGAGAGTTGACTTTAGCATTTGATCAGTTACGCCTAGCTAGTGACCGAGCTTAGAGTAGTTGTAGTTGATGATGTATCCATTAGGATGACTAGTATTTTTGTAGTATTCCAGAACTAACTATTAACCAAGCTTGTAATTTTGTGAACCTTTATCTTTTCGATATATAAAACAAGCTTAGTTTTCCTATCCGGTTATTCGTTTTCCTCTGTGGTTGACTTTATTCTTGCATTCTGTTTGCAATATCCGTATATTCACATGATTCTTTCCTCCCATAAACAAGATCTCATTTATCGCCATCTTTTTGTGATGCAGATAAATGGCACCTAAACGAAAGTCAGCCAGAGTCACACGAGGACAAACCGCCAACACACTTACCCCGACAAGGTCAGTAAGGGGAAGGACTGCTGAGAATGTCGCCCCGGCAAGAGCCGCACAGGGCCAAGTTGCTGGGAACGCTGCCCCAACCAGGGCCGCAGCAAATGCACCAGTGGTGAATCAAGTAACTCTGGATCATCTCGTTGCTGATCGTGTGGCCGCCGCTCTCGCAGCCGCAAATAATTCGACCACCAACACCGGGACATCTAGGCCAGTGACCAACAGCCGTGGTTGTACTTACTCTGAGTTCCGAAAAATCATGGTTGGAGGATTTGGAGGAACAGAGGGAGCCGTTGGCTTAACTAGATGGATAGAGAAGCTAGAAACCGTGTTTCGTATCAGTGGTTGTAACGATGACAACAGGGTCAAGTATGCATCTTTCACTTTTATGGATGCCGCTTTGACCTGGTGGAACAACTACATGAAATCTGCTAACATGGATGTTGCTTATTCCATGGCGTGGGAAGACTTTAAGGAACTAGTGATTAGGAAATATTGTCCACGAAATGAGGTCAAGAAGTTGGAGATAGAGTTTTGGAATTTAAAGGTGCAAAACAACAATATGGCTGCTTACAACCAGAGATTTCAGGAGTTGGCTTTGCTATGTCCTGAAATGGTTCAGACTGAGGCAAGATTGATTGAGAGGTATATCGGTGGTTTACCAAAATCCATAAGAGGTGATGTGACTACCTCGAGAGCTGCAGATCTTCATGAGACTATGGAGATAGCAAACAAGTTGATGGATCAGGAACTGGAGGATGTTCCAGAAAAGAGTGCTGACCACAAAAGGAAGTGGGAAGATCACTCTAAGGGTAGTAACAGCAGCTCTCAGAACAAAAAGCAGAATGTAGCCAAAGCTTACGCAGCTGGTTCAAGTGATAAGAAGGGTTATGACAAGAACACACCTTTTTTAACCGCTGCAAGCTACATCACAAGGGACAGTGCATAGTGAAGTGTAACAACTGCCAGAGGATAAGGCACTTGGCAAGGAACTGTAGGGCAAGACCCCTAGCCACCGCTCAAGCAGCACCACCCCACAATCGTAGGGTGGAAGTCACCTGCTTTGGGTGCGGTGAAAAGGGGCATTACCGGAATGAGTGCAACAAGCCCCGAAATCAGGGAAATGGTGGTGGACCAAGCAACCAGGCAGCAGTGATCAACAATGGAAACCAGGGCAATAGAGGAGGAGCCCGTTGAAGAGTTTATGCGGTGGGCAGAAGGGAAGCCCAGGACGACCCGAACGTGGTGACGGGTACGTTTCTTTTAAATAATCGTTATGCTTCGGTACTATTTGATACGGGAGCAGATAGAAGTTTTGTGTCGACCGATTTTATTCCTTTAATCGACATAGCCCCAACCACCTTAGATAATGTCTTCGACGTAGTATTAGCAAACGAAAACCTAGAAAGAGTAGGTGCCATTATAAGGGGTTGCACTCTAAACTTATTAAACCGCCCATTCAACATTGACCTTATGCCAGTAGAGTTAGGTAGTTTTGACGTCATCATAGGGATGGATTGGCTATCGAAATATCATGCCGTCATCGTCTGTGATGAGAAGATCGTCAGAGTACCCTATGGGAATGAATTTTTGATAATAGAAGGAGATCGGAGTGATCGTGCGCGTTCATCGAGATTGAGCATCATCTCGTGTATGAAGGTGCAGAAGTACATTGAGAAAGGATGCCACCTTTTTCTAGCTCATGTTACTGAGAAGAAGGAAAAGGAGCCCAGAGAGAAAAGATTGGAAGATGTGCCAGTCGTAAGGGATTTTTCGGAAGTTTTTCCAGAAGACCTACCTAGACTCCCACCGGCCAGACAAATCGAATTTCAAATCGATTTAGTGCCAGGAGCAGTGCCTGTAGCGCGAGCACCCTGCCGATTAGCACCTACGGAGTTACAGGAGTTGTCGGATTAGTTAGCTGAACTGTCCGGAAAAGGTTTTATCAGACCGAGTTCTTCGCCTTGGGGAGCTCCTGTCTTGTTTGTTAAGAAGAAGGATGGATCCTTCAGGATGTGTATTGACTATCGGGAGCTAAATAAGTTAACCATTAAGAATAGATACCCACTCCCGAGAATCGACGATTTGTTTGATCAGTTGCAAGGTTCATCGGTTTATTCGAAGATAGACTTGAGATCGGGTTATCACCAGCTTCGAGTCCGGGAAGAGGATATCCCGAAGACCGTATTCCGAACCCGATATGGCCATTACGAATTCCAAGTTATGCCATTCGGCTTGACAAATGCGCCAGCTGTATTCATGGATCTCATGAATCGGGTGTGTAAGCCGTATTTGGATAAATTCGTGATAGTATTCATTGATGATATCCTGATATATTCCAATAATGAGAAAGAGCATGAGGAACACCTTAAGCTAATTCTAGAATTATTAAAAAAGGAGGAGTTATACCCTAAGTTTTCAAAGTGTGAAATCTGGATATCGACTGTGCAGTTTCTTGGTCACGTAATAGATAGACAGGGAATTCACGTAGATCTTGCCAAGATTGAGGCAATCAAGGATTGGGCAACGCTTACAACACTGACTGAAATACGATAATTTTTAGGACTTGCCGGCTATTACCAAAGGTCTATAGAAGGCTTTTTTAAGATAGCTAAGCCGTTGGCAAAACTGACCCAAAAGAATGTGAAATATGACTGGGGAGATAAGGAGGAAGAAGCTTTTCAACTCCTTAAGGAAAGATTGTGTAGTGCACCTATTTTGGCTTTACCCGAAGGTAGCGAAGATTTCGTTGTGTATTGTGACGCATCACACAAGGGTTTGGGAGCTGTGTTGATGCAGAGAGAGAAGGTAATAGCATACGCTTCTCGACAGCTGAAAACCCATGAGAAAAACTACATAACCCATGACTTAGAATTAGGATCAATCGTGTTTGCACTAAGGATTTGGAGACACTACCTTTATGGAACTAAGTGCGTAGTGTATACCGACCACAAGAGTCTACAACATATCTTGAACCAGAAGAAGCTGAACATGAGACAGCGCCGATGGTTGGAATTGCTTAGCGACTATGATTGTGAGATTCGTTACCACCCAGGAAAGGCAAATGTAGTTGCCGACGCCCTCAGCAGAAAAGAGCGGATCAAACCCCTCAGAGTCAGATCGTTAGGGATGACGATCAGTTCGCCGCTTCCAGCGAAAATTCTTGAGGCTCAGGGTGAGGCGTTCAAGGATGAAAATCGACCACGTGAGAAGATTCACGGAATGCCAGAGAGTGAGAATGGCTTTGTAAGAAGATCTGATGAAGTGTTGTGTTATAGAGACAGGTGTTGGATTCCGTTATATGAAGGAATTCATGATTTGATCATGCATGAATCCTACAAGTCCAAGTACTCCATTCACCCAGGATCTGACAAGATGTACTTAGATTTGAAGAAGTTGTATTGGTGGCCAAATATGAAGGCCGATATAGCTGAGTACGTTAGTAAGTGTTTAACGTGCTCGAAGTTCAAGGCGGAACACCAGAGACCATCCGGTCTGCTTGTTCAACCTGAGATCCCAGAATGGAAATGGGAGCGCATCACTATGGATTTTATCACCAAGTTGCCTAAGACGTCGAGCGGTAATGACACAATTTGGGTAATCGTTGACCGTCTCACTAAATCAATGCATGTCCTTCCTATAAAGGAGAATGACATCATGGATAAACTAGCACAACTGCATGTGAAGGAAATTGTCGCAAGGTATGGTGTGCCTGTTTCTATTATCTCTGATCGAGATAGCAGATTCATGTCCAATTTTTGGAGGTCCCTTCAGGACGCGTTAGGAACCGACCTCGACATGAGTACAGCTTATCATCCCCAGACTGATGGTCAAAGTGAGAGGACCATTCAGACGTTGGAGGATATGCTAAGAGCCTGTGTGATTGACTTCGGGAACGGCTGGGATAGGCATTTGCCTTTAGCCGAGTTTTCTTATAACAATAGCTATCACACCAGCATTAAAGATGCACCGTATGAGGCACTTTATGGTCGTAAGTGCAGATCACCAATTTGTTGGGCTGAAGTCGGAGAAAGCCAACTTACCGGACCAGAACTAGTCCACGAGACTACTGAGAAGATCGTGCAGATCAAGAGCCAAAGCAAGCGGCTCGTGACTGTCAAAAGAGCTATGCCGACAAGAGGCGAAAACCCCTTGAGTTTCAAGTGGGAGACAAAGTGATGCTAAAGGTCTCACCATGGAAAGGCGTGATAAGATTTGGCAAGCGTGGTAAGCTGAACCCTCGCTATATTAGACCTTTCGTAATTCTTGCCAGAATCGGGCCGGTAGCCTACCGACTCGAACTGCCATTTAAGCTCAGTGTTGTGCATGACGTTTTTCATGTCAGCAAATTGAAAAAGTGCTTATCGGATGATAACGCCGTTATTCCTTTGGATGAGATTCAGCTTGACGAGAAACTAAATTTCATCGAAGAGCCGATTGAAATCATGGATCGGGAAGTGAAACGGCTAAAGCAGAGTCGTATCCCAATTGTGAAGGTCCTTTGGAACTCTCGCAAAGGCCCCGAGTATACATGGGAGCGAGAGGATGAAATCAAGCGAAAATATCCTCATCTCTTTTCGAACCCAACGAGTAACGTAAATTGAAATCCGGGATGGATTTCACGATTAGCTGGGGAGACTGTGACAAATGGTAATTTTCACGTTGTTAATTAATATTAAATGAGTATTAATTATTTTTAAGCTGAGCATTTCTATGCGCGTTTGCATGTTTCTGGGTATTTTTGAGCATTTTTTGGAGATGTCCCGCATACTATAGCTTACAGTCACTACAGAAAAGGTATATTTTTGTCAGTAAGCCTAAATTATCCTATTTCTGATAGTTACTGACAAGTCTCGTAATTAACTGAGAGCTTTCTCACATTTTTCTAAAAAATAACCGCACGCGCGTACCGACAGCACAGTACACATGGTAACAGTCAAATAAATATATTTTTGAGTCAGTAATAATATTTTATTACATTTCTGACAAAAACATGGATAAAAACTTTATTTTACGTATACGTGTCCAAAAAGCGTCAAACCGGGACTTTACGGTCACGTTTAAGCTCAAACCGACACACGATACACCAACGCGGAGTAAAAATAAAACTTACCCTCCCCTAATACTCACCATAACCGGCCTAGGTAGTATTTCACCACTAAAGTCCAAAACTTTTCCACTAACACAATATAATCTTATATATATTACTAGTTATTACTCTAAATGTAACCAAGACAAATTTTCTTATCCTTTAAACTCAAGATAACTTTCCTAGATCATTTTACTCACTCAAACTCACGGCACACTCAAATCCTCAAGATCCAACAATTTTCTTTGAAGTTCAATCAATTTAGAGTGTATATTCAAGCATTTCGGGTTATTTGGAACGTGGTTTGGGTAAATTTGGTGAAGTTTTGGGTTGTTCTTGGTCTCCTACCTCACGTTAACTTCAAGAGCATTGTAAGAAATGATCAAATTTTTCTAATCTTGTTAATTACATGTTCATTTGATGTCTAATGGTGTTATAAATTGTTAAAAGTATATATTTTGTTGAAATGGAAAAAGCTAGGGCTTGTTGTTTAATATATAGTGCTCGACATCTATAGAGTTTTTGAACAAATTTATAAATTTCTTGCTTGTGTGGTAAATTTTGTTACATATGGTGTTAGTTTGATGATACAAACATGATTAATGTTAATTACGCGAGATTAAGCAATATATACACTTTTGTGGCTATATATGTAAATCGGCTAAAAGAAAAATACAAAACTATTGGGGTTTTGAAAAACATAAAATTTTGGCTCAAGTGGTGAAATGGTGAAAATTATACTTAAAAGCTTATTTGGAATAGCTTATTGAATAAGCCATAATTAATAGAGATTAGCTAATAAAAATAAGAAAATGGGTCAACATATATAATATGGGTCGAAAAAGATAAAAATTGGTCATAGTTGACTATGTGACTAAATAGCTTATTTATAAGAACTTGATTGATAAGCTTAAAGTTTATTACGTAACTAATAATTTCAAATTACAAAACAATGGACTAATGGTGAATTTTTGGACTCAAAGGCCTCGTATGGGCTGTTGGGCCGAGCCCAACATAAAATTTTGCAACTTTGACTTTTTGACCAAACGGACTTAATGAACGTGCTAAATGATTTTTAGAAACGCGACGATATATACATTTTAACTAAAAATGTGATTTGGACTAAAAAGTAACTATTGGGCTTATTTCATAAGTTTCGGCCCAATAGACAAGTTGGATGACAAAAGTGATTTTTGAAATATTTTCCGACTCACTATGGATATTATTACTTAACGATACGATAAATATAACGAAAACTAGTTTTGGACTTGTTTTGAGACGCGTTAGTCTCCAAAAGGGTGAAAAAATGACATTTTAACCAAATTATTATTAATATTGACTTTTGTTGACTTTTCGATTAAATATTGACTTTGTGTCGAAATCTATTGTTAATAATTAAACTTAACGATAATTATAACGATAAAATATTTACGACGACCAAAATATATATTACAAGCACATTTTGCACATATAGTTAATGAGACGAGTATTTGAGAATATTGCAACACCTGAGAAAAATGGAAACGTTGTATAAACGAATGGGTCATGCCCAAATTTTCTAAAAATCTAACACTTAGAGTATTTTAGTAAAAATACTTAACTTAAGTAAATTTTTCTAAACTACTTAACAATGTTTCTAAATTACTTATAATTAAACTTGTATTATAAATAGTTCGGTTAGATGAGGCTTAGTGTTTGCATAGCTGAGGAGTGTGTTTTTGCTGAATGAATTACTGATATTGTTATTGTCCATATGTGTTATTGAACAAATATTCGTCAACCAAGCCTTCGATGGTGATCAAAGGAATAATGGGGTGTTGAGATTGCGCCAAGCTTGTTCGTAACCTGAGAATAAGAAATACAAAGACACTACGTTAAGTGATTGCGCAGGGATTGGACCCTGCGAACCACCTCCGGCGTGCGAGTAAGTATGTGTAATGGTAATGTAGGTCGTAAATTTAGAGAGTGAAGTTAACTTGGGGATTAACTCGAAATTACTTACATTGTTCTTGGCCCGACTATGCTATTTATAGGGGAGAAATAGGACATAGTGGGCGGTTGCACATAGTTCGGAGATCATGGGGGCGTCCCATGGAAAGTGGTAACCGCTAGGGCTTTGTAGCCCACGATCTCTGTTTTGGCGGGAAGCCAAAGGATAGAGGAGACGTGGGTTTGACCAGGTCTGGATGATCCTTCGTGTTAGTCCCTTCGTCAGGAATACCCCGAAGGGCTTAGGGCTTCGATTGGCGGATTCCCACATGGTAACCATTCGCAAGCGAATGGTTTTACGCCAATGAAACGTATTAGAAAGTTAACCTGGGCCTCCGAAGGGAGGGCTTTCTACAGGCTCGAAGGGGAGTCCTTCGACCCGTTAGGAGGGTACGTCATCAAGCCCCCCAGTCGAAAGTGATATATACGCACGAGTATAAATTGCATTCGACTCGAAAAATCAAATATGCCTTTAATCCTTGTGTACCATTAACCATGCAAAAAAGAAAATAAATGCTAAACTAACCGCGCATTAAATGCGGGTTAATTGTTATCCTTCCACTTGCTTATCAAACATCGATTAAATCGGTATTAGCGAAACATCTTTTCACAATTTAATTGCTTGTTTGAGATCCGCAAAATCTTCAAAGTTAGGTGACCACGTGTGCGATTGGGATTAAAAATCCGTCTGTGTACATAAACCCACAATAATTAAACCCTAGCTCATTTTACCTCCGCCCAAAATACACATTGCTCTGCAATCTTGTGCTTCCGTTGGAGTCAAAAGGTAAAATTCTGCCATTTTTATTTGTTCTCCTTATTTATGAGCATGGCTGCAAAACGAATAATTAAAGAACAAACTTGCACCTTGTCGAAACAAGCATTGTCTGATTTTCTGAATGATTACCCCATACCCTCGGAACATAAAATCATGCTTCCCAGTAAAAAGCAAAGTATTTTTGATGCTCCAAAAGGGTTTGTAGGTTTGTATGTGCATGCATTTACGCAATCAAACTTTAGGATTCCCATCCACCCTCTTATTTTGGAGTTTTTGCAATATTACAAGGTGCACATTTCAAGGTTTAATCCATTCGGTTTAGCCAAGTTGACAACTTATATTGTAATGTGCAAAGCGTATGGTTTTGAACCTTCATTGACTGTGCTTAGAGGCTTTGTCAATCTCTACCCTGGTGGAGATTGGGTAACTATTGCAAAAAGGAGTGAGTATGACGTCCCACACCTATTGACTAAACCTTTTTCGAATATTCGAAATTGGAAAGGTCAATTTTTTTATATTGAGAGTACCATCATACCCTCCGAGTATCCTGAGCTGTTGGCCGAAGGGAATAGGTTTGATGAAAAACGATACAATGACCCATTACCTTATGAGGTGAGGAGTGACCTTATGTACCAACGTCTTGCACGTCATCCAGTGGACGTACAAACGTTTCCTGAGCCCATCTTATTCATGGCTGGCATTGCTAAAAGTTGGGAAGAGTCTCCATTGCTTCCTGAAATTATTTGTGAAGGAAAAAGTATGTATAATTTTTTATTTCATAAATAAATAACTTACCTGCTGATATTCATCTCTTTTCCTTTGTCTGTGCAGAAATGGCTTTTCGTAATTTTGTTGTGGCTGGAGGTGCCAAGGAAGTTAGCTTTATGCCCAGGGACCCTCAAAATACGAGTTACGGAGTGGGATCTCCTTCCATTTCTGTCAATAATAATGATGTTGATGTCTCTCCACCCAAGCCTCTTGTTGTGCTCCCCCCAATCAAAACAGTTGGTACTGAGGAAGCCCCCCAAGTAGTGGAGGATGTCGGTGATTCTGATGATACCCCTTCCGGAGGTGATCAATTCAGAATTGTGGGGTCCTCCGGCATCGCTGACAGAGTTCGGACTAGAAAAGGTACCAGTGCAAAGGCTGCAAAGGCTGCCCCCAAGAGGAAATTGAACATCCCTACTCCTACTTCCAGAACCACCAAGCAAAAAACAGAGAAGTCTCGTGGGAAGACCATTATGTATGCTCCGGAAGGAATGGCTGATGAAGATGACATATCTGGTAAGTGAAAATTCTTCCAGTCTTCCTTCCTTTCCGTAATATTGCGTATTTGGCTTATATTGTTTTCGTCTTCTTTTTTTTTTTTTTTTTTTTTTTTTTTTTAGGTTTGCCAGATACGAAGGAATTGCCCAACGCTCTCTCCTGCCGCTTGCTTGTTGAGAATGTCACTCCTGCCTCATGGAGGAGTAAAATGAATGAAATGTCCATTGAGGAACTTTGCGATCTCAACGACAAAAGTTATATCCGACAAGCAATGCTGGACAGTCATCTGAGCTTTCGCACCAGGGGATTGCTTAATAGAGTCCAGGAGGCGAAAGAGGAGGTTGCTGCTGTTGTTGCCAGAGAAAAGGAGAGGGAAAAAAATTATGCTGAGTTGGAGAAGAGATGTGATGAAGCCATGGAGAACTTTGAGAAACATCCAAGGTATGAGGCTCTTCGAAACAGGATTGATGGTCTTGAAAAACAGCTTAAGGAGTCACAGGCTGAATGTGGTAGGTTAATTCTGGAGGAGGCTAAGGTTGTAGGCTATGAGAACCAGGTGAGTGCCCTGGAGTCTAAGTGTACTGGGTTGGAGGCTGAGAGAGCCAGACTAGTGGAGCAGGATGCTCAACGTTGTCAAGAGGTTGATAGGTTGAAGCTTGAATGCCAAAGGTTGAGAAAAGATAGGGCTGAGGTTGTATCGAAGGTTGTTCCCTACATTGCTATGGAATTATATCATAGCGATGAGGTGGGAGTGGTTGTGGGTAAACTGGTGAATGCAGCCATATTTCATGGAAAATGCACAACTTTGGAGGAGATTGCCGAAACTAAGAAACCCGTTGTGCTTTCAGATGTGCCATACTATCGTCCAAATTCCGTTCAGGAGTATGATGAAGCTGGTAATGCATTCACCACTGCAGTTTACCCCTTTCTTGCCGAAGCAACCAAAGATCCTTCAGCCTCCATCGAAGATCTCCTTTCTAAAAAACCCAAGAGTATACAGCCTCCGTCTCCAACTAAAAGAACCTTGTCTGAGAAACCCAAGTCTGCGACACATCAAGAAGACCCAAACTCTTCTATCAACAAATGAAGGCTGCCATGTTGGCAGTAATTTAGTCTGTAAGGGTGGTGTGTACCCTTTGAAACAATTTGTTTATGTTTAAAGGCTGATGCCTTTCTTTAAGACAATTTATCATGCTTTTATCAGGCTAGTGCCTGTTTGAATAGTTTGTCTGGGCTTCGTCCCATAACTTTGAACAATTATCTCTTTTGATGATGGCTGCGCCTGTGCGTAGTCTTTATGAATCTTAATTTGGAGGAATATTCTCCTTTTTTAATGCCATGCTTATCTTCTCTTACGCTCATTATTAGAACGTAAACATACAACCTAAGGTTATAACTTTATTGTGTGTATTTTGGACCAAGATTTTATGCAATCGTATAATTTGACTGCGACAGAGGGTCGCGACCCACTCCGTCTTTATCCTTAAGTTACAGAGGGCTTTAAATACCCTAAGACTTCATAGGAAAGCTAATGTGAATTGTAATGGATGTTAATGTTATACAAGACATGTGTCTTGCTTCATCCTTCGACATTGAAACTTGTAAAGTACTTGGCTGGATAAATCTATGTTGTATAAAACGAAACAAGAGATTTTGAGGGAAACATGTTATATCATTAAGTGGGTAGGGAGGATTACATCATTTGAAAAAATGAACACTAGACACCTACCATTAATGCTTTTTTCCCATGTGAGAAGACTACGTTACATGAAATTGAAAACAACTAAATGCTTTTAAAGAAAGGTAAGTTCTTATATGTAAGACTTACGAGAGTTTGTATCATGTCCAAACTTGTTCACGAAATCTTTTGTTTCCGCCCTTCGAGCTTCCGCGTCTTTTTGTCACATTAATTCTTCTTTGACGCTGGGCTCTTTCATTTGGCTTCGTTTGCTTTTACTCGAAGGACAACTTCCTATATGCCCTCAAGGCTTTGGGAAGTTTGTCTGCCCATTTATGCTGATATTGCCCTAGCTTCGTCTCAATTTCGGTGACAATATCCTTGTCAACACAAACGAATCTTTGCTTCACATTCAGGCTTTTACAGAAAGAAGGGAACACTCCTTCGGCAAAGTGTGGCCCTTCGTAAGAGGTGATAACTTGTGGAATTCCAAATCTGAAAACTATGTGTTCCCACATGAACTCTTCCACATCTTTTCCTTTTGTTGATGCCAACGGCTTGGCCTCGACCCACTTGGTGAAATGATCTATGGCTATGACCAAGAATTGTACCCCTCCGGGAGCTAATGGTAAGGGTCCGATTATGCTGACTCCCCATTGATCGAAGGGTCTTACAGTCATGCTAGATGTCGCATCATACTCTAATGGTTTCCGGGCTTTGGAGTGTGTCTGACATACCGTGCATGCTCTGATTGCATCCCTTTCATCTTCTAGTACGGTTGGCCAATAATAACCCCATTTTGTTACCTTCGCGGCGATGGCTCTAGGGCTTGTGTGTCTTCCACACAATTCTTCATGAGCATTGTAGAGAATGTTCGAAGCCTGTTTTAATTCGACATGATGAGGCGAAAAGTGTACCGCTTTTAAGGGGTCATTTAAGCCCGAAATCGTATTTATTTGATCAAATATTGCCCTAAATCGTTCCTTTTGTCATTTTAGGTACTTTTGAGGAGAAATCTGGAAAAGGAGGCATTTTGGACGTTTTTGGAGCATAAAAGTGAAGAAAACGGCAAACTCTCAAAATTGTGCTGAAAGTCACCTTTGACGGCGTCAACATTAACTCCAGACGGCGTCATGCCTTGGCAAGAAAAGTTGGATGTGAAATTTACTCATGACGGGCCAGTGAGTTTGCATGAGAATTCTGACGGCGTCACGCTTTAACTAAATCAAGGGCGTCACGGCTTAAATCATAAGGGGACGGCGTCACGTTTAGGATCCGACGGCGTCAAGCCTTGATAAGCCAGAATGGATTTTTGAAGAGCTAAAGAGGGACGGCGTCAAGATGGTCATCCGGGAACCCTAAAAGCGGCGAGGTGACGGCGTCACAATGCATAAGGTGACGCCGTCAGATGTCAAAGTCTATATATAGTTTTTCTAATTTTTTGTCATTAAGAGAGAGCTTAGTGTGTGGAATTTTGGGATAAAACCCTAAGACGATTTTAGCTACTTTTTCAGGGCTTTTTGCCCTGAGATCTTCCATGTTTCATTGAAAGATAAGTTATCAATTAATCATTCAATATGTCTATGTGTTGTTTGATTCTATCTTATGCTTGTCTTTTGTTTAACATGTTAGGCTAATTTTATCTTGTGTTTGCTTAGATCTAATGAAACCTAGCTATTGATTATTGGTTGTTAGTGTGTTGTTAGTTGTATTGGATGATTGTTTATCTATGTTAGGCTTAAGAAAACTGGCTAACTTCCTATTCGGTAACTTGCTTGAACGTCTTAAGAAACATGAACCAAACGCGTACTAAAGGTTTTTATGGTTGTATTTAATGCACAAGCGAATTCTAGTGATCCCATGTTAGGAGCTTCCTAGCCGGCTCGACATAGGAGTGAAGTAGGAGCTTGTAGAGTTTGGGGAAGTAAGTACGCCACCCCACGAATGGTATTAAGGAATACACCCGTCATCCACACGACTAATACACACTAATTAACCGGTAAAAGATAGTTAGGGAGTAAGGAAATCTAAGTAAACACATTTCTCTACACATAAGTTTCTCACCACTTTTCATTTTTGTTATTTTATTTTATTTGCATTTGTAGTAATTTGGGTTAGTTGACTAGCAACTAATTCCGCCCACTCCTTCAAAACCCGAGATTTTACTTGCTTTTATAAAATTATAAAAACATAAAAAGAATCTTCCTCAACCCTTAGACCTAATTAGAGTAGCCTTTCACACCTAACGAACACTATTCCCTGTGGAGAACGATCAATCCCCCGTACTTACCACTACACTATACTACATCGGTCAGGTACACTGCCTGGTGGGGTTGTAAGCCTCTTGAGATCCCTCGAGAGGTAAAACCTGTTGTAAGGTTGCAAAACCCACGCATCAAGTTTTTGGCGCCGTTGCCGGGGAATAGTTATTGTTTAGGTTGAATTTTTATTTCTATTAGGTCTACTCACTAGATTCCTTTCTAGTGAGATTTTTATTTTATTTTTCTAGGTTTTCTTTAGTCTATCTATTTTCTTTGTGCTTTTGTTCGTAACAAATTCTCATTGACTATTCAGTTTGCCATTATGGAAAACGCGAATCCACCCCTTACACCTGGCGAAGTAGCTTTGTTGCGTAGCCAACTTGAGAATGAGATTAGTGAGCTCAGGGAGCTCAGTAGAGTGATTGATATTGAGCTTGATTATGCCTTGAACAACTTAGGGACCGCCATATACTCAGATAATTACTTAGTACGTAATAATCTTACGGTTGATAAGTTGGTTGAGAAAATTGAGGAAGTAAAGGTAGATCCTAGGTTGGATGATTGTTTCAACGAATACCCCACTAAGGAGGAGATTGCTTACTATAACAACCTAGTTGATAACCCTCGACCACCTTTTGTTAGAATTGACCCAAAGATTAAGAGAGGTGATCCCGGGAATGTGAAGATACCATGTATGATTGGGTATCAATACGTTGAGCATGCTTACATTGACTGTGAATCCCCAATCAACGTTATGTCCTCAGGCCTTTATAGCCAAATCATAAATACACCACTTGAGCCTAGGATGGACCCCAAATGTCCAGGCGGAGTTTGCAACTTCGTTGGAAGGATTAAGGACATACATATCCTTGTTGGGAACTTTACCTTTATCACCAACTTCATGATTTTAGAAGATATGGCAAGTGTTGTTGACTGCCGCCTATCTCGCGTTGTGTTAGGTAAGCCATTTATCGAAGCATCCAATTTAAGGTATGACCGTTCGAAAGGCACGGTTCAGTTTTCTAATCACATAGATAGGATCACATATAGGATGCCTTATCGGGTTAAAGAATTTCGTTTTGTGCCTCGATTTGACATGGACAACATTGGTGCGATTGAGGACATCAATGAAGAGGATAAAGAAAAAGGCATGGACCATGTTTGGAATAAGAGAAGCCTTTATTATAAAGATTGCTTAAACCTTGGACCTAAATACAAAATTGATATGGAGGTTGTTAGGATGATTAGAGGGGCAATTGAGAAGCAAAACGGAAAAACGTAGACCCCGTGACTTTGAGTCTAGCTACAAGACTCGTTAATAAAGAAAGGCGCTTCTTGGGAGGCAACCCAAGCTTTATTTGTTTTATTTGCTTTGTGTGTTCATTTGTTTATGTGTTTGTTTTATTTGTTTCCGTATGTGTGTTTAATTTTTATTCTTATTGATTCATGTTCAAAACTAATTTGTGAAAATGCTTTATTTTGTTTTTAACTTCGTCTTAACTACATATAAAGGTATTTTGCAAAAGATAAGTGTAAGGGAAATCTAAATCGGTTTATTAGAACACATATGAACATGAATCGTAATAATAATAAATTAACATACATATCCGTATTTGTTTGAGTCAAATGCTTGTATCGAGTCATAATGATGTTTTGCAGGATTTCCAGGAAGTAAGGTAAAGGTTTTTCCAGAAATTTTCCGGAAACTTAAAATGAGAATTTTTGTCAGGTCATTTCTGACGGCGTCAGGGGTTATAACCTGACGGCGTCAGATTTAATTTCCAGAAATTTTTGAAAGTTTTGTTTTCATAAAAAGTTTTTATTAAATCTCCAACTTATAATCTCCAGGAATCTGCAAAATTATCATTCCACAAGCATTATATCCTTATATATAGATTTTATCCCGCCGATGTTATGCAGGTTTTCGTGTTGTTTTCTCAGGTTCAACAGGTTATTTTGGACAAGGAAATGTTTTGAATCAAGCTTATGGCGATGCATTAGTCATGGAGATTCAACATTCTCTTTGGAGGAAGATTTAACCGTGTAATCTCATTATCCAACGAGCGAATCAGGGGAGTATTTGATTTCATTCTTTTACTTTATTCTTTTACATCTTGTTATTTGAACATTGGGGACAATGTTCATCTTAAGTGTAAGGGGAGGGTAAAAGTACGATTTTAGAGAATACAATTGCGCTTGATTTTTGTTTGTTTGATGGTAGATGTGTAATAAAACTGAGAGAAATACTTGTTAAGGTAATTTTAGTGCCAAATTTAAAATTTTTTACAACATATAGGAGTGAAACTTTGATCTTAATGAGCGTCTCATGGATAGGAGTTATATGACTAGCACAAAAACCGTACCACTAAAAAATTTTCCACCCCCAAATATGTGAGGTTCACCCCTAGAATTGGTAGGAAAAGCATTTATGCTATGATGTGTGTACCGGTAGCACTTAGATTCTAGAACTTGCGTTAGGACCATTCCAAGGCCACAAGTGAGACTACATTTGTGTAGTTAGATTTACTACATGATAAGAGGCATTAGGATTAACCCATTGTTTTACACCTGTGTTTTTGTTATAATTACTTTGGCTACATTGGTCAAGTAATTCTCCCACACCCTTTGCGTTGTACTCATTTTTAGTACACGATACCCCTAGTACACCCCTCAGAGCCTATCTTTTCGTTTCGACCTTTAAGCATCTTACTTAAGGGAAGAATTTGTTACACCCCACTAAAATGTACACCCAAATCGCCTTAGCCTACCTTGTATGCACTCATTTTTAGTGCATTATTGTTACAACATTTGTTTAAACCCAAGTTAATTATCTAGTTGATTACATGGTTGCTAAGTCGAGTCATATCCTTGTACATATTGTTTTGGGACGATTGGGACTCATGGGCAAAGTACTAGTGTTATGGAGTAATGGGGAAGAACATCATTTATTACCCCCATATGTGCTAAATGTTTTAAAAGTACTCCAAGTTTTTCAATTATCTTAATTCGAGTCATTAGAATAGTTATTTGTAAAGTTATGTAAAAGTTCAAGTGTAAGGGGATGCAACGCCCCTATGATGTATTATTTTGGATGGTAGGGTAAAAGTGTATGCACAAAAAAAAAAAAAAAAAAAAAAAAAAAAAAAAAAAAAAAAAAAATCGAAAAAATCAAGAAAAATACAAAAAAATGAGAAAAAGAAAAGTAGAAAAAAAACATACGGACTACCATCCCGTTTCATTTTATGTTTATTTTATGTTTATGTTTTGTTATTTTCTTTCATTAGCTTAAGATCGAGTCTAGTCTTGGCTTAGCAACGTTGTATAGTACATGTAATTGATCAAGATTTTTAACTCGCCACCAGTAAAATATCCTTTATCCAACCAAACCGTGTTTTCCTTTTCCCTACACCTAACGTTATAACCCATTTAAAAGCCCTCTTTGATAGTTTATCTTAGGTGCTTACGCCTAGTGGAGGAGGTTTTCGATCCTTTCCCAAGCCTATGGTAATCTATTTGCTATGACAGGTAGTGAGAGATATTTTCCGTTTTCATTTATGAGATTTATTTTGATGACACTTGAGAGATGTGAGTATCTAAACACTACTTGTGAGGTGCTAGTATGTAATCTCCGTGCTTATTATGATTGAAGTGGAACGATTATTTGTTGTAATTACTTTTATGTTTGCATTAAATGACCCCTAACTTGTATTTTGATTAGAATTAAAGCGCATTTGCTTGAGGACAAGCAAATCTCAAGTGTAAGGGTATTTGATGAGGCGAAAAGTGTACCGCTTTTAAGGGGTCATTTAAGCCCGAAATCGTATTTATTTGATCAAATATTGCCCTAAATCGTTCCTTTTGTCATTTTAGGTACTTTTGAGGAGAAATCTGGAAAAGGAGGCATTTTGGACGTTTTTGGAGCATAAAAGTGAAGAAAACGGCAAACTCTCAAAATTGTGCTGAAAGTCACCTTTGACGGCGTCAACATTAACTCCAGACGGCGTCATGCCTTGGCAAGAAAAGTTGGATGTGAAATTTACTCATGACGGGCCAGTGAGTTTGCATGAGAATTCTGACGGCGTCACGCTTTAACTAAATCAAGGGCGTCATGGCTTAAATCATAAGGGGACGGCGTCACGTTTAGGATCCGACGGCGTCAAGCCTTGATAAGCCAGAATGGATTTTTGAAGAGCTAAAGAGGGACGGCGTCAAGATGGTCATCCGGGAACCCTAAAAGCGGCGAGGTGACGGCGTCACAATGCATAAGGTGACGCCGTCAGATGTCAAAGTCTATATATAGTTTTCTAATTTTTTGTCATTAAGAGAGAGCTTAGTGTGTGGAATTTTGGGATAAAACCCTAAGACGATTTTAGCTACTTTTTCAGGGCTTTTTGCCCTGAGATCTTCCATGTTTCATTGAAAGATAAGTTATCAATTAATCATTCAATATGTCTATGTGTTGTTTGATTCTATCTTATGCTTGTCTTTTGTTTAACATGTTAGGCTAATTTTATCTTGTGTTTGCTTAGATCTAATGAAACCTAGCTATTGATTATTGGTTGTTAGTGTGTTGTTAGTTGTATTGGATGATTGTTTATCTATGTTAGGCTTAAGAAAACTGGCTAACTTCCTATTCGGTAACTTGCTTGAACGTCTTAAGAAACATGAACCAAACGCGTACTAAAGGTTTTTATGGTTGTATTTAATGCACAAGCGAATTCTAGTGATCCCATGTTAGGAGCTTCCTAGCCGGCTCGACATAGGAGTGAAGTAGGAGCTTGTAGAGTTTGGGGAAGTAAGTACGCCACCCCACGAATGGTATTAAGGAATACACCCGTCATCCACACGACTAATACACACTAATTAACCGGTAAAAGATAGTTAGGGAGTAAGGAAATCTAAGTAAACACATTTCTCTACACATAAGTTTCTCACCACTTTTCATTTTTGTTATTTTATTTTATTTGCATTTGTAGTAATTTGGGTTAGTTGACTAGCAACTAATTCCGCCCACTCCTTCAAAACCCGAGATTTTACTTGCTTTTATAAAATTATAAAAACATAAAAAGAATCTTCCTCAACCCTTAGACCTAATTAGAGTAGCCTTTCACACCTAACGAACACTATTCCCTGTGGAGAACGATCAATCCCCCGTACTTACCACTACACTATACTACATCGGTCAGGTACACTGCCTGGTGGGGTTGTAAGCCTCTTGAGATCCCTCGAGAGGTAAAACCTGTTGTAAGGTTGCAAAACCCACGCATCACGACACAACGGAGCCAAAGAGATGAAAGACGCCTTTTGTAGAGATTATTGCCTATGAGCCTGTACTGTGGACTTTTGACTTTGATTCTTCGTGCCGACTTTGAATTATCAGGCAAAACACCGCTTATCAAGTACATTTTTATTGGTTCTATCCAGCTGGAGCCTTCATCAAATGTTTCACTTCTTGCAATTGACCTGGTGGCCAATTCTTCTACTAAAACCTCACTGGGTAGATGAGCAAAAGCAGTCGATGCTAATTTGATTAGGGCCTCCGCCTTTTTGTTTTGGCTTATGTGGACATTTGTCACTTTGTATCGTTCGAAACCCTGAAGGAGCTTTTTAACCTCGTTCAAGTACTCCTTGATTATTGGCTGCCTTGCTCTGTAAGAACCCTTGATTTGACCAGCGACTAAAAGCGAGCCTACGAAGATGGAGAGGTCATGAACCTCGATTCCCCTTGCGAGTCGAAGGCCAGCTAGCAAGGCTTCGTACTCTGCTTCATCCTCCGTGGCCTTGAATTCAAAACGTAGCGCATAACTGTACTCCTTTCCCTCCGGATTTATTAGGATTAAACCTATTCCGAAACCATCGGAGCTTGAGGCTCCGTCAGCGAATAATTTCCATTCCTCCGTTGCTGTTGGGGGAGTTTCTCCATTTTGGCTGTGTCCGGGAGGTGTTTCGTTGAGGACTTCTGCGAAAGTCTGACTCTTGATGGAGCTTGGACTATCACGTTTCTTCAATGATCTCGGAGCCGGTAGGCCAATAGCTGCTTTGAACTTTGAAGGGTTGGTTTTGACTCCTTGCTTTGTTGACTTAGTGGGTTTGAACCCCTTAAGTCGATATTCCTTGTTGAAGAGCTTGTCATCAGTCCTCGGTGTCGGAGGAGTTCTGGTGCTCCTAGAACATATACCTTCGAAGACCTTCCCTTCGTCTTTGTGTGGCTTCTTCAAGTCTGCTGTGGAACTATTTGGAGATCGCCTTTCGCCTACCGTTCTTCGTTTTGCCTGACGCTTTTTTGTGACGATATCTTCCTCCTCATCCGCACTTCCAATAACATCATTCGGAGGCTTTTTAGAACCTTCCCTCTTTTTCTTGCTATCCTTCGGACTGTGCTCAGAGAATACCGTCCCTATTCCCTTGGGTGTGTGAAACTTTACCGCTGCATGTATAGTGGAGACTACTATACCCATCTTTTGCATGGCGGTTCTCCCTATCAACAAGTTGTAAGGAGAGTTGGACCTTACGATAGTAAACATGAGGGTTTCTGTCCTTGCAATCCTGCCTTCTCCGATTGTTATTTCCAGCGGAACTTCCCCTAGAGGCCACGAGCGTTCGCCAGAGAACCCTACTAAAGGCATCTTCGAGTCAACCCTTTGAGACCTGACCGCAGACGAGAGCTTTCGAAAGCAATGTTCATATATGACTTCGCAAGGGCTTCCGCAGTCCATGTAAGCTCCCCTTATTTCTTGGCTAAAGATTAGGACTTTGATAACCACCGGATCGTTCGAAGGGATCCTGCCTGAGATAGGGGAAAACGTTATCTCCCTTATCTTGTTTGCTTCCGACTCCGGTACCTTCCTTTTCAAAGTGGTTTCGTCTCGATGTATCATTAGTATGGGGGCTTCGGTAGGGTTAGTATCCTTGGCCATTTGAGTGTCAGTCATCTTTTCTTTGCCTTTCTTGATTCCTTTTACCAGGTGTGCCAACTGCCCAGATCTTACGGCCTCTTCAATTTGTTTCTTTAGTTCCCTGCAACTGTTCGTATCATGGCCATTGTCTTCGTGGAAGTGACAGTACTTGCTGGTATCCCTGTTTTTACCCTTACTTGTCATACGTGGAGGCGCTTCGAAGGCTTTGGCCGCCCTCTCCGTAGCAAGTATTTCCTTTGGAGACTTCGTTAGATTGCTCAACAAACCATGGTTGGGGCCTTTGTTGTACGGAGAGAACCTATCTCTGTTCTTGTTCTTGTTCTTGGACCCCTCCCACGTGGAATGCTTCGAAAACTTGTTGTTGCTATCTTTATCTATCGGAGCCCCATTAGTGGATACCTCTTTGGCTTCGATCCAAGTATACGTCTTCTCGGTCAGCCCCTTGTAAGTTGTCGGAAGGTCGGTGGACAAGAATTCCACCAAACTCCGATTCCGAAGGCCATGTACGAAACCAGAAATACGTTGATCTTCATGAAGACCCAAAATTTGCAAAGTCTCATCGGTGTACCTAGTAACGAAGGCCCTGGTGCTTTCGTTATCTTTTTGCTTGATGTTGTGCACCGTTAAATGGGTCCTTGTGAATTTCTTTTGCTGACTGAAATGGGACCGGAACTTAGCTTTGAGATCATCAAGGTTGACGATGCTACCGGGCTTTTGTCCATTCCACCAAATACGAGCAGAATCCCGAAGGGTGTATGTAAACATGTGACAGGCCACCGGCATAACCCACTTTTGCATTTTGATAGCCCCTTCGAACAAGTGTAAGAAATTGTCCGGATCCCCCTTCCCATCATAAGTCCCGACATGTGAAGGCATTTTCAACCCATCAGGCAATGGGTAATCTTCTATCCATCTAACGAAGGGTGTAGCTGAACCCATAGGGTCTGAATATAGACAATTATAAGGTGGTGCGTACATGGGGATTGTATTGTATGGATTGCTGTTTGGGGGCATTCCCATAGGAGTCTGGCCTGGGTAGGACTGATAAGGTGTGTTCATGGCAAACGGGTAACCGTTTCCCATGGCGTATGGAGGGTACGCCATAGGATGGCCGAAGGGCATGCTCCCATAATTTTGAGGGAAGCTTGGGTTATTAGGCTGTCCATTTACTGGAGGATATAAATTTTGAGGATAAGACTGAGTTTGGAACGAGGGGTACATACCATTGGGAGGAAGATTTCCTCCCATATTGATTGTAGACGGATTGCCTTCTATGCCTGATGCGTGAGAAGGCTGCAACGGAACCCCGGCTTCAGTTCTTCCAAGATGAGCGGCTAGCAATGGAGGCAAAGTCACCCCCCTTTCTTCCCTAAACTGACTCCTACCGTTAGAGCCTTCGGCAACCGCCCCTTCTCTTCTTGTCGGAGCCCTCTCAGGGACTCCTTCGAAACCAACAGACCTTTTGCTTAGCCTTCGACCAATTGGAGACCCAATTCTTAAGGCCGATAGGGTTGGCCCTTGGGTCGGAGGCCTAGGTTCCATCTCCATTTCTTCATCATACTCATCACTCGAGTATTCCAATTCCCTTCGAACCTCTGCATTCCTGAATTGTCTGTTACGAGCCCTTAAAAGGGTTTCCAACACTTCGTGGTTGGCTTCGACAAAGGCTGGGCTAATGACAGGTTCTGGGTTGGCTGATGTCGAAGCATGATTGTTGGTTGTGATTTCTGGATGAGAACGTGTTGTGAAGGTGGAGGCGGTTATTGGGGGAAGGTTGTTAGGGTCGTCGGTTGGTATTGGTGTTAAGGTAGAGAAACCCGGTGGGGGAGTATCTTCTCTTCCTTGGTCCATGCCGGAATAATAGTGAAATTGGTTGGTAGGTTAA
Organism: Artemisia tridentata subsp. tridentata; assembly: GCA_021014915.2. Classification (NCBI taxonomy): domain Eukaryota; kingdom Viridiplantae; phylum Streptophyta; class Magnoliopsida; order Asterales; family Asteraceae; genus Artemisia; species Artemisia tridentata. The sequence goes on along the minus strand of CP139501.1, from coordinate 173,357,337 downwards.
AAGCTCGGAATTAACGAGACCAATTGTAGCGGTCCCACGGATGGCGCCACTGATTGAACAAATATTCGTCAACCAAGCCTTCGATGGTGATCAAAGGAATAATGGGGTGTTGAGATTGCGCCAAGCTTGTTTTTAACCTGAGAATAAGAAATACAAAGACACTACGTTAAGTGATTGCGCAGGGATTGGACCCTGCGAACCACCTCCGGCGTGCGAGTAAGTATGTGTAATGGTAATGTAGGTCGTAAATTTAGAGAGTGAAGTTAACTTGGGGATTAACTCGAAATTACTTACATTGTTCTTGGCCCGACTATGCTATTTATAGGGGAGAAATAGGACATAGTGGGCGGTTGCACATAGTTCGGAGATCATGGGGGCGTCCCATGGAAAGTGGTAACCGCTAGGGCTTTGTAGCCCACGATCTCTGTTTTAGCGAGAAGCCAAAGGATAGAGGAGACGTGGGTTTGACCAGGTCTGGATGATCCTTCGTGTTAGTCCCTTCGTCAGGAATACCCCGAAGGGCTTAGGGCTTTGATTGGCGGATTCCCACATGGTAACCATTCACAGGCGAATGGTTTTACGCCAATGAAACGTATTAGAAGGTTAACCTGGGCCTCCGAAGGGAGGGCTTTCTACAGGCTCGAAGGGGAGTCCTTCGACCCGTTAGGAGGGTACGTCATCAATTACTGATATTGCTATGGTCCATATGTGTTATTTAATTTAAACCTATGAACTCACCAGCGTTAGCTGACTTTTAGAATGTTTTTCTCAGGAAACTGAGGTGTGTTAGCTGAAGGCAGCGCATGGCGATGGTCATAATAAATGTTGGAAATGTTTTTAGTATTGCGTTAACTCTGAAATTTGGACCGCTTTGTTTAATGGGCTACCTTTTTATTTGAAATGGATATTATGTAAGACAACACAACTTTAAAAATGTAATGTATTTTAAAACGGATTTTTAATCCATTCCCTATATCTTGTGTTGTGATTATCGATTTAGTAGCACCCAAAGTGTATGCTTCCGCAATATTATGATTTTGGGGGTGTTACAATTATCCTTGATTTGAATTTGCAACTAACCCCGCCACAAGTGGGTTAAACAATAAATGCGGAGACGACATCACTATTTGCAACCGCTGCGAAAACTGAAGTCATGAAATAATTTTTTGAAGTCGAATGAAATACATTCATAGATGTATATATCACTTTCAACTGGGGGGCTTGATGACGTACCCTCCGAATTGGCTCGGAGGTAACCCCTCCGAGTTCGCTGGGATCTATCCCCACTAAACATCTAGTAGTCTTCGAATGGGCTCTTATGGCGTAAAACTATCTTCACGATGGTTACTGGAATGGGAATTCGCCAACCGAAGCACAACGCCCCTCGGGTGTGCCCTTCGATAAGACTAGGCTCAAAGGATAACTCTGACCAAGTCAAACCTACGTTCTAAGTTTCAGTCAAAGCTTTCCCGCCAAGATAGGGATCGTGGTACATTACCCCCGGTAAGTCCCCTAAAAGGGTGGGACTCCCCCACGTTCACCGGTTCAAGTGAGAAACATGTGCATGCGCATTCTATCACCTATAAATAGACGAGCAGAGCACTTAGGTATGATCAGACTCTCAATACCTACTTTACACACTTGCACACTCATTATCATCCATATACACATACTTACTCTCACTCTGGAGGTGATTCGCAGGACCAAACCCCTGCGCTTCACTTGACGTAGTGTTTTCATTTGGGTTGACACATGTTACTTATAGCTTGGCAACTTATCCCTCATCAACAACTCTTTGATCACCATCGAAGAATGGTAGTGCCTATTATTGCATGATCAATTATATTATGTGGATTGTTGTGATTGTGTGGAGATTGGGTTGATCTTGTGTAGCTTGTGTGATAGTGTGTAGATCGAGAGGATCTTGTGAAGATCGGCTAGATCTCTTTAGTTGTGTGTTTTGTGGGAGGATCGGGTAGATCCTGAGTGAGATTGGTACTAGCTAGATTAGTACACGACATTTACGTTAGTGTCGGAAATTGTGATAAACGACGTTGTACGGTTTTCTCCGCCTGAAGGGAGTTTGTTAACATAGTACTTAGAACTCTCGAGTTGGGTACTCGGGAAGTGGAGTACGGCGAAGAGGAGCTTTGTTACCGAACCATTATAAATCTCAGTGTCTTGGTTTGATCTTTCCATCTCTTACCTTTTACATTTCGTAGCAAGTTTATTTTAGTATTGCTGTTATAGTGTTTATATTGGTATTAATTGATTTCATTGAAACTCAAATAAAAGTTTTTCAAAAATAGTAACGATTTAAAAGTGGTAAAACTATTCAACCCCCCTTTTAGTTTTTCACAATGTATATAAATTCAAAAGAGAAATAAAGAAGGAATATGATGAGGGTATTTTAGTCATTTCAGTTTAAGCAGGGACGAAAATGAACCCAAATTTTCCCTACATAGGCACTGCCTACAAATTCCGAACCATAAGAATGAACCATGTAATTTAGCCAAATCATAAGGACAATCTTTGCAATTTAATCCTTTTTTTATAAAAGCATGTCCAATGTAGACATTAAATGTACTTTTTGCACTAAAATAGTGCAAAGTACATGATATTTCCTCTTATGTATGCATTAAACATTAACGATATTTTAGGGCAATAAATGGTAATGCTAATAATGCACGGAATACAATGAAATACTATTCATAGCATTAAAGTACAACATTTTAACTTTCAGCAATAATATTAATTTACTTTACAAGTTACATATCCACAGGTTAAATAAATTTATTAAATAAAGTTTAGTACAATATTTAGTGCAAACTTTAATGCATATATTAGAGTAACAATTTTTTAATTAAATCATATTTTTTTAATTATTCATTTTTCTTCATCAAAATTGTGTGAAAAGATGATGTTACCAACTTATTTATTAGTGATAAACTTCAATTATTAAGCTTAGAAGTAATCCTTCAAGTTTACGAGATTATTAATAAAATTATAAGATTGGGTATAATGGTCATTAAACATACCACCTTTATATCAACGCAAAACGTTTCATGATGCAGACCACCAAACCAGTATCAAATTGGGGACCGCGCACGGTAAAAACAAGAGGGTAATGGGTTTCACGCGTGATTGGTGGTGGATCATTTTGAATGTGTCACATATAACCCCAAGACCATTTATGCAAGCAGTCGATAATGTAGAGCAACGAGAAACCCGCGCGTTGCCGCGGGGTATTTGTGTCACACCCCGAAAATCAAGTCGCAGCGGAAGACAACGTCGCTGGGGTGCAACAAAATTGGTATCACAACACAAGTACAAAAAACGGTTTTTCACCACAATCTTTTAGAATAAAATTTCATTATCAAAACATTTGGTTTACATCATTCAAAACATGGTGCGGAAAATAGGCCCATAAAATAAGTACAACGGTCCCCAAATGAATATCAGAGTATCTCGATCCTATAACCATGCCATGACATGCCATCTGCCGCCAAATGTGAACTAACGCTTCAAGGACCTGAAAATACATGCTAAAACGAGTCAACATGAGGTTGGTAAGTTCATAGGTTTGCTTAAAACAATGTAGTTGAACCAAAAGGTTCTCGAGTTAAACATCATTTATAACAAGTCAAGTTCAACGTAGGCTCACACTGCCTAAATCTTAGTTCCAAAAACCAATCTGTAAACAATATCATAATTCAAAACATTTCAACCCAAAATCAATCATACAGTTACCATGCTCATATAGTGTCGCGCCAACTGAACCTATAGTGTTCCTCAATTACATAACCAAATCACGTGGGGAGCTACCATGATAGATCTATCAACATGTGGGTTCACCTACTGAACCTATAACCAGTGGGCTCTCAACAGAGAGTTAACAGTTACACCAACTGAACCTATAACCAGTGGGCCCTCCACAGAGGGTTAACAGTGGCGCAGTCGTGTACTCACAATCAAGCATGTCACAACTTATAATTGCATCATCACACGTATATATCCAAATTCATGTAATACGGTAGTTTACAGCATAAAAACGTTTTTAAAGCATTGAGTTTAGAGAAAAATAATGAGCATGTATTCTCCCCCAAAATAGTTATAAAACAAGTAAAAGTAGGGGCCATGAACTCACCTTAGCCACAGCAATACAAGGATCAGAACAGACACGACTGGCATCGAGAAGCGAAACACAACGGTCTCAAGACATATGGCACGACAATGCCAAGATATAAAAGCACAACGGACTTGGGAACTACTCGCAACCTAATATGAATGATATGAATTAAGTCACGGAATGAATGCTACACATGCAAATACGTATGCTATCGATACCACTCGTGAATTTTGAAAATAAAGTTTTATAATCGAAAAATATGTTCTTGACGTCTCGTTAGTTAATAAACACTTTTCGCGTAAATATGTTGAAACGTTACTCCACGATCCTCGTTTGGTGTTCTACCGGCAAAGATAGTGTTTTTGTCGCATTTGTAATATTTTTCACAACTTGAAAATGTGACCAAATGATCTTGCAAAACTAGCCGCGAAATAGTGTACGTTATGTGTTAGTGAGTAAACTCGACGTTTTTGAAAACCTTATAACAATATCTTGAATTCATATCATTTAACTTTTGACCACACGAGTCTCGATCAATAAGAAAATCGGCTCTCAATAGAGTGTATATCCAAAAATAGTTTTTATACTTAGTTTTATTTCTAGTTAAAAGCTGATGGGATTTTTAGAGTAATTATCCGTGTTAATACAAATAGCGTCTCAAAAACGTTATTTATATTCTTTGATCTTTTCTTAGTTTTTGTTAATGACAAATAAAAGGAATATCTTTTAGCAAATAATAAATACTAGCTTAAGTCTCTTAAGTACACATTTTACACTTCACATAATAACCAAGAATTACAAGTTTGCTTATTTAGTAACTTGTTTCCTTAAAAGGAAACTTTAATTCTAAAATCATTCCATGACATCATTGCATACATCACATACAATATCTTTGATATATCTTGTTTAGATTTGCAAGTTACATAGTTGACATTTGAGGATCTTGGATGATTTGGTAAGATATGGAAGATTTGGTAAGATACAACAAATCCTTAGCTGTCATCCTCCCACGGATCCAAGTCCAATGAAGGACGGATCCCTTCTAAGGGATCCGTGGGATCCGTGAGCTGAAGATCAGCTTGCCTATAAATAGCAAGCTGATCATTTGGCTTTCTCATCACCCATATAGCTTTAACACACATATTCATTCAGTACATATCTTACTAACATCATTCATAGTTGCATTTCACTTTGATCTTTCATTTTGTAGAAAAGAGATCAAGCATTCAAGGATCTACAGAACCATAATCCTTTAGTTGCATTACTGTGTGATATTGTAGTTTGTTTCACACATCATATCTATCATTTGTAATCAGTGAGTGTGGTTAGTGCTTTAGTCCTTAAAGCACAAAGAGTGTAGGGAGTGGTTGTACCCTTGTAAAGAACTCGACATCTAGCTTAGTGTCGGTAAAGTAAATAGGTGACGTCAGGTTGGTTCTACCTTGTGAAAGAACCAGGTGTTTAGCTTAGTACCGGAAAAGGAAGTAAGCGACGTGTAAAGGTTTTCTCCGCCTAGGAAAGGAGTTTGTTTCTTAGTGAAAGATAAACTCTCGAGTTGGAAACTCGGGGAGTGGGGTAGGGCAAGGAATAGAGTTCTTGTAGCCGAACCACTATAAACAACAGTGTCGTGTGGTTTGATCTTTCCTCTCTTTATCTTTTGTTTACATTGTGTGATTATTTATTTGTGATTGTTTCCTTTGAAATTAACATATAGTAACAAAGCAAATAAATCTTGAAAAACGGTAAAAACTATTCAACCCCCCTTCTAGTTTTCCACAATTGGCATCGGGAGCTACGTTACTTAAGATCTTTAAAATATATTGTATTTTAAAACTTAAAACGATCCATGGATTTTGAAAACTTTAAAGAAGGGCAATCTATGCAGAGACCACCTCTATTTGAACCAAATTGTTTTATTTATTGGAAAAATCGCTTCGAGACTTATGTAAAGTCAAATGATATAGATCTATGGTATATTATAGTTGATGGTGATTACAAACCTATTAGTAATAATATTTCGGGTGGTCGGGATGAAGGAGCTTCTCTTACTCGTCACAGTGATGAGCAAAAGAAACTAATTGCCAAAAATAATGAAGCCAAAATGATGCTTTATAATGCCTTACCTAAGAAAGAATATGAAAGAGTTTTTATGTGTAAAACGGCTAACGATATTTGGCAATCTCTTATTATCACACATCAAGGGAACTCACAAGTAAAAGATAACAAAATTGATCTTCTTGTCCAACAATACGAACAATTTGTTATCTCTGAAGATGAGACCATTGATAGTGCGTTTGCTAAGTTCAATACTATTATTACATCACTTAAAGCACTTGATGAATCATTTTCTAGTAAGAATTTTGTCAGGAAATTTCTAAGAGCACTTCATCCGAAATGGAGAGCAAAGGTGACAGCTATTGAAGAATCTAAGGATCTCTCAAGCATGACACTGGATGAGCTCATAGGAAACCTAAAAGTTCACGAAATGATTATGGAAAAAGACTCGGAAATTGTCAAAGGCAAAAAGGAGAAGATTAAGTCTATTGCCTTGAAAGCCAAAGTCGAGTCAAGTGATGATGATGAGTCTTGTTCAAACAGTGATGATGAAGAGTATGCCATGGCCGTGAGGGATTTCAAGAAATTCTTCAGGAGACGAGGAAAGTTTGTAAAACCACCTCGTGATGAAAAGAAATCCTCTCGGAAAGATCGTGACGATAAGAAAGGTAAGGTTGATAGGAAATGCTATAGGTGTGGTGACTCCAGTCACTTAATAGGAGAATGTCCAAAGCCTCCAAAGACCAAGTCTCAAAGAGCCTTCGTTAGTGGAGCTTGGAGCGATAGTGAAGGAGATGATGATGATGAGCCTAAGAACAACGAAATTGCACTTATGGCTAATGACACAGAAGAGGTACATTCTGATTCATACTCCTCTATAGATGACGAAACCTTAGAAGTAGAATATAACAAACTGTGTGACGTCACTTTAAAAATCATAAACAAAAACAAATTTTTGAAAACAAAGACAACACTTTTAGAAAATGAAGTATTTTGGCTTAAAGAAAAAGCAATACGAATTGAAAAAGGTAAAGATAGTAAAGAAACGTGTGTGTCTTGTCAAGAACTAAAACTTGAACTAGAAACCTTAAGAACCACACAGGAAGATTTAATCAAACAAAATTCAAAGTTTAAAAGATTTGATAAAAACATAAGTTGTGCAGATGAAATAATGAAAATGCAAAAGCTACCTCATGATAAAACAGGACTAGGCTTTATGAAACTAGGAACCTTAAGTGATCATAAGGAACAGACTGTGAATAAAACTGATTCAACCAAGTTGGACACTCACGGATCCGACGGATCCAAAAATTTGGATCCGCCAGGTGTATCCAAAGGATCCGCGAGTACAGAAGTTGAACAGAAGGTTCACAAAGTCGACCGTTCCGAGTTTGTTAAAGTTACTAAGAAACCTAACAGTAGTATAACCAATAATAAACACAAACCAGCAGTATCTTTAGGAAGAGGACAAGCTAGAAATGAATATAGAGTTAAAACGGATCAACAGAGACCTCAAATGAGTTTTCCCAAACACCCCTTTCCAAAGAGTATAGTTAATCCACAACACACTTATCAAAATAATTGGAACCAAAACATGCCTAGAAACTTTCATGGTCCTAGTTATATGTCGTGGAACAATTGTCCACCATTTACATACATAAACCATGATAATGTCATGTTTAACCCAAACGGACCCATGAGATATTGGGGACCAAATGCTTGAGTCTTTTATGAACTTAGGTATGCTTGAAAGTTGATCTTGAACCTGATGAGTGGATCAAAGATAGTGGGTGCTCAAGACACATGACGGGAAACAAAAATCTTTTCTCAACCTACCAAGTGTATGACGGAGGTAATGTCACATTCGGTAGCAAGCTTAAAAGTAAAATCATCGGAAAAGGTACAATCTCTCATGACTCTCTATCTATTGATGATGTTGCTCATGTAGATAATTTAGGATTTAATTTACTTAGTATAAGTCAATTGTGCCGCAAAAAGTATAACGTCCTTTTCAGTGAAAATGGAAGTAAAATACTTAAAGATGGCATAACCGTAGGAAAAGGTGTTTTAAAGAATAATGTCTATGTTATGAAATTAGATAAAACACCTAAAGATAAGTTATGTCTTACCTCCTTGGATGAAAACTCAACTCTATGGCATCGACGCTTAGGTCATGCTAATATGAGGCTTATTCAATCTTTGTCATCCAAAGAACTCGTTAGGAACCTACCCAAGTTGAAATATGACCAACACTTTTGTGATGCTTGCAAAATTGGGAAACAAGTACATAATAGCCATAAGGCTAAAAACATGGTATCTACATCTAGATGCCTAGAATTATTACATATGGATTTGTTTGGCCCGTCGGCTATACAAAGTTATGGAGGAAATTTTTTACACTTTAGTCATAGTAGATGATTACTCTAGATATACATGGACAAAGTTTTTGAAAACTAAAAATGAGGCATTCGATAAATTTGAAATTCTAAGCAAGAAAATTCAAAATCAAATAGGAAGTAATATAGTATCTATTAGAACTGACCATGGTCGAGAATTTGACAATGAAATCCAATTTGGAAATTTTTGTGATAATAATGGAATAACTCATAATTTCTCAGCTCCTCGTACACCTCAATCTAATGGTGTAGTAGAACGTAAAAATAGAACAATTCAAGAAATGAGTAGAACTATGTTAAATGAACAAAACATACCACAAAAGTTTTGGTGTCACGCTGTAGATACTTCCACATATATCCTAAATAGAGTTTTAATTAGACAATTTTTAAATAAAACTCCTTATGAAATTTATCGAGGCAAAAAGCCTACATTAGGATATTTTAGAGTTTTTGGAAGCAAGTGCTTCATTTTAAACACAAAGGATTATCTCACTAAGTTCGACCCAAAGTCGTATGAAGGTGTATTTCTTGGGTACTCACAAAACAGTAAAGCATACATTTTATTAAACAAGGAAACATCAAGAGTCGAGGAATCGTTGAACGTAACATTCAACGAAAGTCCACCTCCCTCTAAGACATCACCTTTGGTAGATGATGACTTAGTTGAAAGTCAAATGGTTAATGATATAGAAAACATTGAAAATGACAATGAACCCGTAAAAGGAGAAATAGTCAATATTAAAGAAACTAAAAGTCATCCATTAGAAAACGTCATAGGAAAACTTAATGAAAGAACATTAAGATCCAAAGCTCAAAATGAAAGTAATTATTTTTGTTTTATTTCAACTGTTGAACCTAAAAATATAGACGAGGCAATAAAAGATGAATCTTGGGTAATTGCTATGCAAGAAGAACTAAATCAATTTATTAGAAATGATGTTTGGAAATTGGTCCCTCCACCTAAAAACCAAACCATAATCGGCACCAAATGGGTCTTTAGAAATAAAATGGATGAAAATGGTATAGTATCTAGAAATAAAGCTAGGCTAGTAGCTCAAGGTTACAATCAACAAGAAGGTATAGATTACGATGAAACCTTTGCACCCGTAGCTAGACTTGAGTCTATTAGAATATTACTTGCATATGCATGTGCACATGATTTTAAGTTATTTCAAATGGATGTCAAAAGTGCTTTCTTAAATGGTTTTATAAATGAAGAAGTATATGTTGCACAACCTCCCGGCTTTGCCGACTTTGAAAAACCAAATTATGTTTTCAAACTTAAGAAAGCTTTATAAGGACTTAAGCAAGCACCAAAGGCTTGGTATGATCGACTTAAGACTTTCCTAGTTGACCATAAGTATACCATGGGCCTAGTAGATAATACTCTCTTCACCAAGAAAAAGGGATCACATATTATCATAGTCCAGATATATGTGGATGACATTATATTCGGTTCAACTTGTCAAGAGTTATGCGACGATTTCTCAAAAATCATGCATGACGAGTTTGAAATGAGTATGATGGGGGAACTTAACTTTTTCTTAGGTCTCCAAATTAAATAATTAGAAGATGGGATATTCTTCAACCAATCAAAGTATATCAAAGATATGCTTAAGAAGTTTGGTCTTGAAGACTCAAAACCCATGAGAACACCCATGTCCTCCGAAACCAAACTCACTAAGGATGAAGAAAATGAATCCGTAGATAGCACTAAATATAGAGGAATGATTGGTAGTTTACTCTATCTTACGGCTAGTAGGCCTGACATTATGTTTAGTGTTTGTCTATGTGCACGTTTTCAAGAAGATCCAAAAACGTCCCATCTTGAAGCCGTTAAAAGGATATTTAGGTACATCAAAGGTACTACACACTTAGGATTATGGTATCCCAAAGGAACGGGTGTAGAAACCATAGTGTATACTGACTCAGATCATGCAGGTGACTATGTTGATAGGAAAAGTACTAGCGGTATTTGTACTTTTGTAGGATATTGTCTCACATCATGGTTCGCTAAGAAACAAACTGCCCTCGCAATCTCAACAACAGAGGCAGAGTATGTGTCTGCAGGAAAAGCGTGTCAACAAGCACTGTGGATGAAACAAGCTCTCGTCGACTATGGAATTGAACTCAACAACATTCCCATTCTTTGCGACAACAAAGGTGCTATCGATCTAAGCAAAAATCCAGTCCAACACGCTAGAACCAAACATATTGAAATACGCCATCACTTCCTTCGCGACAATGTACAGAAGGGAATCATCTCAATTGAGAAAGTTTCCTCAGAGGACAACATTGCCGATATTCTCACAAAACCACTTAAACGAGAACCTTTCAACTATCTTAGACTTGGATTAGGATTAATGGAACCTAGTGATTAGGTAAAACATTAGTATAAACATTAGTTTACTCACACACGACACTAAACCAAAACATGTGTTCTGATTCGCGGATCCAATCGATAACAAGGACGGATCCTTTGTTTTGGATCCGCCGGATCCGTCGCATGCAAAGTCCAGTTTATTATTAAATAAACAAGAACAAGTACTATTCATTCCTCACTCCAAAACATATCACCTTACTGTATTCGACACACACTTAATCTCCATCACAATTTAGACCATTTTCTTCCACAAATTTGTGCTTCTAACACCACTGTAAGTATTCTTATCTTATTTATACTCCTGATCTGCGTCTAGGATTTTCATTTCATGCACAAAACCAAAACTTGGGGTATATGCATAATTCTTGAAAAATCATGAAGCATATTTACTGCATTATACTTAAAAACATGTTTTTCTTAGTTAGGAATTGCATCTCATAGCACATTGTCTTAATTTAACAAAAACCCCATGAAAATTTTTTTTTACTAAAATCTTCTAACGACTAGGTAAAATGATCTTTTTGAACATTGTTCATACAAATGCAAAAACGTTATCTTTTAGACTTCACTTGCATAATGTCTCTTGAATGCTAAAGGGAATACATAATTAATATGTATTTTCGGGTACATTCAACCGTAGCTACATTGAAATAGGAGCATTTGGGTTATCTCTCGTTTATAAACAAAACTTGCATAAACTAATCTTTCTTGCATCAAAAAGAGTCGAGATAACCGCACCTCCACATTGTCCCCATGTAGGCACACACTAGGAATTTTACACTTACTTTGATCATTTTAACTAAAACTATGTAACTTTTGTACTTAGGAAAATCATGCCTCCCGCAACCAACTACGATCACAAAAGAACCGTTAACTACTTACCCGAAGTCCACAAAACCAAAGGTCTAACCAATGCCCAAATCGAAATTTTCAAAGCCTTAGAGAAAAAGTATGTCCATAAGGTTAGAGTCGTAGATTCATCGTTCTATGAAGGAACACAACTTAGGGAACACTTAGCCGCGATTCGATTTGATTCTCTTTTAGATATAGATGAACCAATTGTTCCTAGGTTCATACTTGAGTTCTATGCTAGTGTAGGTCTTAGTTCGAGTGACCAAGGTTACTTAAGTCTTCATTTTACTCTAAATGGAAATCTTGTCAACATCCCTCTTGATCAATTTGGTGAGGTCTCAGGCATTCCAAACCAAGGGACATGTATTTACTCGGACAAATGGTCCTTAACAATCTTAGAATCCAATCTCGATAGGACGGCACCATATGTCACTCCTCTCGAATCAAAAGAAGTGATTAGGGAACATCTCTTCATTCCTAAGAACAACCCCACAAGAATGTATCGTGGTCGCGAAGTTGCTAGAGATCTATTTGCAATGGAGCTAAATGAACTCAAACCCGAATTCAAGAAAATGGAGGATGTCTTAAGGGCTAATGTGATGTGCACCATAGGAAACCGTGATCACATCAATGCTTGTTTGTGTCATATGATGTACAACATCTCTACTCGTCAACCCTTCAATCTTGCTTATTATGTTGCCAAAAGAATGTGTGACATTCCGGTTCAAAGCAAGATTGCAATGCCTTATGGTATGCTCTTAACCCGACTCTATAGAGCCTTTGCACCCGCTCGTCCAAACCATTTAGGCTTTGTTCCGGATTACAATGAAATTGAACATACCTTCGTTCCTTTGAGCGACTTTAGGGTTAGTGTTGATAAAGGTAAACGTCCTCGTGTACCAACATCATCCTCATCATCTTCAATGAGTGAAGATGATGGTTTGCCAAATTCTAGGATTCCTCCACCCGAATACTTGAGCCATCTTCCTCCAATTCAAAATGAATCCGCTGAGTATCGAAACATCAAAGGAATGGTGAAGAATCTTGGTCGTTGGATGATGAAATTGCACAAGGGTATGAAGAAGTTGAAGAAGAAGCTTAGTTGATGGAGTGTTTGGCTTTGAACAATGATGGATATTGTGATGTTAAACTTCTATGTGTCTCGACTTTATCTGATAATACTTGTTATGTATGTGTAATAACTAACATTTGCAGGTAGATAACCATCATGGTTATCAATTTTCCGGGTTATAGCCTATGTTTGGCATAACACCTAAAACGGTAAGTTTCTAAGAACGGATTAAACTATGTACAATCGTGTGTTAATGTTATCATATTTAGTTGTTTTGCTATACATATTAGATGTTAAGTAAGGTCTAGGTGAATTTTCGGGTTTTCGTCGAAAAACGCGAAATATGACATATGTTCTGTTTAGTTTTTTAGTTTTAGGCATACGGATCCGGCGGATCCCAAACCTGGGCTCCGCCAAGGCTTATCGTTGGATCCGCCATCCGCCCACTTGCGGATTAGGCGGATCCCTAACTATGGTTCCGCCTTTGATTCAACTTGGATCCGCAGGTTCCCCAGTAAAATTCTAAACTTTTTCGACTTATCCCGATTCTTAAATCGTAGTGTTTAGTATCATTTAGGATTCATTCACTGATCATAATTCATCTTAGAATCATTTAGGAATTCTTAGAAACTTAGGAACAAAATTTCCCACCAAAATTTAAATTTTTGAATTTTAGGTGTGAGTTACCAAACTGATACAAAGAAGGAACCCTTTTTAGGGATCCGTCAAATCCGTGGAAATATCAAATCATAAGATTTTCCACTATCTCCTTGTATTTACTGCAAATCCACAACACATTACTCAACCAAAGCTCAATGGATTGACTTCCTTGATATGACCTGCACAAATTTTTGTTCCAAATCATTAGAAACCAACATTCTCTATTGGATTCACATCAAATCCAAACACACAGACTCACAAACCTTCTGTCTATAAATTAGCACTTTAGGATCTTCAATTCACATCACAACCATTTCTTCTCCTGTACATTTTAGCTATTATACTTCACCAAAAAGTCTCAATGACAAAGTCAAACAACTCCTCCACATCTAAGCCACCAAAAAGGACAGCCCGTATTAGTGTCAAACCTTGTTGTTTCATCAACATTCACAACTCATCCTCTGAAGAATCATCACCACTAAACATATCCTCACCCATTGCTAGTGAAAACTTCCTTACTTTATCCACTCCAACTCCCTCACATGTAGTCATAAAAACACCACCTCCTACCATTACTCCTGTAGCAACCACACCACCACCCACTCCATCACAGTCTGAGAAGTCTGCATCATCACCATCCTCACCAAAACTTAAACCAATGGAACTCTTTAGGACACCACCAACATCTCCACAACCATATCTTGATGAGTTAGAAGATCTTCCACCCACATCAACCAATCCTCCACCAATAAGTCTTGAAAACTTAGAACCTATGCTATTCCATCCTCTCCATCCAGAGATTCATGGTCCTCTATACCGTGAAGCACCACAACCTCATCCACAAATACCACCACTATCACCAACTTCAACACTCATCGCCATAGATGAAGCGATGTGGAGCAACATTCCTCAAACACAAGAGGAGATAAGTGCGGAGTTAACACAACTCTATACTCTCTCGAGTATGGTTGACCATCGTCTTCATGAAACCATGGACATTCAAAACATCCTTATGAACTCCCTCCAAACACCACAACCACCATCCAACAACAACAACAACCAACAACCATCACCACCACCACCACAAAACTTGGAGCCTAGTCTTCCTCCCGGCTTTTCAAGTCATGATTGCGCACACTGTGAGAGAACGGCTCACTTGGCCCAAAGGACCAACATCTTGGTCCATGAGCTTCAAAATGAGATGAGGTTCATCTTGAACCATGTTCTTGAACGTTTAAACGCCATCTCTCATCCTCCTCAATAAGAGCTCTCTAGACTAGTTGTTAGGACCTTTTAAGTTGTTTGTTTAGAACTTTTTATTTCTAGGATGTCTTTTTATTCTACTTGTAACATCATTTCATTATTGTGACTTTTGTCACAAAATTTTCAATATCTATGAATGTGATGTTTTATGCTTATGAGTGATCAACATATTGCATATTATCATTCTCATTATGAACTAACATCCTAATATTGCATATATTATACCTTGATTATGATTACTTTAGGTACAAATAATGATCAGACACTTACTTTGACTTTTTCAAAGTCAAAACATATTGAAAGGATTGTTTGGAAGAACACCTCACAAGCATTCTACTTCTTCATTGAAGTCATTCATTACTAACACTTCATTTGCAGCATATCATACCCTTCATAGTATACGTTGGTACTCGAGAAGTGAGGAGTATACATCGAGGGGGAGCATCTCATAAGCATTTCATATACTAACCGTTTGTTTTGTAGATTCATGCATCATTTCCTTGATTACTCCATCTAGGGGGAGTATAAAACAAGGGGGAGCTTTAAAGTTCTCAAAATCGCATTCCGCTACACTACTCTTTTTGTTTCGACAAAAAGGGGGAGAAAGGACTAAGTTTGCATTAACTGTGATTCATCACAGTACATACATTTTTACAAAACTTTTCTTTAATAAACAAACTTAATATATATTTTTAAGAACTCATGCTATATTTATTCTCTTGCTCAAAAATATACCTTATGTTTTGTCATCAACAAAAAGGGGGAGATTGTTAATACAAATAGCGTCTCAAAAACGTTATTTATATTCTTTGATCTTTTCTTAGTTTTGTTAATGACAAATAAAAGGAATATCTTTTAGCAAATAATAAATACTAGCTTAAGTCTCTTAAGTACACATTTTACACTTCACATAATAACCAAGAATTACAAGTTTGCTTATTTAGTAACTTGTTTCCTTAAAAGGAAACTTTAATTCTAAAATCATTCCATGACATCATTGCATACATCACATACAATATCTTTGATATATCTTGTTTAGATTTGCAAGTTACATAGTTGACATTTGAGGATCTTGGATGATTTGGTAAGATATGGAAGATTTGGTAAGATACAACAAATCCTTAGCTGTCATCCTCCCACGGATCCAAGTCCAATGAAGGACGGATCCCTTCTGAGGGATCCGTGGGATCCGTGAGCTGAAGATCAGATTGCCTATAAATAGCAAGTTGATCATTTGGCTTTCTCATCACTCATATAGCTTTAACACACATATTCATTCAGTACATATCTTACTAACATCATTCATAGTTGCATTTCACTTTGATCTTTCATTTTGTAGAAAAGAGATCAAGCATTCAAGGATCTACAGAACCGTAATCCTTTAGTTGCATTACTGTGTGATATTGTAGTTTGTTTCACAAATCATATCTATCATTTGTAATCAGTGAGTGTGGTTAGTGCTTTAGTCCTTAAAGCACAAAGAGTGTAGGGAGTGGTTGTACCCTTGTAAAGAACTCGACATCTAGCTTAGTGTCGGTAAAGTAAATAGGCGACGTCAGGTTGGTTCTACCTTGTGAAAGAACCAGGTGTTTAGCTTAGTACCGGAAAAGGAAGTAAGCGACGTGTAAAGGTTTTCTCCGCCTAGGAAAGGAGTTTGTTTCTTAGTGAAAGATAAACTCTCGAGTTGGAAACTCGGGGAGTGGAGTAGGGCAAGGAATAGAGTTCTTGTAACCGAACCACTATAAACAACAGTGTCGTGTGGTTTGATCTTTCCTCTCTTTATCTTTTGTTTACATTGTGTGATTATTTATTTGTGATTGTTTCCTTTGAAATTAACATATAGTAACAAAGCAAATAAAACTTGAAAAACGGTAAAAACTATTCAACCCCCCTTCTAGTTTTCCACAATCCGGTTTCAAACGCGTGTATCTTGGTCGTTATAAGTCTGTTTGCTACGTTCTTTATATCCACGGTTTCGTGTTAACATATACTGACATATTTTCTGTAGGTCGGCTCATCTAGGTTAATTCTAACGCCTCGTTTTAGTCTTTGAATCTCGGCAAACAGTAAGTTAAATTTTCAGGATAGGGTTTTTCGTCGTTAAACTTAGAAAAATCATATCTTTTTCGTCGTAAGTCCGTTTTTACTCATTCCAACGCTCACGTCTTCATTTTTAAAAGTATTTTCTAAATATTTAAGCCAAAATATCCCCTGATTTACTGAGTTTTCCAGATTTTCCAAAAATGGACAGTAGCTTATTTATAACTTGTTAAAACTCACTTTTCTAGTTTAAAACTTAATCAAAACTCTTCCAATCAACTCCACAACTAATCTAATCCTACCATACTCATTCTTAGGGTGTCATGGGTTCCTAATCATCACCAACAATGGTGGATTCCATGAGATTTCACTAAATATCCATAGATCTATGTTAAAATGAGAGATTAACCTTTGAGTGGTATGCAACATATATATATTTGCATGATTGATTATTTGGACAACAAAATACATAAAATGAAAGTATGAAAAGATTGAAAAGGGTATTTGAAGATTACTTGATGATTTGAGGTGGTTTGGAGAGAAATGTGTATTTAACTTAGGGATTTTTACTCCAAAATTCTAACTAGGAGCATAAATGGGACTAGATTATCACTTGTTCTTGACAAACTTATGGATCTTCCTTTATGTTCTTGGTATGGCCAAATATATAGAGAGAAAAAGAGAAGAGATTTTTGTGTTTTGCTTGTATGTGTGTTAAGGAAGTGAAAAATGAGGGTTTATGCTTCTATATATAGTAAGTGTGCATTAAATGTAGTCAAAAACATCAAGTATAAGTGAGACATTAGGGTGGCTATGGGGGGGTGGGGGGCGACACATGGAAGCAAAGGGAGGGTTTTGGGGCTAATAATGATCCTTGTCTCCCCAATTAGTAAGTATTTGTGTATTAGTGTATGCATTAGGTGTTACCGTGTACCGAGTTATCTTGAAATAAATATTAACGAGTTGAAATAAAATACGACGAAGTTGTAAAAGTTGTAAAATTATATCCCTTGAAAGAATCGGGTGTTAGAATGTTTATCGGGTTGAATTATCGCAAATTGACGGAGTTATAAGCTCCTAACGGAAATTATAGCAATTGTTTTAAAAACACACCGGGTAAACTAGTAATGAAATTTTATGTCATTATATTGAATATGAAAACATATTAGGATCATTTTCGGGAGCATCGGGTATACGTTTTCGTAGTAAAGGCTGAGTGGTACCGTTTAGTAAATAATGAACATACGTAAATGGCAATAATGCATATCCGTGCATGACCAAAAATGCAGATGATGTTCTGGTAATATATAGACCATCCTAGTCTATATGATGTGTTCGTAATGAGGTTTCGTGAATTCGCAGCTAAATCTTGATGGTTACGCGAAATTTTGGTACCCGTAAATCCAGTTTACGTATTGATGAATAGTGACCATGAATAGTGCTTTCCATCTGGGAATGAATAGTGTTTCGTGAATAGTAAAATATTTTGCAAGCTTCTTAAAATCACAAATCGACCTCAAAAATGATGAATAGTGAAATGTGAATAGTAAATGATGAATAGTAACTCATGAATAGTAACTCATGAATAGTAAATTCCTGAGATGAATAGTAAAATTCCAAGTTTGAAAAATGACCTAAAATTACGAGTTGTCATAGTCTCACCTCCTTAAACGGAATCGCGGCCTCGCGATTCAATTCAAGAGGTTTACGTCATTTGTCAGCATAACTCTTCTGACAATTTGTGAGCAGTTTGCAACTCGATTCTGATCTGAACGATCTTCTCGGTCGTCTCATGAACAAGTTCAGGGTTAGTAAGTTGGGTATCTCCAACTTCTACCTATCAATTCGGCGATTGATCACAAAACACTTCACACGGTGCCGTTTGAAATACTAAAGTCGTAGATATCGTCATAAAAGGATTTGGCCAACTGGAGGTGTCTATTCCAACCATTGTTTCACTCGATTACTCAGGTAGAGATGCGGGATTAGCCTCGGAGGTCTAGCTTCTGATATAGCAGCAAGACAGCAAATCGTTTTACAAAATAATTTATCTAATGATTTGTGAAGCAACTTACAGGATAATACGAAAACAATTTCATCATTTATAAAATCGTAACAAGGTCAAAATTTTGATTTTTAGTTTGATTCATAACATCGTAACTTGAAAACAGTTCGCCCTTTATAAAATGGTAGGAAGATCAAAATTTTGATTTTCGGGAAATAGTAGTAAGACATTTTGTAGGATAACCGCAAATGGTCGGTAGAAAAATCAAAGGCAGTTTGTAAATTAATGGCAAAACAGTTTATTATCCCATAAGAGGTTAGCAAAGATAACTGTATTCTCGAGGGATGAGAGGAAAGTTAGGTGGTTGTCCCAAGGAACACGGTTCAAGTTACTCCTTAACGTCTTAAAGTTTCTGTTGGGCATGGAATCTCTGTCAAATGAGAAGTTTAGTAAGTTCAGAGTACAACTCTGAGGGACGATGTTGATTGCTACTAGCAATTTAGTTGGTTGGATCAGTAATGTACATAGTACTTAACGCGGGAGGTACAACCTCGATTGAACCACTTTGATTGA
The DNA here is from genome assembly GCA_021014915.2 of Artemisia tridentata subsp. tridentata. Taxonomy (NCBI): domain Eukaryota; kingdom Viridiplantae; phylum Streptophyta; class Magnoliopsida; order Asterales; family Asteraceae; genus Artemisia; species Artemisia tridentata. The sequence continues at coordinate 173,337,909 of CP139501.1, read as the reverse complement.
ACAATATCAATTGAGCACAAGGCTTAGGGTAGAGGCGACCGTAACAGGTCCACCAACAAAGCAAGGCTGACCATCAAATCCAAATCTAGGATGACGTCCAAGATCACAAAATTAAACAATCCAGTTTTCAATCAGAATCAAAACCAAATCCGACATAGCCAATATCAAATCCAAACGTAGCCGAAATCAAATCCAAACATTCCAATAAGCTCAAATGGGCTTATTACAATCTTGATGAGTTATAAATAAGCAACTCAGATTTCAACGATGCCAATCGGGTCTAACCCGACCCGATGCGAAATACAGCCAGACAGTGACAACAGAATTTTTATATAAACAAAGAAGTATAGCGGTGCCAGGAGTATTTGCGATGCCAGTGTGTTGTGTGTGGGAGTAATATTCAGTGTTCGTGCACACACGCAAAACTGTACCATTCCAAAATCAAGGACCAACCCGAACATAATTCCATTATAACTACTCCAAGTATTGCAAAATTCACCTCTGAGTCGGACATAGGTGATCAGGCTATGTCCCACTGTCCCTGGTTGAATATAGGTGATCAGTCTATATTCACCCGAGGTTCAATGAATTTTGAAATACTCAGCCTAGTTATACTAGTAATATGTCCTTCATATTTAAAAGCCGTATTGAAAGACTAAGACAAGTGACCAATCTCGAGGTCGGATGATGAAATTACGTAAGGGAAAGCGTAACGCTGAGACGCGTACGATGCGTAAGCATACTTATATGGAAGATACTTATAGTAATCAACGAAGATAAGTGGGTTCAATTGATCCGATAATAAGATACAAATCTCATGAATTATGTCAGCAAACAAATCACAAATGAGGCATCAGCTTGGCAGGCAGGCACGTGGCGGTCATAGGGTTTGGCTTTCGTAAAAGTAGTTATAGTCTAGGTTTTAAAAATACCCGGTTCTCTATAACCATGGCTCTGATACCAATCTGTCACACCCTGAAAATCAGGTCGCAGCGAAAGACAACGTCGCTGGGGTGCAACAAAATTGGTATCACAACACAAGTACAAAGAACGGTTTTTCATCACAATCATTTAGAATAAAATTTCATTATCAAAACATTTGTTTACATCATTCAAAACATGGTGCGGAAAATAGGCCCATAAAATAAGTACAACGGTCCCCAAATGAATATCCAAGTGTCTCGATTCTATAACCATGCCATCTGCCGCCAAATGTGAACTAACGCTTCAAGGACCTGAAAATACATGCTAAAACGAGTCAACATGAGGTTGGTGAGTTCATAGGTTTGCTTAAAACAATATAGTTGAACCAAAAGGTTCTCGAGTTAAACATCATTTATAACAAGTCAAGTTCAACGTAGGCTCACACTGCCTAAATCTTAGTTCCAAAAACCAATCTGTAAACAATATCATAATTCAAAACATTTCAACCCAAAATCAATCATACAGTTACCATGCTCATATAGTGTCGCGCCAACTGAACCTATAGTGTTCCTCAATTACATAACCAAATCACGTGGGGAGCTACCCCGATAGATCTATCAACATGTGGGTTCACCTACTGAACCTATAACCAGTGGGCTCTCAACAGAGAGTTAACAGTTACACCAACTGAACCTATAACCAGTGGGCCCTCCACAGAGGGTTAACAGTGGCGCAGTCGTGTACTCACAATCAAGCATGTCACAACTTATAATTGCATCATCACACGTATATATCCAAATTCATGTAATACGGTAGTTTACAGCATAAAAACGTTTTTAAAGCATTGAGTTTAGTGAAAAATAATGAGCATGTATTCTCCCCCAAAATAGTTATAAAACAAGTAAAAGTAGGGGCCATGAACTCACCTTAGCCACAGCAATGCAAGGATCACAACAGACACGACTGGCATCGAGAAGCGAAACACAACGGTCTCAAGACATATGGCACGACAATGCCAAGATATAAAAGCACAACGGACTTGGGAACTACTCGCAACCTAATATGAATGATATGATTTAAGTCACGGAATGAATGCTACACATGCAAATACGTATGCTATCGATACCACTCGTGAATTTTGAAAATAAAGTTTTATCATCGAAAAATATGTTCTTGACGTCTCGTTAGTTAATAAACACTTTTCGCGTAAATATGTTGAAACGTTACTCCACGATCCTCGTTTGGTGTTCTACCGGCAAAGATAGTGTTTTTGTCGCATTTGTAATATTTTTCACAACTTGAAAATGTGACCAAATGATCTTGCAAAACTAGCCGCGAAATAGTGTACGTTATGTGTTAGTGAGTAAACTCGACGTTTTTGAAAACCTTATAACAATATCTTGAATTCATATCATTTAACTTTTGACCACACGAGTCTCGATCAATAAGAAAATCGGCTCTCAATAGAGTGTATATCCAAAAATAGTTTTTATACTTAGTTTTATTTCTAGTTAAAAGCTGATGGGATTTTTAGAGTAATTATCCGGTTTCAAACGCGTGTATCTTGGTCGTTATAAGTCCGTTTGCTACGTTCTTTATATCCACGGTTTCGTATTAACATATACTAACATATTTTCAGTAGGTTGGCTCATCTAGGTTACTTCTAACGCCTTGTTTTAGTCTTTGAATCTCGGCAAACAGCAAGTTAAATTTTCAGGATAGGGTTTTTCGTCGTTAAACTTAGAAAAATCATATCTTTTTCGTCGTAAGTCCGTTTTTACTCATTCCAACGCTCACGTCTTCGTTTTTAAAATTATTTTCTAAATATTTAAGCCAAAATATCCCCTGAGTTACTGAGTTTTCCAGATTTTCCAAAAATGGACAGTAGCTTATTTATAACTTGTTAAAACTCACTTTTCTAGTTTAAAACTCAATCAAAACTCTTCCAATCAACTCCACAACTAATCTAATCCTACCATACTCCTTCTTAGGGTGTCATGGGTTCCTAATCATCACCAACAATGGTGGATTCCATGAGATTTCACTAAATATACATAGATCTATGTTAAAATGAGAGATTAACCTTTGAGTGGTATGCAACATATATATATTTGCATGATTGATTATTTGGACAACAAAATACATAAAATGAAAGTATGAAAAGATTGAAAAGGGTATTTGAAGCTTACTTGATGATTTGAGGTGGTTTGGAGAGAAATGTGTATGTAACTTAGGGATTTTTACTCCAAAATTCTAACTAGGAGCATAAATGGGACTAGATTATCACTTGTTCTTGACAAACTTATGGATCTTCCTTTATGTTCTTGGTATGGCCAAATATATAGAGAGAAAAAGAGAAGAGATTTTTGTGTTTTGCTTGTATGTGTGTTAAGGAAGTGAAAAATGAGGGTTTATGCTTCTATATATAGTAAGTGTGCATTAAATGTAGTCAAAAACATCAAGTATAAGTGAGACATTAGGGTGGCTATGGGGGGGTGGGGGGCGACACATGGAAGCAAAGGGAGGGTTTTGGGGCTAATAATGATCCTTGTCTCCCCAATTAGTAAGTATTTGTGTATTAGTGTATGCATTAGGTGTTACCGTGTACCGAGTTATCTTGAAATAAATATTAACGAGTTGAAATAAAATACGACGAAGTTGTAAAAGTTGTAAAATTATATCCCTTGAAAGAATCGGGTGTTAGAATGTTTATCGGGTTGAATTATCGCAAATTGACGGAGTTATAAGCTCCTAACGGAAATTATAGCAATTGTTTTAAAAACACACCGGGTAAACTAGTAATGAAATTTTATGTCATTATATTGAATATGAAAACATATTAGGATCATTTTCGGGAGCATCGGGTATACGTTTTCGTAGTAAAGGCTGAGTGGTACCGTTTAGTAAATAATGAACATACGTAAATGGCAATAATGCATATCCGTGCATGACCAAAAATGCATATGATGTTCTGGTAATATATAGACCACCCTAGTCTATATGATGTGTTCGTAATGAGGTTTCGTGAATTCGCAGCTAAATCTTGATGGTTACGCGAAATTTTGGTACCCGTAAATCCAGTTTACGTATTGATGAATAGTGACCATGAATAGTGCTTTCCATCTGGGAATGAATAGTGTTTCATGAATAGTAAAATATTTTGCAAGCTTCTTAAAATCACAAATCGACCTCAAAAATGATGAATAGTGAAATGTGAATAGTGAATGATGAATAGTAACTCATGAATAGTAAATTCCCAAGATGAATAGTAAAATTCCAAGTTTGAAAAATGACCTAAAATTACGAGTTGTCACAATTTGCATACGCAGCCCTGCCGAAAAAAATGGCAAGAAGTAACTCTGAATTGTTATCGAAATGGTCGTAATTTGTTTACGGTGTCACGAAACCGTAATTCTTATGAACCACATATAACAAATGTAACAAAAACCCCAAATTTTAAATAAATAAATAAATTTCACCTTGATTATGTTTATGCGATTTGCGGATCTGCGGATATGTTCAATTTTGTTTATTGATTAATTTTGTTTGCCGATATGTGAATCTTTTGTGCTGATCGTTAATTTTTTTTCCGCAATCACCGATAATTTTTTGTGTGTGGAAATTCGTCTGTGGTTTGTGGTTTGTAGTTTGTGCTTTGTGGTTATAACAGAAAATAAAATAAGAATTTGCTCTTGATACATTGTTCACACACTCACAGATACAATAAAATAATAGTGTAGAGTCACATAGCCTACAACTCCATGGTGAATAGCTAACATTAGCATACTAATTGTATGAAATAAAATAATGATGCACTACTCAATTCACTGTTTGGCCACACACAAAATCTCTATAGACTCATAAAACAATATTGTGCTATAGTGGCCTACTTTGGGGATATGTTTGAACACATATTTGTAACCAACACTTTTGGCGTTTCTTTGAAGTACAATTATGTATCAGTTACATTTATAAATCTGAAAATATCGATTAGCCTACAAAGAACGTATGATAGGCGGAATTGTAGAACATGATAAACAAACAATTGTTTTAGAAGAAGTTTGGATCATATTACATAATCTAAGACATTTTTATACACATAAGGTGTTTGTGCAGGGGTGGCACAAATGTTTTACAAAAGAATATTTTGTTACAAAATATGGACCTTGGCAACCTTACATGAGGTTTACATGTAGCTGCTGCATAAACGTTATACAAAAAATGGGGGTCAGACCTAACTGTGCACCTGCTATAGAAAGCATGTGTGCACAGTTAAGGTGTATGTGCAGCTATAGTTTAATTGGCATACAAAATATTAGTGTTTTGCTGTCTATGGATGTTTTCAGACATATTTGTGCAGGTGGATGACAAATATGTCCCAAAACACATGGTTGGCTAAATATCGACAAAAGGGTCGTGCGTTTGACTGGCATGACTACTTCATGTTTACTTCGACCTTCTCTTTGGAACATTTCTGGGTTTTGGCTGTTTGTCTGTTGAGGCTGTTGACGCTTCTTTTGTTGCTGCATAAGTTAAAATCAGCAGGTTATGAGGGAGTAATAAGATGTTATTTAGGCATATTAAAAGTAATAACCAAACATTCTAATAACCAAGAGATGCAAAAGTTGTAAATGACATCTGAATTGACCTTGTTATTATAATATTATTTTTAATGGTTTATTGATTTAAGAAGACAACTAATAGTGCATTATTGCTCCCAGCTTTTAAAGGTTGCAGCCTAATAATTTGTGGGTGTTTTGGATGCTAGTATGGGTGAATAGAAAGAGGTGACAGGAGAATAGCTTTGACCACTTTGAATGGTTACAATGTGTGTAAATAAGGTGGTTGTGCATGTTTTCCAGATATGGTGCATTGTTAAAAAAAATTTGAATGGTTGTGTCATGCTAATAAGTCAAAGAAGATAATAGATACAAAGATGTTGCAGAAAAAGTATGTGGATTGTTGTGATAGCTACTGTATACAATTTTAACATATGTGTGTAGCTTGTTTTTATGTGTGCAAAGGATAAGTTTGTGCTGTCTATTTAAGTCATATTTGGGCTAGATTTCATTTCACAATAAGCTGCTCAAACCTTTGCAGAGAACTAAGAAAACACAATGTCTTTGAGGCCTAGGTGTGATCAGCTAAGAGTCGATGCTAATTCAAACAGTTGGCTTGATATGCTAGTTCTATATTGTCGTCAGTATTCAATCGAAGACATTCAAATGGCGCAGCAGATGAATGCGCTATGTGCTAGGTTGCTTGGGGTAACTCGTGAAAGGGTTGCTTTTATTCAGGAGCTTGAGTCCGTCGGCAACATTCATGCCCAGAAAACGGCCGAGTTCCTAAGAGAGGTGCCGACTAAAGATGACCAAAAGGTCCTGCAGATGCGCATACTTATAGCTGAGTTGGAGCTAAACGGTCGCAATAAGGATATCTTTGTTTAAAAGCTCAAGGGTATAATGGATTTCTAAGTGTGTGCCTAGAGTTGGATTTGTAGTTGTGTGTCTAGATTGGGAGAGAACCGTTGTTGTTTATGATGTGTAATCTATGTTGGTATTTTTAGTTGTAACTATGTATGTGTGTTGAATGTCATTATGAACGATGGTGTAATGTTTGTGGCAAGCGTATGTGAGGTGAGTGTAATGCAGTTTATTGAATAAAAACTTATTATTTATGTTAAACAAAGGTCTGACACTTACTTGTTTGCTTCTTCTGATCCTGTGATTCATCTTGAAATAATGCCCTTCTCACTGTTTTCGTAACAGTCTCTTTGTTGGTCTTTTGTTGGGGGTCTTGTTTGTTTGTTATTGCAAGAGGTTGTGCTGGTGTACCTAGTTTTATAAACAAAGAGCTAATAAGTGCATATGTAAATGTTATCTTTAAATAAGAGAAACTTTTAAGTAAAATATTGATACCTGAGGTTGTTTCTATTGGTGGATTTGTTGTTGTTTTTGTAACACTGTCTTCATTGCTCTTTTCTTTGGAATCTTCGTCGTTTGTTATTGCAACAGGTTGTTTTGGTGTTGCTGGTTTTTATAAACAAAGTATACAGATGTTATTTTTAAATAAGATAAAGTGTATTCTTTATATTAAGCAAAGGTGTGGCACTTACTTTTTTGCCTCTTCTGATCTTGTGAGTCATCTTGAAATAATGCCCTTCTCACTGTTTTCGTAACACCCTCCTTGTTAGTCTTTTGCTGGGGATCTTGTTCGTTTGTTATTGTGAGAAGTTGTCCTGCTGTGCCTAGTTTTTATAAACAAAGAGTTAATGACTGCATATGTAGATGTCATGTTTAAATAAGAGAAACTTTTAAGTAAAATAGTGCTACCTGAGGCTGTTTCTATTGGTGGAATTGTTGGTGTTTTTGTAAGAATCTCTTCATTGCTCTTTTGTTTGCAATCTTGCTCGTTTGTTATTGCGAGAGGTTTTCCTGTTGTTGCTAGTTTTTATAAACAAAGAGTTAATAGTTGCATATTTAGATGTCATGTTTAAATAAGATCAAGTCTCAAGTAAAATATTGTTACCTGAGGTTGATTCAACTGCTGCAACTGTTGCTTCATCTTGTATTTTTTTGTTGAAAACTTTGTCTAGTATGAACTCTGTTGTCTTGCTTGAGGGGTTGAAATGAAATTGGAAAACATTTCTTTGTCCTTCGATGGCAAAAATTTCAGGTGGTATTTCTTGTGGGTCCTCTACTTTGTGTTTTGCAATCAATTCCGAACATGCATATCCGGTCACATCATCTGCTGCTGGTGTAAAGAAAGTAATCGCAGCTGTCGCAGATGGATCGGTTATGAATCCTTTGAAATTGTACCTATGTATTATTCAGGAGTTAAAAGGATCATTATTTTTAATATTGTTGTTTTTGGTTTCGTAAGTTGATATAAACCTGGGATACAATATAGCATACCTGTAGCATGGTTTCACCTGTCTTCCATGATTGATACACTGTTGTGTAAGGTTGCCTGGCAATTGTGGGACTCAACACGGTGGCCTACATTATCTGCGTGGCCTACAATTTTCCTATTGCCTCGTTGGCGGGTGTTGTGCGCCGATGCTGGTGGTCTTGTTTAGGCAAAATGTTCATCAGAAATTCCAACAGGAATCACCGAGTTGCCTTCTATAGATTCTGCATAAAAAACATTTACAAAGGGTTTACCAAATTTGTACTTTCTTAAAGCAGTTATCCGGTCGTATATAAAACCCGTATACAAAAGCAGCTATTTAAAAAAATTGCTTGCAATTGTTGGTGTTTCATAACCATAGATAATAAGAAAAACAAAAAAACTTCAACCTTGATTTGGCAGGACAGGAGTCGCTTCAGCAGACGCGCCTCCACTGCAGTTTAACCAGGGAGGCAAATTATGCGGGGCAACACAGTCAGGTACATTATGGCCACGGACTGGAGCGTTTATATGCCGTGGTCGGGTAGCGCGCCGTCCAGATGCAGCCATGGGTGCAGCAGCAGGATCTTGATCATAAATTGTATTGTTTATGGCTAGCGCAGGCCCTATCGCAAAGAGTCAATATCTGTTACTCTTGTTTATTAAAAACTACACAAATTATTAGGAGAAACTATGTATATTCACCTTTATCCAAGGAATGAGTAGATGATTCGATGGATATGCACGCATCTTTTCCAGAAACGGGTTGGAAACTCTGTGGTGCAGCAAATTGCCTGACATTGCGTGTAACATCTTCACACGCATGATCAGAACTTCCTCCAACATCATTTGGCTTTCTCTTACGGCCGACAATTCTTGATTGCAAAAAAGGAATTTCAGAAGGCAACGTTGACGGAAAACATTCAGCAGCTTCTACAGGTTTGCAAGTATCATTTGGTAAAGCGGGCGGCAAAGAGTGCGTCCGACCAAAGTCATTGGCAGTCCGGGCAACACGCTAACATTTTTGTCCCTGACCTTCTCGAACAGCAGCTTACTTTCTTTTAGGCCAGGTAATTGTTGATTGCACCAAAGATTTCTCATGACGCAAAGTTGGCTGCGAAGATTGACCTACATAAAATAAGCAGCAATCCTGAGATTCTGAAGGCATATACGCTAACAATAACTGTACAATAAGTTTAGGTAGAAGCAGCCTTCATTAGGAAGACCAATTCCTCCAGAAACGTTTGGATAATGTGCATCGTAAATAGGCCTTGGCGTTTCGGTGCTAGTGGATAAACTCTAAATCCGAGCATTTTCGAAATCATAGATGAAAGGGAAGCATGGACTTTGAAGATTATTTAACGGTTGTTTATCACCGGATTCAGTATTAATATTGTGAGAACCGTTTTTTGATTTGGGCGGCATAGTTAAATACAGCAACAAAAAGGCGTGTCTCAAAATAAATATAAACAGAAAATGTGGCTAACAATACTATTTCAAGCATAAGTATGACGAAGGACATCAACATTGTCAAATTATATTTTGCAACAGTTGATAACCCAAAAAACGTTAGGACCGCGTATAAAATAATCATAAACTTTTAAATGAAGCGGTTAAATGTATAAGTGAAACCAATAACCCTAGTTTAAAGCAAGCATAAATTGTGATCCTAGTAAGTTTCCATATCATTTTACATATATGCATCTGAGAGTATTCTTAAACACTTGAAACAAATATAAATGACCAACCTACCGAGTGGCCACACTGTTTTATATACATGCATTTTACTATGTAAGTCTAACCAATAATCACAACTGCACATTTTTTTTAAACATGGACCTTTAAAAAACACTGATAAGCAACCATAAATGGTAACCCTACTAACTTTCCCTATCAATATTGTTAAACACTTCAAGTAAATATAAATGGGCAGCCTACCGAGTGTCCACATTGTTTTATATACATGCATTTTACTATCTATGTCTAAGCAATATCCAAAATTTGATAATGGCAATTAAAAAAGGTAAAATAAGAAGTTCCATAGCTGGTGGCCCTAACAGTAAAGTCAACAAACACAATACTGAAAATTGAGACAACTTAAGCACACACAAAAAATAACAATTTCAAACCTACCAACACAGAGGAGCTGCCAAAACAAACAAAATTCAAACGATTTCCCAAATATGACCTAACTGGATCGACAAAAAAAATGCGATTAAAGATAAGAAAGAAGAAATATGTAGTAGAAATAAGAGTTGTTGGACCTGGGAAATAACGGGAAAAACACAACCACATATCACTAAAGAAAATCCGAATCCTCCCACTAAGTCACTGTTCCCCAATATAATATTAGTTTTTTCTTCAAGTTAATACTCCCTCCGTCCCACTATAAGTGTCCACAATGGAATATTCAAAGTCTTTGTTTTTCAACTTTGACCGTAAATATTTTTGTTTGTGTTATATAATACTTGATGAAAGTTATATGAATTGATTTAGTTTTAGATGTATTTTCATTGGGTATACTTTTCATCAAGTATTATATAACACAAACAAAAATATTTACGGTCAAAGTTGAAAAACAAAGACTTTGAATATTCCATTGTTGACACTTATAGTGGGACGGAGGGAGTTTTCTTCAAGTTAATATTCAACAACACACATAAATCACTATAGACTTTTCAGAGACGGATCGTAATTTTTTGCTCCATCGATTTTTTTTCAGTGCCAGACCTTCGACCTAAAGAAGAGGTTGGAGAAATATGTGAGAGACACCTACAATAAAGCTCGGGTTATTTTAACTGTTCGGACCTAGTGACCCCTTATATAAAGGCTACAAACAACTCTGTGGTGAATAGTAGGCACTTATTACTAGTATAGTGATATAATTCAACCAATACCATTAAATCAAATCAGTCGCAACTCATTCAAAATCCCCAAATCAAACAAACAAACACCGCCACCCCCTAAATCATTTCCCGAAACACTTTGATCCCAAAACCCACCACCACAAACCACCATGTCCTCCCACCACACCCACCGTCCCAACCGCCTCTCACTCCCACCACGCACCACAACCCAAACACCCTTCACCCCCCTCACCCCAATCACCCCTTCCCGTCACTACCCACCTTTCACCCCAACACCCACCCCATCCAAACACCGTCACTCCTTCACCCCAAAACCCAAATCCAAACACCCCTCTTTCCAATCCCTTTTCCTCCTACTCTTATCCCTCAGATCACTTTACTCCCTTCTCCCATTTCTCCGCTCATCTCCGTCATCTTTTTCAATTTTCCCCTTTTCGTTTCTCGTTTCGCTATTATCGTTAACCTTAGCTCTTGCATTTTATCTTATAAAAAAAAGACAGAATTTTGCAACTTTTTTTAAATTTCATAGTAAGTTAAATAGGTTTCAACAGAGGGTTATTGTTGTTAAGTCTGTGTTGCTTGCTGTTGTGTTTTTGGTTAGGTTTCAAGCGTTACGATACTGCGGTACTGCTGCTATGATTTTGGCTGAAATATCGGGCTATGTTGCTGTGAACTTTATCCGTGATTTGGACCGGATTGGTTCGAATAGGGTTAGGGGTTTTTTAGCGTTGTTTAGTGGTTTAGTGTTGTTGAGTATTAGTTGGGATAGGATTGAGTGTTTTCCGTTGTCGTTTGTGAATTTAGGGAAATTTGGGTTTTCGTCGTTTTGGGTGGTTGGGGATAGGGGGAAGTGTTTGAGGGTGTGGCCGATGTTGTTGCCGTTTTTGTCGGGGTTTTTGAGCGGGTATGAGCAAGGGAGTATGAATTGGGGGAGTATTAGGGAGTTGGGTAGGAAGGAGGTGAGGTTGGTTTCGTTGTTTTATACGACGATTGTGTTGTTTATTCCTGCTGCTGTTAGTATGCTTGTGTTTGAAGCTGAGGGTGATAGTGTGTCGTTTAGTAGCCTTGGGTGGCCGTTAGCAAATACTGTGGTGTTTGGGGTGCTTTTGAGTGAGAATTATAGCGACGAGAAGTGGTTTAGTATAAAGGATTTTAGGAAAGAGTTTCTTGTTACGTTTGTGTGTACTGTTGTTCTTGAGTTGCTTTATTACCCCGAGCTTTCGCTTTGGGGGTTGCTGATTTGTGGTATGTTGCTTGGCGTTGGTGTGATGGAATTGGATCCTGTGCGGGCTAATTATATGGAGTTAGGGGTGGAGTCGCCTGATACGTTTTTAATCTCGGTTATGAAGTCTGTTAGGCATATTTTGAGTGAAAGGAAGTCGAGAAAGATTGCACTTTTTCTTTTGATTAATACTGGCTATATGGTGGTGGAGTTTGTTGCAGGTTTTATGAATAATAGTCTTGGGTTAATCTCTGATGCGTGTCATATGTTGTTTGATTGTGCTGCACTTGCAATTGGTCTTTATGCTTCGTACATTGCAAGGCTGCCGGCTAATGGAAGGTATAATTATGGTCGTGGGAGATTTGAGGTTTTGTCAGGTTACGTGAATGCTGTTTTTCTTGTTTTGGTTGGGGCGTTGATTGTGTTAGAGTCGTTGGAAAGAATATTGGAACCTCAAGAGATATCTACTTCTAGTTTGCTGACTGTTTCAATCGGTGGGCTTGCTGTTAATATTGTGGGGTTGATCTTTTTTCACGATGAACATCATCATGCCCATGGTGGTGGTTCATCATGTTCACATTCCCATGGTCACGATCACAAAATTAAGAAAATACATATAGAAGATCATAGTCATCATCATGATCACCATGACCATGAACACCATCATGATCATGGTCATGTTCACCATGACCATGATCACCACGACCACAAACATCACCATGACCATGACCACCATCATGATCATGGTCATGTTCACCATGACCATGAACACCATCACGACCACAAACATCACCATGACCATGAACATCATCATGATCACCATGACCACAAGGATCGCCATGATCATCACGACCATGATCATCATAACTGTGACCATGATCACCAACACGATCATATCCATACCAGCTCAATCAGCATTCTCAAAGAGGAAAAACGTAAGCACCATCATGACCACATCGATCACAACATGGAAGGCATATTCTTGCATGTTCTAGCTGACACTTTGGGAAGTGTAGGCGTTGTTATTTCAACCCTTCTCATCCAGTACAAGGGATGGCTCATTGCTGATCCTGCTTGCTCGATCTTTATATCCATACTAATCGTGTCTTCTGTGATACCATTGCTGAGGAATTCTGCAGAAATTTTATTGCAAAGAGTTCCCAGAGGTCATGAACACGAGCTGAAATCCGCAGTAAGTAGTATTATGAAGATAAACGGTGTATGTGGTATTCATAACTTTCACATATGGACTCTTGCAAACCACGATGTTGTTGGGACTCTCCATCTGTATATTTCTGCAGACACGGACCAGATTTCTGCAAAGGAAAAGGTTTCAGACATCTTACACAACACAGGTATCAAGGACTTGACATTGCAGGTGGAATATGTCACTAGTTGAAGGGAAATGCATCATTTTGCTAGGGGTTCGGTATTTGAACTTTGAAAACAAGCACAGCACTAACATGACTGACTATACTTTGTCTGGAAGTTTTCAGCCAGCATCGTTTCAAATAATACGCGTCTTAGCTCCTGGTTGTATGATCATGACTTGTTAGTCATATTATGTCCTTTTTCATGGAAATATCAAGAAGGGTATATGGTCATGCATTTATGGAATGGATATCGTAAAGCAAAACTTGTTGAGTATGTAAAGAAACAAGCAGACAGATACACATGCTGTACTTGCTGATGATAGAGGTGTTGGCGGGTGGTATCGGTGGCCAAAGCTGAAATAGGTACATGGATACAAAGCGGGACTGCAGGGATGAGGTGATATGTGATTTTAAACAGCTTAACCTTCAAATATACTTGATCTTAATTTGGTAATACTTTACAGGTCTTTTTTTGTTTACTTAATCTTAATTAGTAATTTTATATACCATCCGTTGAATAGAAGTATTCTTGTAGATGTAGATTTTCTGGGGAAAAAGTTGATTGTTATGCGGAACTTAAATACAAAGAGCTTATTGACACATATATGGGAATTGTCGAAATCAAATCTTTTGTTTGTCGCTTGATTGTTATGATGACGGCAGGTGTTACCATGCCTTTGAAATGGCAAATTCTTGTTTTGGTTTAAAACTTGCAATAATTCTTATCTATTTTTTTTATTTTGCAGATGTTACTTAAAAAGTTTATATTCAAACCATTGCTACTGATGGTTTTTATGTTGCTTTTGCTTCATTAGATGTTTGAGTTTTGTTGCTAAAATACATAAAACATATTCTCCACTAATCAAATGAGTGGGTTGGACATCGGTTATGGCTGAGTAAACCTCACATTTTTACTCACGCTTGTTAATCTTATGCTATTTAAGCAGTAATACAACTCAAAGTGTGTCAGTTCACAGTTGCAATTTATTAAACCTTTCATAAGTTTACTATGTCTCAGGGTATAGATAAACTCGATTCCAGGACATACCTGTTTAACTATTAAATTATGCCAAATAGGAACCAGAAAGGCCAAAAAGAACAAAAATGAATCATTTTTTTGGGTATGAATCACAAAATTGAATGTTGTATGACTTGTATCAAAATTGAATTTCTCAATTGAATGATTGTCAGTTGACAACGCTGATCAGCTCGTGCGCCCTTGCTTCAAAGTCAAAATATAGAAGACAATGTTGAGGTTTCAACATCAGTTTCAAAACTATGAATGTTTTATCCTTTCTGATCTTTAAAAATAAAAATAAAAAAATAAATAAAATAAATAAATGAATAAAATAAAAAATTCTAGCATCTTGAGCATTCTAAAATAAAGAGTAAATTGCAAAAATCGTCCATGTGGTTTTCTCAGATTGCAAAAAAGGTCTTTGTGGTTGGCAAATCGCAGGCAGCCTCCCTGTGGAGGAAAGTTTTCATCATTTTGGTCCCTGATTTTAACTGGCGTTAAATGAATTCCGTTAAAAGTTACGCGTTCAACCCTTTTGGTACATGACCATTGCAGCGTCCATCCTTTTTTCGTCTGTTTTTATGTTTTCATCCGTTTTTACGCGTTTTCGTCCATTTTCGTGTGTTTTCGTCCACTTTTTTACGTTTTCGTCTGTTTTTTACGATTGACTTCGTTTTTTTACGTTTTCGTCTTTTTTTTACGATTTCGCCCGTTTCATTATGTTTTCATCTGTTATTTTTACGTTTTCGTTCGTTTTTTTACGTTTTCGTCTGTTTTTTTATGTTTTCGTCTGTTATTTTACGTTTTAGTCTGGTTTCTTACGTTTTCGTCATTTTTTTTACGTTTTCGTTCGTTTTTTTACGTTTTCATTCGTTTTTTACGATTTCATTTTTCTTACGTTTTCGTCTTTTTTTTTTACGTTTTACTCCATTTTTTTACATTTCCGTCAATTTTTTTTTACGTTTCCGTATTCTTTTTTACCCTTTTTACGTTTTAGTCTTTTTTTTTTTACGTTTTCACTCATTTTTTAAAGTTTGAGTCCGTTTTCGTCCATTTTTTTATGTTTTCGTCAGTTTTTAGGTTTTCAACCATTTTCGTTTGATTTTTTTACGTTTTCATCCAATTTTTTATGTTTTCATATTTTTTTATGTTTTCGTTCGTTTTCATATGATATTGTACTTTTTTGTACATTATTCTACGTTTTCTTATGTTAGGATAACGTAAGAAAACGGACAAAATGGTAAGAAAATGGACAAAAACGTAAAAAATGGATGAAACATAAAAAAAGGACGTAAAACGATAAAAAACGAAAGCGAAAAAAACAATCAGAAACGTAAAAAAAGGACGAAACGTAAAAAAAAACAAAAGTAAAAAAATAGACAAAATAAAAAAAAAAAAAAAAGAAAAAAAAAAAACGTAAAAAAACGATAAAGTCGTAAAAAACAGACGAAAATGTAAGAAACCGGACTAAAACATCAAAATAACAGATGAAAATGTGAAAAAACAGACGAAAACGTAAAAAAAGGGGCAAAAACGTAAAAATACGGAGCAAAAAGTAAAGTAACGGACGAAAACGTAAAAAAATGGATGAAATCGTTAAAAAACGGACGAAAACGTAAAAAAATAGGTAAAAACGTAAAAAACGGATGAAAACAAAAAAATACGGACGAAAACGTAAAGAAACGTACGAAAACATAAAAAAACGGAGAAAACGTAAAAAAAAAAAAACGAAAACGTCAAAAAATAGATGAAAACGTAAAAAATAAGAGTAAATCGTAAAAAAACGGACGAAAACATGCGAAAACGGACGCAAACGCGTAAAAACGGACGAAAAAAAGGATGGACGCTGCAATGGTCATGGGCCACAAGGGCTAAACGTGTAACTTCTAACGAAATTCATTTAACGCCAGTTAAAACCAGGGACCAAAATAATGAAAACTTTCCTCCACAGGGAGACTGCCTGCAATTAGCCAACCACAAAGACGTTTTTTGCAATCTGAGAAAACCATAAGGACTATTTTTGCAGTTTACTCTAAAATAAAAGTGTTCAGTTTGGTCGCATAAGAATACTCAAGAAAATACTTGAAACGTTAATACAACATATAATAAAAATCAATAACAATAAATATTAATCACATTTACCGAAACACGATGTATTATATCTAGCAGTCGCGGATCCATAAATGTAATAAACGGTAAGACAAAAGATCGGTGCACTTTTTTTTTCTTTTTTTTTAATGTCAATGGAGATACATTTAGCGGTAAATTATAAAATATCCGTGAAACATATTATTTTGCTCAAAAGATATGTACATATACGTACTACTGCCTCAAATATGTATCATGTGATATCTAGTCGTTTACCAAATAAATTTTTATTATTAAAAATTTGATTTTGTAACTTAGTGTATGTGATCATTAAGACCTACAATTTAAAGTTTCAATTATATTACTACTAGTTTATAGACCGGTGAAATTCACGGGATTAAATTTAAAACCGTGAAATGATAGCTTTGTTATTATTATGAACATAAATATGTTTATATAAGCGATTGACTTGTGATATCATGCGAGTAAAAGCATGTGTTATATGCATGAATAGATAATAGTTTATAGACCCCGTGAAATTCACGGGGCAAAAAGAAACCATTGACATTGTCTCTATAAGAGTTCGATTTTCAGGTGGCGTTAAGAAACCATAGTCATTATGGAAGATAAAATGTCTAAAGTATGGCAACTTTTAATTAAAAATTATGATAAAAGATGTTAACATTATGGAAGAGCTTTTAGTCTTTCGCATCAAGTCCAAGAACTAAACTTATATATGATCAGTTAACTTTCTATTGATATGATCATACTAAGTCTTGATTTACCATTTGGTATGTGTGCACTTGATACTTGGTGGAAAGTTGTCCAAATGGAAACTTTGATGCATAAAACCTCCCGTCATTTTTTATAAAGTAAAATATATTTTTAAATGGATAATAAATAACATGTTCACCATCAATCTAATCACTTGTTTTCTTGAAAATCCACGCATATATTCTTACGTAGTAAAGTGAATTGGAGTAATACAATGGCTTTTGAAGTTTTATGCTTTTTTTTGACAAACCTTTCATTAAATTTTGACCCATTTAATTGGTTTGGCATTTTATTAAAACGCCATTCACCAGGCATAATAGTTTATTGTATTTCTTCCTTTTGGCATTTACATATGCACAAGTTATAGAATTTTTTTCAACTCTTATATGAAAATGTTATGCTAATTCATGTATTTCTAATTTTCAAAATTAAGTTAGTTCTTGAAAACTCTAAAATGAATTTACATGTTTGAAGTGTTTGGTTAATATAAGCACTCCACCCCTATAAGTAGTTTAAATAAGCATTTCAAGACAGCCGTATAAGTAGTTAAAATAAGCACTCCAAACAGCCCCTATAAGTAATTTAAAAAAGTACTCCGAAACGGCCCTATAAGAAGTTTAGATAAGCACTCCAAACACAATCCTATAGGTAGTTTAGATAAGCTCTCCAAACAGCCCTATAAGTAGTTTAAAGTAAGCTCTCCAAACGACCTTTATAAATAGTTTAAAGAAGCACTCCAAACAGCCCCTATAGCAATTGATGAGTAAATGTTGTGATATGAAACTGAATGGTAGGCGTTGACATTCGTGTGCACTTATCCAAATTATCAAAGATAAACTCATGATGACAATCATACAACTACATATAAATTTTACATTATGAAACATCAGAAAAGGATTGTGCGGATATACATGTGTATAATTGTTTAAAGTCTTGCATTATTAGCTTTGAAAACTTCAATAACTAAACTGACAAATAGAAGTCCCGTAAACCCTGCCTTGTTCCATCCATTTGTCAAGAACCACTTGAACATAATGAGTTTTGTTTTTCAACTCCATCCACTCAGCAACAAACATAGCAGCAATTATATGAAAAAGGGTAGTATGAGAACATGTTGAATTAGAGAAAAAGATGCATCATGGAGCACAAATAAACATCGTGGTAAACATCCACTTAGCAACAAACATAGCAGCAATTATATGATACAAATTATATTTTGTTAGCGAACATCCACTCATGGTAAACATCATGTTTGTTGCTGAGTGGATGTTTACCATGATGCATCGTGGTAAACATCCACACATACAACGAATGTGAGTTGTAAATAATGATACAAATTATATTTTTGTTAAGTAGAAAGAAGATAAAAAAAAGTCAAATGTTTTAAAAAAGTACCATAACACCATTTGTTTTTCTGGGTAGCGAACAAACTTTTTTGCTTATGCGGGTACATTTCTTTCAAATTCGACCCTTTTTAGGTATTTTGTGACAATTTTGCCTATGGCAGCTAATAGGAATTTTTTTTTCTCGAATTGAAAAATTATCATAAAGTACTGTAACCACTGTGAAAAATCCCTTATTTAAATAAACTATCTCTCGGAATATTTATCCTTTTCTACGTGTAAAAATTTTTTTTTTAATTTTAATTGTGACTATTATCTTATGTAACGGAGATCACATCTCGAATAACCGTGCTTGCAACTGATTCCGTATTCAAGTAAGTAAACATCTTAAATCTAAAATGTTATGAGATTCCACATATCACTTTACGTTATTTCACTAATGAACATTTAAAATTAAACATTCCTTAATTTATAATAATTTTATAAAACCCTAAACTACCATAACAACATTTATGAATAATAAAACCCTAGAAATACTAAAGTACAAATTATATGATTAATGTACAAGTTCCTAAAGCATAAAAACTCTAATTCTACTTTAACTCCCGGTAAAACCCTAATTTCACATAACTATGAATTTATGTATATATTTTACAAACTCTAATTTATTTATACAATATTTTTACAAGATAATATATTTACAAGTTATTTAAACTAATGTACAAGTCATTTATGCACAAAACCATTTATTTACAAAAACCTTATAAAAATCCCTTTTATATTTATTTTTCAAACATAAAGTACAAACACCCCATGCATAACTTTTACAAATAATATTTTCTAAACTCACTAAATATTTTTACAAGTCTTTAAACCTAAAGTACAAGTATCTAATGCATATAAACTATAAATTCCATTTAAGTACCTTTTAACTTACTAAAACTCTACCAATAAATTTTATAAATTACCAAAACTATTAAAATTATATTTTTCACACTTCCTAAATTATTGTACAACTAAATTAAGTCAAGGTACAAGTTCTTTAAGCATGACATATAAATAGTAATAAAAATCTTATAAACATTTAGAAATACTTATTTAAATGACATTTCATGTAACATTTTCACATCATAAATTATAAAAATAATTTATTTACTTATTTAATATATGTACAACTCCATAAACTTAAGGTACAACTCCCTAATGCATAAAATCATAAAAACACAATAATATATATTTAAACCTTAATAAAGATATAATATGTAATAATTTCACATACTAATTATTAAAATGAGTTTATTTATTTATAAAATAAGTGTACAAATTATTAAACTAAATGTACAACCCTCTAATGCATAAAACCATAAAAACTCATTTATTTGTATTTACACCTTAATAAAAATTACATAAAAATTATAGAAAATTAAGAAATAATTAAAAATATATTTTTCTTATTTTTCTTACATTAGTACAAGTCTTATAAGCCCAGAGTACAACCTGCTAAAGCACAAAATCTATTTTTCCTATTTATATACAATTCGATACATACTAAATTATGTCATATGGATTCAAAATTTATGTTTAACTAAGTCTTAAACCTAGGAATCTTAGTTCTACCCTAAACCTTAGTTTACAAGTCATCAAAGCCTAGGTACAATGCCCTAATGCACTAGTCGACCTAAAACAAACTTAGTTAACCCACTTAGTTCAATCCTAACCTTAAACTAACTAAATCCCTGGAATTCTTACACCCTAAGAGAACACATGTGTGAACCCTAAGTGAAACACATAGCCCCTCCTTCTAGAAATAGCTTATGTGTGTGATATGTGCACTTACACATCACCTTCTCCCTCCCCCTCCCTTGTGGCACCACTATAACCACCCACCTCACCTTCTTCAGTCATTAGAACCTCCAGGAACTCCTCACAACCCTAGCTAGACTCCTCTATAAATAGAACACTCCATAAAACCCTAATCTTGCCATAACCTTCGAACCAAACCAAAACAGCCTCACACCACTTCACCACTAATCCCACTAGACTAGATTAAGTTCATATAACCCCAAGGAAGCAGTAGAAGGAAGCTAGGATCATAGGGGAGCCCAATTCGAACCTTACACCCAAAATCAAACCCTAGTCGACCAATCCAAGCAAAGTTGCAAGCCGGAGACGTTTATCAACTGTATTTCATTTGTTTTCCATCCAGATTGTTCAGGTGAGTTTATAGTCCCACTTTTTACTTACGTGTTTTCCAAATATGTGGGGAGATACATGCTATTAAATCGAACACAAGTATTTTCCTGATTGTTATTGCACTAGGCTAACTGTTCGTTATTATTGAGATTGAATTATTTATTTAAAAGACCCTCATATCATGCACCATTAGTCACCTGCTGGGTGAGCGCGAATATGTGAATAGATCTATTGGCCTGACGACCCATTTGTTCTAACCGGATGGATATCTTCGTGGTAGTCGGTTAGGCAAATGCATTATATTTGATATCTTTAACTCGGGGGCAAGACCACTCTCATTTCAATCATGTTTGTGGAACCTGGAAACTGTTAACGCATTGCGTGTCATGAGGTTTAGTGCAATATTTTTGAATTACGATATAACTGATTTCTCATATTTTAGCTTGTGTTCAAACTGATTATAATTTTAAACACTATAGATTCACTCAACCTTTGTGTTGACCTTTTAAGCATGTTTATCTCAGGTATTTAGAAGTATGGATATTGGCACGGAGTGGCGGTGGACTTTCTTCTTAAAATAAAAAGAGTGTCCACTTTGTTATCATTCAATAAATAATGTAATATTTATCATGTATTTCTGAACCTCCCTCTGGGACCTATATTATGTACTCTGATATTTAATAAATGAATGATAACAATTTTTATTTAAAAACGTCTCTTTCCGAGTCGTTTTCTATTTCCATGACTGTGAACCATGAAGTAGCACCCCAAGCTTATATTCCGCTGCGTAATCCGAAAATGGGGGTGTTACAGATTGGTATCAGAGCTTGTGGTTATAGAGAACCAAATGTTTTCAAACATTGGACTATAACCGGTTTACGCAAAAACTTAACCAAAGTCCTCCGTGCCACGCCATTACTGAAGCGTTATTTGTATGTAAGTTGTTGTTAATCGTTTAAACTACATAAATGGAATAATTATAACTATAAAGTGGTTACAGAATCCTGATTCCCCTATCCAATTTATTCCACTCATGTCTAGGCTAGGACATCAAGATGAAACCCTACTTAGAGCCTTATTCCTTTAGGATCCTTTATACTAAAACTTCGTACTTCTACATTTCACCATTAGTTTCCTTCCCAAATGTTATTAGTAATAATTTCTTATAAATTATTATTTGAAAATTATTACAGTATCATGTCTCCCGAAACACCCAAAGTCAACGAAATTACCCCAAACCTATTCCCATTATCACCTAAGGAAGAAACCGAAACCTAT
Source organism: Artemisia tridentata subsp. tridentata (assembly GCA_021014915.2). NCBI lineage: Eukaryota > Viridiplantae > Streptophyta > Magnoliopsida > Asterales > Asteraceae > Artemisia > Artemisia tridentata. The sequence goes on along the minus strand of CP139501.1, from coordinate 173,315,941 downwards.
GAAAAATTGATTGGTTGTCCAACAGCATCTGAGGCTGGATATGAATTACTCCCAGAAACAATTCAGAAAAATGAAGAACCAAACTCTCCACTACCTAATATTCCAAAATCCCCAATACCAGATAACCCAGATGATATATTCTCATCTAATTCCCCCGACCTTAGTTTAGACACTATCGAATCGATATGGAATCTTCTTTACCAACAAGCCAACACTCTCGACGCACACACTAAACAGTTGGAAGAACTACGACCATTTCACTTTGAATGGTACGATCGTAATATCGATACTCTGTTTAGAAAGACCGATGCTGAGAGACGTACGGTGTTTGGGCTTGGAGCAAAAGTCGAAAGAATGAAAAATACCTACAATCATAAACTCAGAAACATAGAATCCAGGATCCGCTGTTCAGGAAGAGAACATGATCAACTGTACGGTAGAGTGGAAGACATTGAAAGGACCCTTTGGGTAGCCAGTGAAATAGCAAGGAACCAGGATCAGAAGATTTTCGCTTTGGAAACTGTTCTGGATAATCAATTGAAGATATCCCAAGAACTTCAGGAACGCTTCTTGGAAATGGAAATTGCACAACTGAAACTTGAGACTGAAGTTAAACATTTACGTCAAGAACGTAACTAATCTTGAAAGTCACTTGTATCGTTGTTATAAACCAAATAGTATTTGGTTAGTATTTCCTGTATTACCTAAATAAGCCTGAAACTTTCAGAGTTTGTAATCAATCAATAAATCTATGACAATCCTCTTTTGTTGTATATTTACTGTTGTAACCAAATTCATCCTATTGTGTCTTACTATAATGCTATGCATATATGTAAAGAACACTATTTCCTCTACCAAATAAATAACTCCACCAAACCATACTCAAAATCTATGAACAATATTTCCCTATTTTTCCAAACCCAGATCACCAATAGTGTAATAGGAAACAAAAACTAGGAACCAAACCCTTATACTAAAGACAGAAAATCCATGACCTACTACATGCAGTATTAATAAAAGATCTTGTATTAATTGTTTTGTAAAACACTCAATCAAGTTATTAATACCATGTGGTAACCCGACATACTAAGACTTATATAGAAAACCTTAGGAAAACTTCGGAAGAAAAACCTGATGAATGAAGAGAGAATTGCTGAATTTCGGAGGAGTTAGTTTGTTCCTTAGCAGGAGTTAACCATTTATCTACGATATTAACTAAGACATATCGTAAATAATTGATTCTCAAAAGGAATATAACTTCATGATCACTTGTTAGTAATAATATGTAATTATCCTAACATGGTCATTACTGAAATTCTGAATTGTAATTTTCTTGTGATATTAGAAAGTCAACATGAAAAATACCAACATATCGCCAATGACTCCCGAAGATATCCAGAAGATGGTGATCAACCTCATTGCAGCAGTACTGGAAGTAACTACCGCATCTTATAACAACCAGATAACCACTGGAGAAGAAACGAAGACTGTGTTTTGTAATCATTCCCCTAAAGGTTTTACGGGTTGCAAATCAGTTCTTCATGAAGGCCCAGAAAGAATAATCAAACCCACCATTTCCCAAGCCTTAGGAGTAAAGAAAACCGTTGCATTCAAACAAAATAACCAGAAGCAAAAATTCAAAACCATCATTCCTACCTGCTACCATCATCAACAGAATCTTAGGAATGGTTATATTGGAAGAAAACCATTGTGCACACAATGCTTGTTGCACCATTACGGTCCATGCATTGCTAGGTGCACAAATTGCCAGAAGATTGGACATCAGACCAAAGACTGCAAGACAACAAGAACAAAACTACAGTCAGTAATCGTAACTTGCCATGGATGTGGTGGAAAGGGACATTACAAAAATCAGTGCCCGAACTTCAATCCGAATTGGAAGAACAAGACTGACGCCCAGGAATGAGAACCCAAGTATAAAATCTATGGAGAAAATAAATGATTGTAATAAGATAAATAAGTTGAGGGTTAGAACTCGCTAAGTTGTATTTCCCTTTTACCTCTTTACCCTAATGTAATAAATTATCTTTCCACTTTTATCCTGTAACTTTTCCGTAATAATCTAAATCTGCGTTTAGCTTCATTATTTACTCTATTCCTCCTTACTCTATTCATAGACTTTACCTACTTAGAACCTAGTATACCTTTAGGAAATTGGTAAAATATTATTTGAAGAAACAATAGATTATCCCTAGCTCATAGGAACTTTAGAAAAACCCTAAGATCCAAATTTGAAGATACTCCCTTATTACCCTAGGAAAAACCTTAAAGCCCATTACTGTAGTATGGACTAAAAATTCTCCAATTCATTTGAAAAATAAACTATGATACTATTTCCTGAAAATATCACGTTGAACACCATCTAAAGCTTTTTAAAAGGAAATAAATATTACACGGCTGAGTCAAAACATCACATCATTTGATCCTCGATTATACATAGCCTGATCAACTATGTATAATTAGGAAGAATCATGTAATGACTTGGACAGTTATTTTCTCAAGACTTTCTATTAATTTTTATTTAAACATGCAAAAATATCAAAAACAAAAATCCTTTCATAACCTATCACTTTTAACTTAATATAATAAAGTCCGCTACTACTACTCAATAGGAATTCAACAAAAATTAAGGATAGAAAAACTATAGGAATTCACAAACCCAAATTTTATTAGGAATCTTGAAAGATAGTACATAGAAACATAGTTAGCAACAGAAGTGCTAATATTACAAGGATTACATAAGTTTTATTTCATTCGAGGATTACATAGGAAAGACAACAAGAACCATAACCCTAGCGCAAGACTTATTTTTCCCATGCCTTATGCACAATAAAGGACGTAATAGTAAGCGGTATAACGAACCATAGGATCAAGCACAAGCCTTCATGATTTTCTTCCGGATTACACACCATGTAGGTAACAATCGCAACAACAAAAACAATCGCTATAAGTGTAACAAAATGTAGCATCTTGAGGTTTTTAGAAGGAAACTTTGTGATGAAAAATGAAGATTAGAAATGAGGTATTTATGGGGAATATGTAACCGTTATTTTGAACGTTGAGTTACTATTCATCCACTTTAAAATTTTGAACGTTGCATAGTGGTAAAATAGGTGGCAAAACATTCAAATTTAATGCATCCAGTAGGAAAAAGACTGATCAAACTACGTTCCCTTAAGTACCAAATAGAAATTCCTAGACAACTCTATTAGACCAAAACTATAATTGAGGAATTAGCAATGAAATAATATTTTTGGTGACATAGGACATAAGAATAAAATAATATTATATTATTTTATTTTTTAACTTGAGGCATTTTAAGCATATCAAATTCTCCTCCTAAACTAAATCGTTGTACGATTTATTCCCTTCTCATGTTCCCTATCTGAATAGGTTAGAAATTTGAACCTAGCTAACTCTTCACTTTTCCCAATTTCCTCAACCAACATGAACTGAATCTCGGGACGAGATTCCCTTAACGGTGGGTGACTGTAACCACTGTGAAAAATCCCTTATTTAAATAAACTATCTCTCGGAATATTTATCCTTTTCTACGTGTAAAAATTTTTTTTTTAATTTTAATTGTGACTATTATCTTATGTAACGGAGATCACATCTCGAATAACCGTGCTTGCAACTGATTCCGTATTCAAGTAAGTAAACATCTTAAATCTAAAATGTTATGAGATTCCACATATCACTTTACGTTATTTCACTAATGAACATTTAAAATTAAACATTCCTTAATTTATAATAATTTTATAAAACCCTAAACTACCATAACAACATTTATGAATAATAAAACCCTAGAAATACTAAAGTACAAATTATATGATTAATGTACAAGTTCCTAAAGCATAAAAACTCTAATTCTACTTTAACTCCCGGTAAAACCCTAATTTCACATAACTATGAATTTATGTATATATTTTACAAACTCTAATTTATTTATACAATATTTTTACAAGATAATATATTTACAAGTTATTTAAACTAATGTACAAGTCATTTATGCACAAAACCATTTATTTACAAAAACCTTATAAAAATCCCTTTTATATTTATTTTTCAAACATAAAGTACAAACACCCCATGCATAACTTTTACAAATAATATTTTCTAAACTCACTAAATATTTTTACAAGTCTTTAAACCTAAAGTACAAGTATCTAATGCATATAAACTATAAATTCCATTTAAGTACCTTTTAACTTACTAAAACTCTACCAATAAATTTTATAAATTACCAAAACTATTAAAATTATATTTTTCACACTTCCTAAATTATTGTACAACTAAATTAAGTCAAGGTACAAGTTCTTTAAGCATGACATATAAATAGTAATAAAAATCTTATAAACATTTAGAAATACTTATTTAAATGACATTTCATGTAACATTTTCACATCATAAATTATAAAAATAATTTATTTACTTATTTAATATATGTACAACTCCATAAACTTAAGGTACAACTCCCTAATGCATAAAATCATAAAAACACAATAATATATATTTAAACCTTAATAAAGATATAATATGTAATAATTTCACATACTAATTATTAAAATGAGTTTATTTATTTATAAAATAAGTGTACAAATTATTAAACTAAATGTACAACCCTCTAATGCATAAAACCATAAAAACTCATTTATTTGTATTTACACCTTAATAAAAATTACATAAAAATTATAGAAAATTAAGAAATAATTAAAAATATATTTTTCTTATTTTTCTTACATTAGTACAAGTCTTATAAGCCCAGAGTACAACCTGCTAAAGCACAAAATCTATTTTTCCTATTTATATACAATTCGATACATACTAAATTATGTCATATGGATTCAAAATTTATGTTTAACTAAGTCTTAAACCTAGGAATCTTAGTTCTACCCTAAACCTTAGTTTACAAGTCATCAAAGCCTAGGTACAATGCCCTAATGCACTAGTCGACCTAAAACAAACTTAGTTAACCCACTTAGTTCAATCCTAACCTTAAACTAACTAAATCCCTGGAATTCTTACACCCTAAGAGAACACATGTGTGAACCCTAAGTGAAACACATAGCCCCTCCTTCTAGAAATAGCTTATGTGTGTGATATGTGCACTTACACATCACCTTCTCCCTCCCCCTCCCTTGTGGCACCACTATAACCACCCACCTCACCTTCTTCAGTCATTAGAACCTCCAGGAACTCCTCACAACCCTAGCTAGACTCCTCTATAAATAGAACACTCCATAAAACCCTAATCTTGCCATAACCTTCGAACCAAACCAAAACAGCCTCACACCACTTCACCACTAATCCCACTAGACTAGATTAAGTTCATATAACCCCAAGGAAGCAGTAGAAGGAAGCTAGGATCATAGGGGAGCCCAATTCGAACCTTACACCCAAAATCAAACCCTAGTCGACCAATCCAAGCAAAGTTGCAAGCCGGAGACGTTTATCAACTGTATTTCATTTGTTTTCCATCCAGATTGTTCAGGTGAGTTTATAGTCCCACTTTTTACTTACGTGTTTTCCAAATATGTGGGGAGATACATGCTATTAAATCGAACACAAGTATTTTCCTGATTGTTATTGCACTAGGCTAACTGTTCGTTATTATTGAGATTGAATTATTTATTTAAAAGACCCTCATATCATGCACCATTAGTCACCTGCTGGGTGAGCGCGAATATGTGAATAGATCTATTGGCCTGACGACCCATTTGTTCTAACCGGATGGATATCTTCGTGGTAGTCGGTTAGGCAAATGCATTATATTTGATATCTTTAACTCGGGGGCAAGACCACTCTCATTTCAATCATGTTTGTGGAACCTGGAAACTGTTAACGCATTGCGTGTCATGAGGTTTAGTGCAATATTTTTGAATTACGATATAACTGATTTCTCATATTTTAGCTTGTGTTCAAACTGATTATAATTTTAAACACTATAGATTCACTCAACCTTTGTGTTGACCTTTTAAGCATGTTTATCTCAGGTATTTAGAAGTATGGATATTGGCACGGAGTGGCGGTGGACTTTCTTCTTAAAATAAAAAGAGTGTCCACTTTGTTATCATTCAATAAATAATGTAATATTTATCATGTATTTCTGAACCTCCCTCTGGGACCTATATTATGTACTCTGATATTTAATAAATGAATGATAACAATTTTTATTTAAAAACGTCTCTTTCCGAGTCGTTTTCTATTTCCATGACTGTGAACCATGAAGTAGCACCCCAAGCTTATATTCCGCTGCGTAATCCGAAAATGGGGGTGTTACAAGTACCTTAAGAATGACGAATTTGAAAACCCCTAAAAGCAAAAAAAATTTGTTCGCTGCCCAGAAAAACAAATAGTGGCAAGTATGATATTTTTCTAAAATATTTTCCAAAAAAAAAACTATGGTCGTTTGATAATGGGTATAAGAAAAGACATGGTAGTTGAAAAGGAATAAAAAACATGAGATTAATGCAAACATTTTGAATTTTGAATAGAAATTTGAATATCAAATCAGCTAACCTACATTGTTTATATTATAGTATTTCCTTTGAAACTATTTGGTTGTTTAACTGTGCAGATGTTAAAAGATCAAATACATTTAAGAATGAAAACATGTTTACAATGACACGGTTATTTGTAAAAAATAATTACCAAAGATTGTATTAGTTGAATACATACTAAGAACAATAAGATGCATAAGCAAACTAATTATAAAAGTGACTTGGTTTCAAGTCACGGGCAAGGTTCTTGTAGCTCATGGAGATAATGTTTTGGTCGCTTTTGATGGTGTAATTAGTGGTAATAGTGATATCTTGACCCTCTTGTAGTTGTATTGGTTGTCCATCCTTTTAAAAACCCTTTTCTAATTTCAGGACCTGTCACAAAAGATAAAATTATTTACTACTCGCACGCATTATTGATATTGGAACGCATAAATAACTTCAGAAAATAAAAACTTGACTAAATATAAACACGCACACAATATTAAAATACAATTAACAAAAAAAACTACCTAAAAATGTTGGGCCAATAAAAAAAATGGTTTTATATTGTGCATAAATATATGTTTTATATTAACACATATCCAAGTAAAAATATGACTAACCACACAATAATACTTTCTCTAAAACAAAAAAACCGACAATATTCATCTTCTTCGTTAACTAAAACTTGAAAACAAATCTAAGGTCAAAACGGAATTTAATTTTATTCCGTAAAATGTGCTAGGACATCCGACCGATAATTAAAGTTATAACATATTTTTCGTGGTCTTATATGTAATCCTTGTATGTTAGACATAACATTTTCACCCATGTGTCCCCTTTGATATAGAAGTACAATTCATTTTCACCCATGTGACCCCTTTTATGTACTCATTGCACAATGATGACAAAGTTTGTTAAAAGCATCCTGTAATACCATTTGCCATAGAATAATAAATAAGTTGTATTTGTTGTTGTCACATAAATTAGACATCCACATCATAATTCATAAGATAACAGACTTATATTAAAGTAGAATATTTTGCGGTTGCATTTTTTCCTTTGATGACATCGTATAAGTTCGACATAACAATACACCATTACAAACACAAGACACAAATTACTTTGTGAAAAGCAAACTATGTAACCATGAAATCTGGCCTTTTTGGTATGTGTAGCTTGACAGTAATCAAGCATATAGCAAAACCAAATAGAGAGTTAAGGTAGTTGAACCTTTCGAGGGTATGAAACTATTTGTGGATTAGCATTGTTGTTCGGCTCAGAAGCACCTCCCTAACCATCTTGTACCTATCTAGACCTCATGGCTACGGCCTACGGCTATAAGTAAAGAAAATGATTAACTTCTGATGAAAATGATGAACTTGTGTTGAAAACTGATGTATTAATTTTTGCAGATTATAACAATTGACTTAAAACCGTAACCGCGAATAACATTTTCTATCTAAATTCAAAACTTCCCAATAATTTAGGATAATAACTAAGCAGTTAACCTTTTAAAAATATTTTAACTTCATGCAAAATAAACTAATAAAATCCTGAGATACATGTGTATCATTTAACACCAACCATTAACGAAATCCAATCCTTGAATACCGGGATCCCCATTTTTTTGTTTCAACATCAATGCTCTGGTTTCCAAAAAACTCCATATCTGCATATTAGAAGCGGAAAAATTAAATCCTCAATGACACATGTCGCTAATATGCAGAAAATGTGCAGGGTATGCATATCGAGATACCTTCAAGCGCATAAACTTCAAATGAATTACAGGAATAATCTTCTTGCCTGCAAATTTACCACAGCAGAAGATTAAGCAACACAAAGCAAACCATTTTCTAACATATACTTTTTTCATTTGGAGTGGTTGTCTGGTTGATACAATCAAAAGGTAGGTGTTAATGCAAGCTGAAGCACAATTTCAGCGTACCTGCATCGGTAGAGGCTTGAGTTGTGACCTTAAATTCCAAAATGCACATATATAAAAACCAAATTTCCTTTTTAATAATACCAACATCAATATTTATGTAATAAGGGAAAACTTATACCTATAGCTGCTGCGTTGTAATGGAAATTACATGAAAGCTTAATAAACCAAATGTCACACTCAGCCGCCACTAAGGACGGGATATCTTTCAAGGATATCCGCTGTAACTTGAAAAAAAAATTAATATAGGAAGAGCCATCTGATTGTTGAGCCACAAATGCAAATGATTTCTTCAATTAACTTACTCTATTAGCATGACTAAGGGCGCGTTTAGTAATGGAAATTTTTTCTTAGTTTTTATTTTTCAGTTTTCTGGAGAATGGGGGAGCTATTCTTTCTATAGAGAACACTTGAAAACGTGTTTAGATGGGGTTTTCTAAAATGGAAAACCTATGGAGAACTCATAAAGGGAGTTTTCCAAAACTTAGTTATAAACTCAAAAAACATGTTTTCCATTTTTCCAAGAAAACTTTTGGAAAAAAACTCAATTTGAACGCGTTTTCTATTTTCTTAGGTTTTCTTGGAAAAGTTTTCTGGAAAACCTCCCGTTTTTCCTTTACTAAACGCGCCCTAATTGACCCGTTTCACTATATTTAATCATCTAGCACTAATTGACCCATTTCAGATAAGCCATTTTGATATGCACATATCATAAATGATATGTGCATATATACAGAGTAAAGACCGGTTCTTAAGACTAACATGATATGGCCATTTGGGTTATGTTTAATATACACTTGGTCCAAACGGTTTAAAACTGAATCATTCTTTCAAAACGGTTTAAAACCAAACTGAACCAATAAAAAACCATGGTTTACCACTGCCTATTAGAGATATTCACATGTAATATTCAAATAACCAATCCCATATAACCCATATACGAAGTTTCATAAGAAATCCACCATTGCCAAAACGTTTTTAACCTGATACGACAATACCAAATAGCCCATATATTCCTATAAGAAATAAGTTCGGATAATGATAAGATAAATGGAGAAGAAATCGTACCTAGCACAATAGAATATCATAAGCCATCAATTGATCCACATCGTCACCATCTTACCATTTATACATAACTGTGATCAATGAGGTTCTTGCTTGTTTTGATCCATCTTTTTGTCCATAGTTCACCTGCATCGACCATGAACCAAATAAATGATCAAATAACATCGTAAAACTTGATAAACTTAAAACATGGTAACATTGATATGAAGGCTGACACAAATGCCTGACCGACCTAACTACTATAGTCAATAAGTACCATGTCTCAAATGCATAAGAAAATAAAAAATCTTTACGACCTATATGTTTAGTGCACATAATAACTTTTAGAGGCACATACAAACACCCCCATAAGGCAATTATTGAAAGCTTTTTTTATGTAGAAATATGTATTATTGAACCATGTAATGATTACCGACACTTCTTCTTGGCATAATACAAACCCCCAGTACTGTGTAACAAAACTTGTATCCACCATTAACAAATTTTAAATAATTAAACCATGCTACATTGATTTTATATAAAAGGAACGGGGAACAATGAGCATTAAAGGATATGTTGCTTACCTCATTTATCATTTCACGATGGATAAGGATCCACAAATTTACCTCTTTATGATATTTGATCAAGCTTTGTCTGCAAAACAATTATATCATCATCATCATCGTCATCATATTAATGTAATCTAACAAATATAAGAGTAATTTGCACTAACCAAAAGTACATTGGTATCATGATCTGATAATATTTTTGCTAGATAATACCGACATACTGAAAACATACAATATATTGATACTTACCCTCCAACATACTGAAGAAGCTCTTTTTGTTTACGTGCTACGGCTTCTCGTTTCTATCCTTTGCGATTTTCTGAAGCTCGTCCATTCAAACTTCTAGCTTTGCAAGCAATTCGATTGCATGGTCTTTCTTTGATTCAGCTACTCCTGCTATTATCATGCTCTTCCCTTGCTTCAAAGCTCTTGAAGCTTGTTTCAAATTCTACAATTTCCATACATACCAATTTTTTTTTTATCAACATTCTCCCAAATTCAAATAATAATATCATTCTCAATAAGTTTCCTTAGGAGTGTTTGGATGTTCTGCAAACCTTATTATATTTCTCTAACTTCTAAAAAATTTTGAGCATGACAAAGAAAAAACTTAATTTTCTGCATGACTGAAAATGACCTTATTATTCTACAATGGCAGTATGGCACAATTAATCACTTTGTTGTTGTCATATATTATCGAACATCATAGTAATCACTTTAAAGTACCATATCCAAACACCCCATTCTCATCATCCCACAACTTAATAACTTTAATGTAATTTTATCATCATATTCTGGTTCTTGAACATCGCAGTAATCACTTTAAGACACACATCCAAACATTCCATATATACCAACTACAACAAAAGAAAAAATAGCACGAAATGCTCACTCTTTCGACGGAATCAATAGCCTTAGCTCCAGAATTTTTGAGACTCTCGGTAATATCTTCAAGAGGCTTTGCCTTAACTCCAGAATTTTTGAGACTCTCGGTAATATCTTCAAGAGGCTTTTGTACCTCCCTGATAGCTTTATTATCAATTGGCAAAGCATACCTCAGTAACGCTCCTGGATCCTTAATCGGAGGCCCGGATATCAACACTGCTAAATCTGGTAAAACTGGCGCAATGGCATTGGCATTACTGGGAAAACCCAATGTAGGTACCCCGGTTATCAATCCAACCGCTAATGCTACAGATATCACACATTCTTTAATCCCGGATAACCTAACTTTGCAAAATAAATCAGATAGTGACATACAAAATAATCCCGGTTATCAAAACCATCTCACATTTGGCTCTCTATATCTGAAATAAACAAACCGACATACAAAAAGTGTTCCATTTAAAAAATTAAAAGATATCTTTGCAAAATAAATCAGATTTGATAAAATCAAATAAATATAAAATGTATTAACTTACTTTGGATATCTTCCTGAATCATAGGTGGTGCGAGGGGTTTGAATCATAGCTTACCTGAATCATGTTTTCGATTTGACCAATAAGTTGATTTGCGGATGAAGATAGGTGGTGGTTTAGGGTTCATTGTTTAGAAGATCCGGTTACTTGAATTGTTTGATGAGTATGGTCCGAAAATATTGCTTCTTCCTTTCAAAGCTTTGACATTTTCAATTTTCACAGAAAATATTGCTTCTTCCTTTATTAGTGGCTAATTTAATTTTTTTTTTTAATGTAAAATGACAAATGTCTAGAATTTGAGTATTCCTTTTTGAGAGGGGCATTTAACGTCTTTTTCAACTGCTGTATATTAGAATATATAAATATAGATGTTTGTTTGAGAAAAAAATTTCGACCATTCTTATTTCTAATTCCCGGCTCCCTGTGGCATAGCAATGCACTACACGAAACTTATTGAAACACACCACAAAATTACATGAAAAGATGATTTTTTTTTTTTTTTTTTGGAACTTTGAAAAGGGAAATGATTTAGAAGTCTAAAAGTGTGATTACTATTGTGCCAAAATTGAAGTGTCACCAAAAGAATGATCGACAAATAAATTAGACATACTATTAAGCATATCAACCTTAGTTATGTCAATCAATACTATTTTGAAAAAAATGAATTTGGACATTGGCGATAGAAAAATAAAAAAATTAAGGCAAAAATTAAGGGTAAAAAGGGGAAGCCGCGCATCGTCCCAGATTCAAATTCCCGCGCCCCTCTTTTCAAATCACTGTTTTTTTTCATTTTCGCATTTTCAGCCACCCACCCACCACCTCATTTTCAGATCGAAACAAAACAAAACCCCAACCCCCAAATTTTCAAATCCCTCCACCAAAACCCATATCCAAACACCACCAATCCATGACGTCACTTAACGATTCCGATACTAAATCTCAACCACCACCACCACCACCTTCTCTCTACAGCCGTAAAGATAAATCTCTCGGTGTCTTGTGCTCCAAGTAAGCTTTTAACTCACTTACACACGCATGCATGTTTCAGATCTAATTTTATATAACTTATTTCTTTTTTTGTCTTTGCAGTTTCTTGAGATTGTATAATCGGGAAGACGTCGAATGGATTGGGCTCGACAACGCCGCTAATCAATTAGGTCTTTCATTTTTGTAGTAATAAATGATTTTGTTGTTATTTCGTCTGTCTCGTAATAAGTGTTCACTTTCGTACAGTTTTAGTAAGGGTGTTTGTTTAAGCTTATATATGGGCTTATTAGCTTACTTGTTTTTCGGCTTATATTTCATAAGCTCCAAATTTCTGGCTTATTTTGAGACTTATGGGCTTATGTAAGTTTAAGATATCAATAAACTTATATAAGCCCACAAGTCTCAAAATAAGCCGGAATATTGGGGCTTATGAAATATAAGCCGAAAAACAAGTGAGCTCATAAGCCACACATAAGTTTATTATGACATGATAAGCTTATATAAGCCGAAAAATATCAAAATAAGCCATAAAAGCTAAGCCGGAAAATTGGGGCTTATGAAATATAAGCCGAAAAACAAATAAGTTTATTATGACATGATAAGCTTATATAAGCCGAAAATTTTCAAAATAAGCCGTAAAAACTGAGCTTATCAAACATAAGCTGAAAACCACATAAGCTCGCTATATAAGCTTAAACAAACACCCCCTAATAAGATGTTACATTTACTTTTTTTTTACTTGTTAAAATTTGGAAGTTAGACACTTATTTGAAACATACTAATGTGGACACTTGTTATCTGGACGTAGTTCATTTAATTATTACTTTCTTCATCCCGTAATAAGTGTTGACTGCATCACACAGTTTTAGAAAAATGCAATTATTACACATTTCAACTACAGTAATAAAATGTTATCTCTACTTTGATTTGTTAAAATCCGAAAGTTGACACTTATATTTGGGCAAACTAAAGAAAATGACACAGTTTAAGAAAAATGCAATTAGTGTGTTATCTTTACTTTTTAGATCTTTTAATTAGTTAAAATTTGGAAGTTAGACACTTATTTTGTGACATACTAAAAAAGTATGGTGGATACTTACTATGGGATGCGGATGGAGTAATTTATTAATATTGAAGAGATAGGAATGAAACGTTAAAAGGATGTTTGGAATTTGGTAATTTGTTACAGGTGTTGAAAGGCGGAGAATCTATGATATCGTGAACATATTGGAAAGTGTTGGGGTAAGGTGGTTTGTTATTTGAGAATTTGGGTGTTTATAGGTGATTTGGGGTTTGTTAAGTTTGTTGGTTTGGTTATTAGGTTTTGACTAAGAAAGCGAAGAATCAGTATAATTGGAAGGGGTTTCGTGCAATTCCACATGCTTTAGAGCAGCTGAAGGTTTGTTTGTTTGTTTTGCCTTAATAACTTTTTGTTGGTATTATTTGTTAACGGTGAAAGTTGATATTTATGTGTATATTTACTTGTAGAAACAAGCGTTTAACCAGAATCCTAAAGACTTGCAGATTTGCAGCTACGTGAATGTAGGTTCTTCATGTATTTTTATTCGACTTTTTTGTTTTTGAAGTATTTAGTACATGTTGTAGGAAATTAGGAACTTTCGGAACTTGTTGGATGATGGTATAATACGGTAAGATAAAAAAACAACTGCTGTTTAGGTAGAAATGGTGCTAACGGTAGATTATGATGGTGGTTTTGTATAATTTACTTTGAAGACGGGAATTGTTTCACCAGGTTTCAAACGAGAATGATTCTCGTGGACCTTCTAATTCGTACAACTCAAACACTGACGGGCATACCAAATCATCTGGATCTTCTAAAAGTGGTAAGCGGAGTTTGTTTTGAGTTCTATCTGTCAATTCAGTGTCTCAGTCATATACACCATGCTGCTTGCACGTTTTCATGTTGTGAGTATCAAATACTGTAGTAAATTTGCAACTGGTTTATGTTTTTCGTCTCAGAAAATAACAGGAAAGAAAAATCACTAGGACTTCTGACACAGAATTTCATCAAGCTATTCATTACTTCTCATGTGAGTAAACCTGCCTGTAAAAGTTGACATTTGTACTTTGCGAAATAGACTATTTTTCTTCAATCCAGACTACAAGTAAACAAATTTTTATATCCTACAGGACGAGTTCATCTCGTTGGATACTGCTGCAACAGCATTGTTGGGCGATGTGCACGACCCTACAGCCATGAGAAGTAATTTCTTATCCTATTGTCCTTCAAGAAAAAGTAATTTCTCTTCTTCCTAATTGATGTATTGATTTGGTTATGGTACATTGGGAAAGGATCAGTTGACTCCTATTGGACCCAACTAAAATGTGGCTTCATGCTGAGATGGGAAGCAATGAAACTTCCCATCATCTTTAAGCTATTTGCTTTGCTGTTAAAGACGACACAAACCCCAGACTTAGACTGAGATTCTGTTTATGCAGCAAAAGTCAGGCGTTTATATGATATTGCAAACGTCTTTCAGTCCATGGATCTCCTTGAGAAGGTAACTTCTACTGTAAAAATATTCACTGGTTATTTATACAAGCTGTTGTATCTAAATGGTTCTCTGCCTGTACATTATAGATACGTCATCCTGAGAATGGGAAACCAGCGTTCAGATGGTTGGGAGTTAAGGGACACCCGAATACTAAATCCCTAGCTTTAGATACAAGCAACTCAAAAAAGAGAGCTTTTGGAACAGATATTACAAACCATACTGATTCAAAAAGATACCGGATGGATTCTTCTTCAGATTGGAGTTCGAAAGGCGTGACAGTGGCAATGCATAGAAATATTGATTGCGTGAAGTTCGAATATGATGAGAACAATACTATGCTGCAGCAGCCTCAACGCAACTCAAAGGAATTTGTCTTTGGCCCGTTCACTCCTGCCACTGCACACAGGGCAGGAACCTCTAGAAACAAAAGGTTAACCCAGGCTCAGGACTGGGAAAACTTAGCCGATACTTATCGACCCCAATATCGCAATAAAGGTACTTTTGTGAATCTTAGTGGTGGCAAATTTGTGGGGTTAGGTGGGTTGGTAACAGGTCAAAACTGGTTGGATCAAGTTGACCTGAAGCACTATTTGAATAAAATTATTATTATTTTTAATATGATAATAAAAGTTATATTATTTCAATCAGCATCAAATATACGGAAAAAATGATTTAGGAGGTTCTATGAATTAAAAATACACTTTGACTCTCAACCCATTTGACCCGTTTTGCTGGTTTTATTTTTCTTTCAGCCCGTTTGACCTGTTAGAGGTAAAACATAATTCAGACTCAACCCATAAATGTGTGAAAGTTGCCACATTAAATGAATCTTATTACCCTCCTTACCTGCTTCTAAGTGGACATAAATTGATACAATATGTTGGGTTTAAAATTTGACAGCTCTAAATGATGTTTTTGGGCACTATGTGGAAGCCTGGAAATCATGGTATGTTGAAGCAGACGAGAAGAAGGAGGTACAACTAGTCTCCTGAATCTTGTATCACATTCGTAACAAACATTAGGCTATTTGGCATTGAAGAAAGATGAGTACTAGTGAGTTGTAGCTTTGTAATTGGTGCATATCTTCTTAATGCACCAATTTAGCTTTAGGATACTTACCATAGCCGTTGGTACAGTGCATGTTAGTAATGTGGTTAGCTGTGTAACCTCCTTAGTTGAGCATTCTTTTATCCGTTAGAATTCATGACATTCAGAATTTCATTACTGTTTCCTGATACTAGAAAATGAGTGTTTAGTTTGTTTCGGCCTTTCAGCATCTTCCATTTCTGTTGGTTCTAGTTATATATGTATGCGCCTGTGTTATGGTATAATTGTTAGAATTTTAATACATGTCATAATTAAATACAATAAACACATGCGGAAGCGTATAGGATCATGTAATATGTAAACTAATTAACCAAACATAAATAATATGCGTACCTTATGATTATAGCCAAACAAGAATCAATTTCAAGCAATTATTGGAATTACCTCTTACCTTTTTGTAATTCAATCAATAGTGATTGAATCGCGTTCTTGTACACACGTACTAATACCAAATTAAAGTAAATGATAGTTTTTAAAACACAATAACCAAAACAATTTTGTTTCCAAAAACTAAAACCGAAAATCCCTTTGGATTGGGGTGTTCGGCCGATCAAGCAAAGGAGAGAAAAATAACGTTAGGGTATTTTGTGTGTACAAAAGTTAACCAAAGAATGACCCCTAACATTTGTTTGTATAGCATGACAAACTTGGTGATCAAGTTAGGCTTTGGGTTGGGCTATCCACCCTTGGCCGATCGGTTCTTAACCCTCAAGGGGTTCTAGAAATTTCTTGTCCACTTTTTCATCTATAGTCCTTCTACTAACGGTCGTTAGTCAATGTTCAATAATTACTTAACGGTTGTTAGTCGTATTGTGTAATAAATAATTAAATACAACTTTTTATATTTAATTATTAAACTTTAATTCTTCATACGTAAAGTGTGCAATCCCGTGATCTCGAGTTCGATCCTAACACACAACTACTAATTTATGTCCACAAAACTAACAGCTCCCACTTGGACATATTTTAATAGTGTGATCACATCGGTTAGCGTCTAGCAATACTTCGATGCCTCTAGTACAACTCGAGTAAGGTCTCTTGGAAAAACCTTTTAATGATTCATCAATATTATTATCCTTTTGTCACTAATACCACGTTAAATAAAGATATGAATTTAAGTCATTCTTTATTCAACAATTCTGTTTCTCGATGTTTGTGATTGAACAAGATTACCAAATCTTTTGAACATTTCAAGGGAGATCTTGGGTATGGACATGCAAACATCTTGTCAACCCTACGAGGGGCCCAACAGTATTAAACTCCAAAATAAATTTGAATGAACAAATTATATCTTGACTACAAGCATAACCCATGAATTTTGTAACAATTTCTAAAAACAATCCTTATGACTACCAGTTACGTGTAGCGTTAAATTGTTCCACAGAATGCACTACATTCATAACAGTTATCTGGTATCTCAAGTCTGAGGATAACTATTCTTGATTTACTTAATAACAATATCCATAAAGTAACATCATGTAGTTTGGGATAAGTCATATATTCAATTCATTGAATATCATGTGAATTTTGTATGACTACGCATCAATATACTTTCAAGTATATTATATCAAAACTCTCATTTGTCTTAATTTAATGATATTCCCATATCATTAATTGACAACGGACGATTTAGAATAACTAAATTATTCATGGATTAAACATGCAAATATAGGACACAATTTATTATTAATGAAAATAAACGTACCAAGTACTTAAATTCATTACAAATAATAAACACTTAACATCCTTTATCCAAATACTAAATAGATCAATGCATGAAAATTCTAGTTGATGAATTATGTCAAGAATTCAACTGGTGAAGTTCTTGTATGTGTGCATTCAAATAATTTGATATTGCCACATAATATTTCATAAAGTGTGTGACAACCTCAATCACCAATTTATGATTATCAAACTTTCAAACACTTTTAAAGTTTAAAGTATTCTTATTCTTTTAATATATAATGCAACTATGCTCTTAGTGAGCACAACTAGTTCACATGGCCAAGGATGAAATCCTACCATGACTAGTATTGAGTGTCATCTCAATTAAACCAGCATCATTGTAAACAAACAACAATATGCTCTTTAAAATTCCGTAAACTTGAATATCTATTGTGTAATGTTTGATGCCTTCCAAACTTTCAAGTTTGTTGGCTATGACAATTTGCACAACAATTGACAAATTGTTCATCCATAGAATCTGGAAGCTGTTCCAGGCTGATGATGTAATTCTATATCCAAACATATTCCATTAGAATAATCATTACACTAGTTATCTAATAACTTTCAATTAGATATCAACATTGTCATAACATCTTATAACAATTCATTTATGTAGCATGATGTTCATGAAAAATCTTCGAGTCATACTTAGATTTTGTTCATATTCTATCTTTCCAAAAGATTCGTATCCATTTAGATTATTTAAATGATATATCATATTCTATTAGATTTATTTACCGCATATGTTTATAATAATAAACATATATTCCAAGGTTATATGTTTTTCTTCCTAAATCTTTTGTGTGAAGTTTCATTCCAAATTAAGTCTTAACAATTAACTTATATGGAATGTTACTTCCTATATGTTATACAACATATATGATTCAAGAAAATAAACATAATACTCCCACTAGCTTTCGGGAATACTTAGGAATTATCTTATTTTAATTATCAATTCAAAACTTGAATTTAATATTTAAACATAAAGAATTATCTCATAGATGCATGCATTAATTCATTCATTAATTATTGCACTTTGTACACTTTCAAAGATTATTATGAATTCAAAAATCCTTTCGATTACTTACCGTCCTCGCTCAAGTAATCACTCAAGAAAGAGTTTTGATATTCCACTGTCATTTTTCATATTAATGAAAATAGGTATGACAATTATTATCTTAATATATTTAATGTGTCTATGAAAGAATATTCAATCACAGTTAATTACTTAAGTGTGTTCAATAATCTTGTCATAAAACATGCATTAAATATGTGTACAATATTGTCCATATGATTTCTACATAAAGATTTAAACCACTATAGGGTTTTCCATCTCTTGAAGAAACTCATTTTCATTCTCTAGTTTAACTATAGAGTTCAAGATAAACCAAATTTCCAAAATTGATTATCCTGATGGACATCATCTTTTCATTCATAGAGAGTAATTTACCCAATTCAATATTTGGTAATGCATCATAATGATCATCAGGTTTACCACAATCCTGTTACTCATAATTCTCATCATATTAATCAAATATCTGAGATATCCTTGCGGATTTATGAATGAGAATTCCATTATCTTGAGGTTTAACATTTACATGTCTAGCCTCATCATGATATTCACTAGTATTTTTTAGAAGATTATGTATCATGTAATTTTATCCCTTTAAGATAAAACTCCCACTTACCTTTTGTAATTTATAGACTATCTATAAATACTTAGCGAGTAGAGCAACACTAAATTGTTCTCTTTTGGGACATTACAAATACACATTGACATTTTCTTACATTAGTTTGTTAATATCCTACTTCATAAGTTGTTTAACAAATTCAGAACTTCAATTTTAAGACTTAATGTGATTCATTACATTCCATAATATAATGGTGTCTTATTAATCTTATAGGTTGGAGTCTTATTAAGTATGTTCAATCCATACTCAATATTCTTAACCTTGATAACTTTTGAAAGAAAAGAAGTTATAGTTATCTTTAATCAAACAATACCAATAAAGTTTGATTCTCCTAATTGAACACACCACAAACTTGTGGTACTTCATTAGAACTAATATTGTGAGATAATCTAACAATATGTAAGATAAACATATACTTATTTGGCTTATCTATTTTTCAACTAAGTCAACTTAATGGTATAATAGAATTTCCAAGCCAATTACATGCTTTATAATACAAGTACTTGGTCACCAAGTCACTTCATGTCCATGTTTCAAGAAAACATAAACTGTTATATATTCCCACTATACGTTATAAATCATTGATCAACTCAATGTCTTCTTGTTTAAAAAATATAACAAGTTAACGTCTTACTTTATTATAAGTCTTGTAACAGTTAAAAGACTTCATGTTTATAAGAAGATATAAACATGTATAACTAAAGTAATTGTGAACACCGCCATTTGGTTTCAATAGTAATTTCAAGTTAATTTATTACTTCATTTATTTATGTCATTCCAAGAATACATAACTATTCAAATTGAAGTAGTATTTATTTATGTCATTCCAAGAATACATAAATATTATAGTTGAAGTAGTTTTGTTATCATATTGACACATATTCTAATAGGTGTCTAATTTAGAAACAGTAAATTATCCATGTACGGTCTCACGTAATCATGGAAATTCACCTTGTTGTTGTAATCTAGTCAAGGTCACACTTAAGCTAAATTGCAACACCAAGTGTTTTGCAACACCAAGTGTTTCTTGAATTAGATGTGTATAAGTCATATTAGAATGTTAGTCTCTTACCTTGCAGTCAAGAGAATTCTTTAAATCATATTCCTATGTGTTGTACCTTGCACACAATAAAGATTTCTCCCACTTGTGCATGGAACAACATCATGTACCAAATAAACAACACGACACGCGTTTGTTAATGTGAACAATATGATTGTGTCATTGATATTAGCATAACTAGTAGATATAGAGCTACTTAAATAACAAGGAAACGCACATGACTATCTTTGAAAATATTAGTGTCTATATTTGGAAAGTATTTATCTTGAGACATTCAAAAGATAATGTAGATTACTACCAAGATAACAAAACTTGTAGCTCCCACTGAATTAGAGATCATTACAATAATTCCTTATTCAGTAATAAGAACACAATGCTCCCATTGGATTTGACAACATCATAAGTGTTTCATTAACCAGTGAAAGAAAATAGTGTGCTATTTACTTTCCTACATCTTTGAGAAAACTCATACGTAACAATTACTTATTTACTAAAAGAATGTATTATACTTTGTAAATGATGGACTATCCATCAATGCAATTAACTTGAAAAATTGGGCGTGCAATTTCTTCATTAATAGGTCTACCATCCCTACAATGGTATGTAACATCTTTAAATGGTCAAAACAAAACAACTAGATAAATAATGCTAGTTTGCCTTTTACCAATTTGCAATAATTAGTCTAGCTTCTAATTTAATAACTCAAAAAATGTGCAATTCTCTTAACTATTTAAAGTTTGCTATGAGTTATGTATTTAGAATTTAGACAATTCTAATGTTCCTATCATACCTTTCTCATTCATGAAAAGGAATAAGATTAAGTCTCATGCTTCTCTTATGGAAATGAGACTAGGTTTATTCTTTTAGTAAGAGTAAACTCCAAAATACATCCCTGTGGTTTACCCCATTTCGCACCATACATCACTCTCGAAAAAGTTGCAACATACACATCCCTCCGTTAGTAAAAGTCAAACACAATACATCCACGAGGACGAACGGTGCAAATATTGTGTCGTTAACTTGGACACGTGGCAGTTATCTCTTTTTAAGTAAGGGTAATTATGTCTTTTTATCTTTCCCCCTTTAGGTTTCACACCTATCAAATCCATCACTTTCCCAAAATAAAAAACCTTTTCTTTATTCCCTTCAAAACCTTTCCCAGATTAAATCAAAAACTCGCAAAAACACAAACACAAATCAAACAGATAACAAAAATCCTTTAATCATATTCAACACCAACAATCATAAACGAAAACCAAACACCCAAATAGAAATTCAAAAAAGTCAACTCATATACTCAAATTTAAAAAGTCAAACAAAGACCAATCTAGTGCAATTAACAAAAGTAACAACACATTTAGACACCCTTTTAGGAGATTAACAAAACCCAGAGTTCAATTTCAAACAAAATCAGATACCCATGTAGCAATTCCGAAAAGTCAACTAAAAAAACTTAACTAAAAAAGTCAAACCATCATCAATCTGATACAAATAACAAAACTAACAACATAGTCAGGTACCCTTTTGGAAGATAAACAAAACCCATAATCCTTTTTTTTTTTTTTTTAAATCAACAAATTACACATATAAAAGTCAACTCAAACTCAAATTGAAAAAGTCAAACCATCACCAATCTGATACAAATAACAAAACTAACAACATATTCAGACACCCTTTTGGAAGATAAACAAAACCAATAATCCAATTAAACGAAGAAAAAAAATTAAACGAGATCTCGGGTTTGGTTTTCGAAACACTCAAAGATCCTTAAAGATCCAACAAAACCTTCATTGATCTTGGAAAAAACAAAACTCTAAACCACCTACCTGGTTCGCGACTCACAAACAAGATTCCAAGAAGTTGTTTTTCTTTATTTCATGGGTCAAAGATAAGAAATACAAGGGTGCTTATTGTGTTTGTATTCGGATTTGAAGACAAGAAACAAGAATCACAAGAGATGAGTTTGTGTTTGTTGTTTGGATTAAAGAATGCATGGATTTTGGGGCTGTGATTTTCGGTGTTAAAGATTAGTGTAGATGAGTTTTTGATTTGTGTTTATGATTTTGATTTGTGTAGATGAGAAAGATGAGTTTTTGATTTGTGTTTATCAGTTTTTGGGGCTGGGATTTTTGTTGTTAAGGATTAGGTATTAAAAGAGTTGTGAAGTAGGTGTGAAAATGACAAAATTACCCTTACTTAACTGCCACATTGTAACCACTGTGAAAATCCAAACATTAAAATAAACCATCTTATAGAATACTTATCCTTTTCTACGAATAATTTTTTTTTATCTAATCATAACTATTATCTTATGTGACGTAGCTCACATCCTCGATAAACGTGCTCACATGCAACCTAACCTCAACGTACTTAATGTTTAATATAAATATTTTCATATAAAACATTATGATATCTCATTTACCATTTTACGTTAATTCGTTAACGTACGTTTAAATTAAACGTTTCTTATCTAATAAAGTTTCCATAAAACCCTAAACTATTATAACAACAAATGTAAGTAACAAAACCCTAAAAATACTAAAGTACAACTCATTCAACTAAGGTACAAGCATCTAAAGCCCAGAAACCCTAAATCCCGTTTTAACTCCCGATAAAACCCTAATTTCATAAAACTATGATTTTATGTACTAAATCCACAAACCCTAATTTATTTATATGAGATTTTTACAAAATATTAATGTACAAGTCATTTAAAGCCAAGGTACAAGTCAATAATGCATAAAAGACTAAATATTAATAAAAACCCTATTAAAACCCTAAATATATTTATTTTAAAGCATCTTTCATACACAAATCTTAAAAATTAATTTTCCTAAACTCACTAAATATTAGTACAAGTCTTTAAACCTAATGTACAAGTGCCTAATGCACAGAATCCAAAAATCTCATTTATATACTTTATAACCTAATAAAAACTAATATAATATTTATAAAAATTAACCTAACATTAAAAGTGGATTTTCTATATTTCTAAACCTTAAATACAACTCTAATAAGCTCATGGTACAACCCTTATAGCCTAAACCATTTTCTTTTCCAATTCCATAAAAAAATTCGATCCATACATACTCAAACAAACCCTAGATATTTCCTACTCAACCAAACCTTAAACATAAGCCTTGAACTAATTTAGTTAAAACCCTTAAACCCTAGGTACAACCTTCTAAACCCAATGTACCCCCATAAGAAGCCATTCAATCCAAAACTTATATCCCTAGTTCGAATCCCACCATTACCCAACTAGACCAATCCATTCTCCATCCCTAAGTATAACCTACACCATATGTCCCCTCCTATGACTCATCAACTTCCACATCATCTTGTCCAACAAATTAAGTGACTTGTATGGTTTTAAACAAACCACATCACCCCTTCATAAAATGACCCACGACAACCCCCCTCCTCTCCACAAATTCCTTCCAAAGCCACCTCATCATGTCTCATTCATATCCCATAAAATATCTAGAAAACCCTAATCCATTCCACCCTATAAATAACAACTAAACTTACCAAAATCTTTCAACCATCAATCGATCACAATAAAAAACAGCCCCATACTTGCTCCCTGCTGATCAAATAATCCTCAACCAAGTTAAAACGAAGTCTTAAGAAGTCCTAGAAGAAAGAAAACCATTGATGCTTCAAAAACCAAACCTTCGACATCCATATATCTCATACTCGAACATATATTCAAGTAAGTTTAGCAAACTCTTTTCATTCCCTATTACATACTTTAGACATCACTAAAAATGTTACTAAATAATCTCTAAATAAAAGGCAATAACAAAAATCTATATTTTTTTTCTCTTTTCTTTCTTCTTTTGTCGAGCAAACCAAATCGCACCCTAAT
Source organism: Artemisia tridentata subsp. tridentata (assembly GCA_021014915.2). Taxonomy (NCBI): domain Eukaryota; kingdom Viridiplantae; phylum Streptophyta; class Magnoliopsida; order Asterales; family Asteraceae; genus Artemisia; species Artemisia tridentata. The sequence continues at coordinate 173,291,502 of CP139501.1, read as the reverse complement.
TTATTTTAGAACAAACGAATCAAGAAACTATGAAACATATTAGAGATAAGTTAGATATGCTTATGATCATGTAAACGTGCATTAAAAATTAGCTATACCCTTTAAAAATAAAAAACGTTGCATGTTTTCTTTTTCTGCTTCCTGTCGCAAAACACCATCAGACCACCAACTTTGGACCCTAGTTTCACCCCTCAAACGACCATCAAAAATTCTAGATTTTGGTTAATAACAAGACCACCTAGCTGTCTATATTTAGAAAGAAGAACGTTGTAAAAAGATTTAACGGTTACAAAGTTATTGTGTCTCAAATATTGCTCTATCGCTGGACTGAAAAACCCAAAAATATATTTTCTTTTTCTTTTCTGTCGCCAAGCCACCCAACTTAGCGACCTTGCTTCGACCCTCTAAAAGTCTCTAAAAATTCTAGATTTTTGTCACGATGTAGACCACCCAGCTAGCTACATGTAGGAAAAAGAACGTTGTAAAATGATTAATTTTTCATAAAGATATTTGCGTCCAAAGTCTGCCCCGTTTCTGCAGTTCAAACGCACCCTTAATAAAATTATTTCGAGCTCGTAAGCTCGAATCATGAGCTGAAAACTTGTAAGAATGATGTTTATAAACTAATAATAAAGTGTGTAAAAGAGTCGTAAAAAGTTTTGTCTTTTCCCGTAACTTATAACGCATTTTAATAAAATAAGGACGTCGGGTGTAACAACCTAGGAGTCTCAAGGGTATTTTCTGCCAAAGCTTTAATTAGATTTATGACTAGGACTTAAAAGGTTGTCGACTTGCAACTCAGGGGTAGAAAGTGTCATTTTTGAAACCATAGGGTAGAAACTGTCATTTGACCAAAGTTCAGGGGTAAAAGTCATAATTTTGTAAAAGTTCAAGTGTAAGAATTGTCATTTTATGAAAGTTCAAGGGTATAAATTGTCAATATATGAAACTATAGGGTAAAAAGCAAAACTTTACATAATTATTTTTACTATTATTATTAAATATATTTTAAATATATAGAAACTAATAAAAACTATCACGTTTACTTCAATAATTAACGAACGAGATATGTATATTTAACGAACAAACGGAACGAGAACATAAAAATGAAGAAATAAGATAAAATCTTATCCAACTTTTGAAGAGACTTCATGTTGTCTCGTTTTAGCAATTAATTAACAACCAAAAACGTTACGAAACGAACATTAAAACTTATATATATTCGAATACGATTACTGAAATTTGACATAACGAACCAGGTTGCGTGCCGGAGACGTTTATCAACTTTATTTAACTTTGTTTTCCATCCAGACTATCAGGGTGAGTTCATAGTCCCACTTTTCTTTATATGTTTTTCAAACTTGTGGGGAGATACATGCTACCAAAACGAACACAAGTATTTTCCTGATTGTTATTGCACTAAGTTAACTACTCCCTATTTATTATTTATTATTTAAAAGTCCCTCGTATCATGCACCATTAGTCACCTGCTGGGTGAGCGCGAATATGTGAATAGATCTATTGGCCTGACGACCCATTTGTACTAATCGGATGGATATCTTTGTGGTAGCCGGTTAGACAGATGCATTATATTTGATATCTAATCTTGGGGGCAAACCACTTTCATTTTTATATGTTAGTGAGACTGGAAACTGTCAACGCATTGCGTGTCATGAGGTTTAGTGCAATATTCCGAATTGTGATATAACTGATTTCTTTATATTTAGCTTGTGTTCAAAACTTATTATAACTTTAAACGCTATGGATTCACTCAACCTTTGTGTTGACCTTTTAGCATGTTTATCTCAGGTAACTAGAAGTATGACTTTGGCACGGAGTGGCTGTGGACTTTCTTTTTATAATAAGAGTGTCCACTATGTTATCATTCAACAAATAATGTAACTTTTATAACGTATTTCGAAACCTCCCGCTGGGACCTCTATATGTAAACTCTGATTTAAATAATGAATGATAACAATTTTATTTAAAACGTCTCTTTTCGAGTCGTTTTCTATTCTCATGACTGTGATACTTGAAGTAGCACCCCAAACTTGTATTCCGCTGCGTATATCGAAAACGGGGGTGTTACAGAGTGGTATCAGAGCTCATGGTTATAGAGAACCAAATGTTTTCAAACATTGGACTATAACCGTTTTCCACAAAAACTTAACCAAAGTCCTCCGTGCCACGACGTCACTGAAACATTATTAATAACTTATTGTTAATCCATTTTGTCCCTCTTATGTCCCGACTCGGACATCAAGATAGTACCGTACTTAGTACCTTACCTATTAGGATTATTTCATATTAGACCTCGCACTTTTAATACTCCCACACACTTGAATATTTTATCTTCATTTTTCCTTCTTTACTGTTATTAATTTCTTATAATAATTACTTATAATTATTATTTGCAAATTACTACAGTATCATGTCTCCCGAAACCCCTAACATGAACGAAACTACCCCAAAACCCCTCCCATTATCACCTACTCATTCGTCTCCACGTCAGAAACTTAAGGAAGAAACTGAATCTCATGAAAAGTTGATTGGTTGTCCAACAGCAATTGAGGTTGGACAAAATACACACCAAGAAACAATTCAGGAAGATGAAGGGCCAAACTCTCTGTTACCTGACAATCCAAAATCCCCAATACCAGACAACCCAGATGATGAGTCTTCATCTAATTCCCCCGACTTTAGTTTAAACCCTAATGATTCGATATGGAACCTTCTTTATCAACAAGCCAACACTCTCGACACTCACACTAAACAGTTGGAAGGATTACAACCATTACTTTTTGAATGGTACGACCATAACATCGACACTCTGTTTAGAAGGGCAGATGCTGAGAGACGAACGGTGTTTGATTTGAGAGTCAAGGTTGACAAAATGAAAAATACTTACAATCATAAATTTAGAAGCTTATATTATAGGATCCGCTGTTCAAGAAGAGAGCACTGTGAAATACATGGTAGAGTGGAAGACATTGAAAGAACTTTGTGGATAGCCAGCGAAACAGCAAGAAACCAGGATCAGAAGATTTTCGCCTTAGAAGCCATATTGGACAATCAATTGAGGATATACCAGGAACTTCAGGAACGCTTCTTAGAAATGGAAATTGCACAACTGAAACTTGAGACTGAAATTAAGCATCTACGTCAAGGACGTAACTGATCTTAAAGTCACATGTATCGTTGTTGTAAACCAAATAGTATTTGGTTAGTATTTCCTGTATTATCTAAATAAGTCTGAAATTTTCAGAGTTGTAATCAACTTATAAATCTATAACAATCTACTTTTGTTATATATTTTCTGTTGTGAACAAACTCATTCAATTATGTCTTACTATGATGCTGTGCATACATGTAATGACTACCCGTGACCCTATAAAAACTCACCATTTATTACTTTCCCTAGCAGACAAATTACTCCACACAAACCAAACTATACATTCCCTACCTCAGAACCTAGAAAACCAACCAACTTGGAGCATAGCAATTGACAGAAACTAGGACCATTATTGACAACAAAGGACCAAGCACTTATAAGAGAGATAGAAAATCCTTAACCAACTACATGCATCATTAATAAAAGACCTTGTATTAATTGTTTTATAAAAACAATCAATCAAGTTATTGATATCATGTTATCCTAACCAGACATTACCTAAGATTATTATGATTCCATAACTAGGCTATAACCATAGAACCCTCTAAGATAAATTTCGGAAGAAAACTTGATGAATGAAGAGAAAGTTGCTGAACTTCGACTTTTGAAAAATGAATTGTTATTCCTTAGCAGTTTTATACCAAGAGTTAATCATTTATTTACGATAATAATCAGACGCATCGTAATTTATTGATTCTCAAATTGGATATAACTTCGCATTATGACCACGTGTTAGTATTAATATGAAATTATTCTAACATGGTCATTACGGGAATTCTGAATTTCATGTTTCTTATAGGAAGTCAGCATGAAAAATACCAACATTCCATTAATGACTCCTGAAGATATCCAAAAGTTGGTAATCAACCTCATTGCAGCAGTACTTGAAGTGACTACAGTAGCTCACCTGAGTAGTAACAATATGGCCATAGGAGAAAAGAAGGCGGCTGTGTCTTGTAAACATACCCCTGAAAGTTTCACGGGATATAGGCCAGCTCACCATAAAGGCCCAGACAGAACAATTAAACCTAACATCAAGCGTGCCCTAGGAATTAAGCATAGTGTTACATTTAAGAAAAATAACCAAAAGCGAAAACTCAATGAAAGAAAAACCTTCACCCCCACCTACTACCACCACCAACTAGGAACCAAACAGGAAACCAGTAAAGGCTGCATCACCACACTTGCTAACAAAAATGGTTATCTTGGAAAGTTACCTCCATGTCAAAAATGCAAGTTGCATCACAATGGATATTGTTTTGTCAAGTGTGGAAAATGCCAGAAAACGGGTCACCAGACAAGAGACTGCAGAGCCATGGATAAAAAGGAACAACCATCGGTTGTAGTATGCCACGGATGTGGTGGAAGTGGACACTACAAGAATCAGTGCCCAAACTTCAACCCAAATTGGAAAGACAAGACTGGTGCCAAGGAATAAGAACACGAGTAGACCCCAGGATGACATCTATGGAAAAGATGGTATTCTGTAGTAGATGAATAAACCGTAGTTTAAAACTTCCTAAAATATATTTCCTCTTGTACTCTACCTTAGTTACGATGAACGTAACCTAAGTGTAACAACTACTCTTCTACTATATGAATTTCTACCTTATAATATTTCCATATACGTCTAACCTCGGTTTCTGTTTCATTTACTCTGTTCATAGGTATTATGTAGTCATCCACTGTTATGCCATTAGGAGTTAGGTTAATATTATTCCGGACTGAACTATAGAAAATTTCCATTCTGTAGGATCCCCCCCCAAACCCTAAGATATGTTTTGAGGATATCCTAGTATCACCCTAGAACTTCCTGACCTAGCACTATAGAATGACCTAGAAATTTTCTTACTCTTTTTAAACCTAAATTATGTTGTTATTATACAAAAACAACACGTTGAACGCCATCTAAAACTTTTGAAAAATATAAAAATACCACAGTAACTGGACTAAATATCACATCATTCGGTCTTCAATTATACATAGCCTGATCAACTATGTTTAATTAGGGAAGAATCATGTCATAATTAGAACAGTTATCTTCTCAGATTTTCTAATAACAATTTTCATTCAAAAACAAAATATTGAAGCAAACTAAAATATTCTTAAAACATCACATTTTGATTTAACATAGTGGCTACATTTATTTTAAATTACATCTATGGTAAGAAACTGACAATACTGCGAGTAGGAAACCCTAGGAACACACAAAGACTTTATGGAAAACATAGATGGTACAAATTTATTTAGAACCTATGAAAATTCATACATAGCGAGATAACTAGCATCGGAAGTACTAGTATTACAATGACTCCAAGGTAGGGTAGAGAATCACTAAAAGGTTGACCCGCCATAGCAACAAAGACTCCCATCAACACCACGATAGCGAGAGTAATCACTGGATGAATCAAGAGAATTTCCCACCATAGCAACTTAAGAGAATTTCCCCGATACTTGTGGGGAGATACATAGTCCCACGATAGCGAGAGTAATCACTATCTGTTTTTCATCTAGACTATCAAGGTGAGTTCATAGTCCCACTTTTCTTTATATGTTTTCCAAACTTATGGGGAGATACATGCTACCAAAACGAACACAAGTATTTTCCTGATTGTTATTGCACTAGGTTAATTGTTCCCTATTTATTATTTATTATTTAAAAGTCCCTCGTATCATGCACTATTAGTCACCTGCTGGGTGAGCGCGAATATGTGAATAGATCTATTGGCTTGACGACCCATTTGTACTAATCGGATGGATATTTTTGTGGTAGCCGGTTAGACAGATGCATTATATTTGATATCTAATCTTGAGGGCAAACCACTTTTATTTTTATATGTTAGTGAGATTGGAAACTGTCAACGCATTGCGTGTCATGAGGTTTAGTGCAATATTCCGAATTGTGATATAACTGATTTCTTTATATTTAGCTTGTGTTCAAAACTTATTATAACTTTAAACGCTATGGATTCACTCAACCTTTGTGTTGACCTTTTAGCATGTTTATCTCAGGTAACTAGAAGTATGACTTTGGCACGGAGTGACTGTGGACTTTCTTTTTATAATAAGAGTGTCCACTATGTTATCATTCAACAAATAATGTAACTTTTATAACGTATTTCGAAACCTTCCGCTGGGACCTTTATAAGTAAACTCTGATTTAAATGATGAATGATAACAATTTTATTCAAAACGTCTCTTTTTGAGTCGTTTTCTATTCTCATGACTGTGATCCTTGAAGTAGCACCCCAAACTTATATTCCGCTGCGTATATCGAAAACGGGGGTGTTACACACGTGTCCAAGTTAACGACACAATATTTGCACCGTTCGTCCTCGTGGATGTATTGTGTTTGACTTTTACTAACAGAGGGATGTGTATGTTGCAACTTTTTCGGGAGTGATGTATGGTACGAAATGGGGTAAACCATAGAAATGTATTTTGGAGTTTACTCTTTTAGTAAAGTTGACTGAAGCCAAAACCCCGTACGGGTGTAGATCAGTTTACCAATAAATGAATATCCCACGCTTACGGTTTAATGTTGCATTAATACATTTAAAAGAATTTACAAAATTCAATTTATGTATTTTCGATAATACAATCTTTAAGAAAATTAAATACCTATTGGTTAATATTCATATAAACCATAGAATTTTCTTAAAGTTAGGATCCTAATTGTCATAATTCCATTACATTAGTTGATCTGCTAGTAATGAAAGTATTCAACAAGGTAATTGTCGAACAATAATTGGCAAACAATTTCCAATTCCTAGATGTTTATAGAATTTACTATGCCAAACAATATTACAATGTAAGCATGTTTTATTCCCATCTTATGCCTTGAGTCCAAGCTCTCACTTACAACTCAATTAAGTCTTCTAATTTAAAGAACTGCAAATTAACATAGTTCCATTACATCAGTTGATCTGCTAGTAATGAAAGTATAAATTTCTCTTTCCATTGCAATCTAGTTCAAGCTCTCACATGACGTAAATCACAACTTCAAGTGTTCTTTTAATTAGATGGCATCAATTTAATTTTAAGGGTACTAGTTTTTTATGTGTATAACCAAAAATATGTACGAAGAAGCATGCATACAACTTCCTATCATAAGCTTTAATAAAAACCTTTTTATTAACCAATTCACTAAGATTAAATTAACAAAGTTTTGATTGAGGTATTGGGTTCACCAATCAAAGAATTTACCTTTAATTATCGTCCATTATATCATACTTTTGCATAAGTCCAAAGACTTAGTGTTTCAGATAATTACCACAAAGTGACGCATGGAATTAAAGCTAATTCACCCTTAAGATGATTTTTTACATAAAAAAATAGTCGTACTTGATAGCTCCAATTTGACGCACAAAGGAGCGGAGAAATTAAGGTCAGCTATAAAAGCCAGTTAAAAACCCCTTTATTTCGGTTTGACAATTTAATATTAATCCTCCTTATACCCCTCTTATAGTTTGTCACAATTGGGTGAGTCGTTCTTACTATTGGTACAAAACTCATCATCAATTAAACTTTTGAAAATTTAACTCTTCTAAAATAATTCATTGTTTCACCAGTATCTAGTCTATATTATTTTTCTATTCAAAATTACCCTTTGTTTATAAACATGTCAAAACACAAATAAACAATCAAGTAATAATAAAAAATAACACAACTAAATAAACATACATAACATAACAATTAATATATTTACAAAATGTAGCCACATGCAAACTAATTTGATAAAACATATTAATAATCAATTCTAGGTTTATATTGTATATATTCTGTTGGGTTTTATATATTTCATAGATTTGATGATCAAAAACAAGAAGAATGAAACACAAGGATTACTGAAAAGATAAGCAAAATAAACCAAGTAGATTCTACTGCTAGGCATAAAAGATTCTACTGCTAGAGTATTTTATTCTACTGCTAGTGTATTGTTGAAGTCTGCTCAGGTTATAACGAGCAGTACTAACTTAAGTTAGTACTGCTGGTTCAAAGAAGGTAGCAGTTAGTACTGCTTGTGCAAAGAAGATAGCAGTTGGTACTGCTAGTGCAAAGAAGCTACTGCTGAATGGATAACTGAGTGACTCATACTACTGCTGGATGGATATGTTTGAAAAAGATATTTGTGTATAGGAGTCAATTATATACGTTAGATAATATCTTTCATATGTGATCAGTCAACAAGTTGTAGACACAGATACATGTTGTATCTTAATGACTGATACACACAAACAAGTAGTAGACAAGACTTATCAACTTTGTAATGATCTCCTTTGTTCTATAAAAAGGAGATCTTACCCTTAGATAAAAAGTGTGGTTAGAAGTTAATCACCAGAGTGTTTTACTGTGCTTAGAACTCAAAATACAAAGTGTGTTACAAATGTAAAACATCAAACAGTGAGTGTGTGTGAGAACATCAGATAAGGGGTCTGATGTTGTTATGTTTGTTTAGCCTCAAGGATCTTTGATCCCTGATTAGAGTGTAATCGTGCTATACTTGATCGCATAGTATTGGGGCTTATTTTAATAACCAAACAAAATGTTTGACAAAACCTTGTTGTGATAGTATTGATTCTTTCATTTGAATATTCCGCCAATATTATCATTATGCTTATCATAGTTTACCCTAAGGTCAAGGTCTAAACAATCTTGAGTCCATAAACGGTTCAGAAAACTTATAATTAGATGGTGTTCATAAGTGTTATTAAAGTTTTCAACATATTCAACTAAGGCTCTCACTTCAAAGGAAGTGAACCACATGCATTGACGAATCAATTGCGTAAGTCATAATTAAATATATACCACATAGCATGTAATTGATTACTTAATATATTAGAGTCTTCCCCAATTCGACATCTATCAATTAATTACATGTGAAAAACTTAACCATTAATTCATATAGCAAATTTAAACAATTTAAATTATATCGACAATAAATCCATGCCAAACATGCACGTTTTCATGGATTCTACATAACAATTATCATGTTGCCACAAGATCGCATACTTAAACACATAAACATGTTAATCCTAGGGTTTCTAATCAAATTAAAAAACAAAACTCAAACCCTAAAAATTAATTAGCATTCGGCCCTAAAAAAAATTAGGGATCGAAATTTTATAAACCTTAAAATCGACTAACAATATAAAACACAATTCAAGATTTTTTTTTTCTTTTTTTTTTAATGCGTTTTGGTAATTAATTACACATTATCCAAGGCTCGTGATGCCACTGTTGGAATTTTAATACATGACAATCATAATTAAATACAATAAACATCAAAGAACACATGCGGAAGCGTATAGGATCATATAATATGTAAACTAATTAACCAAACATAAATAGTATGCGTACCTTATGATTCTAGCCAAACAAGAATCAATTCCAAGCAATCAACCTTATGAACCCTAATTAGGGTTTATGTGGATTATTGGAATTACCCCTTACCTTTTTGTAATTCAATCCAAGATTCAATCAATTGAATCACGTTCTTGTACACACGTACTAATACCAAATTAAAGTAAATGCTAGTTTTTAAAACACAATAACCAAAACAATTTTGTTTTCAAAAACCAAAACCGAAAATCCCTTTGGATTGGGGTGATCAAGTTAGGCTTTGGGTTGGGCTATCCACCCTTGGCCGATCGGTTCTTAACCCTCAAGGGGTTCTAGAACTTTCTTGTCCACTTTTTCATCTATAGTCCTTCTACTAACGGTCGTTAGTCAATCTCCAATAATTACTTAACGGTTGTTAGTCGTATTGTGTAATAAATAATTAAATACAACTTTTTATATTTAATTATTAAACTTTAATTCTTCATACGTAAAGTGTGCAATCCCGTGATCTCGAGTTCGATCTTAACACACAATTACTAATTTATGTCCACAAAACTAACAATAATGTGTATGACTTATGAGAATGCATTGATTCAGGATGGTATCGATTCTTTAGTTTTAAGAGTAAAGAAAGCTCAAGTATGAAGAAAACATGGAAAATCCGAAAAAAAGTATTCTAGTTATTTTGAGGGTTAGTTTGTGTTGGAAATAAAATGTTATGGTTTTGATCATTGTACCTTGTGTACTATAGAGCTTGAGAAAAACGTAAATTTAGCTAAGCTTCTGAATTAAACTCTAGATCAACTTGTTGATTTGGATGTGAGAGTTTACAAATCTGTTTTAGAAAAATATTTGTTTTGAATAAAATAATTAAGGCAAATAAAATTTAAAATAATTAAGGGGTGTGTCGCTCGAAATAAATGGTAGGACACCATGTCTTTTTGTGACTCTCATTGGTCTGAATTAGTGGTTACTTTTTTTTTTTTTTTTTGGCTCATCTTATTTTATGCTAAATAGGGGTATATTTTCACGAGAAATGATTTACATACTTCATTTTTTTATTTACATATTTCAACTTGTGTATTAAACAATTGTATTGTTTATAAATTTTGTTTTAACTAGTTGTATATTATAATGTGCAAATCAAAGCCAAATATGTATTCGTTGTCTGATTTTCAGAAAATTTATTCAAAAAATGAAATGCACGTTAGCAAATTTATTTAAAATTAGACTGTCCTATAGCAAAATATTATACTAATTTGTTATGTGCATTTGAGATACCAAATTGAACTAGTCATCTTTCTAGTCTTTACAATGCCTGATTCAGATTAGTAAGAATATTTAATTGAGGATTGAGTGTCTTCTAATAAAACTAAGCCAAGAAAACTAGTGCATCCGACATAAAATTATTAGACTAAACAAGTAATGTATTTTTTTTAGTGTAGTTATTCGAGTCAACCAAAGGAAAATTGCGTTGCATTTCTTTACATCACAAGGGGACAACCTTTGATTTTTTTAGCAAACCATTAAGGTAATAGTATTTATTTATTATTATTTATTTATTATTATTATTATTATTATTATTATTTACACCTTCCTCTACATGCAATTTGTAATTCAGATATAATTTGTCTAATGAAAAGGGGGATGCATATAAACACCTGTATAAACTAATTTACTCCGTATCAACTTTTCAATACTTTTGAACAATTAAATCATCAATTCTTATAGAATAGACAACTTGTGGCGAATATTTGCCGTAGAATAAAATTACATGAAGAATAGTAAATATGTTTATGAATTTACTAAAACTAGAAGGTACCCGCACGTTTCGGCGACGGGTACCCTGAAATAATTTTTTTTCGGTAAATCATGTATTTTAGTTTATTATGCTCTTTTTGACAATAAATTTACGGATATTAAAATTTTCATGTGACGTATTATAAAGCGATTCGTATAACATGAGCACGTTTAGCCCGTGCCTGTGCCTGTTCGAGCTCGTGCCCGTTCGGGCTCGAGCACATTTGGCCCGTTGTCCGTTCGGGCTTGAATATTTGTATTAGTGACATTTAATGCAGAAATTGTGATTAAATTGGTTGTACAATATGCTTGAAAATTTGTATTTCTTATCTAAAAGGTGTTTTAATAACTGCATTAATTGTATTTAATTATTGACCAGTTAATTAATTGACTATATTAAATTTATTGACTACATTAATAGCATTAAAGTGGTGTTTTGTCTTTTTAATATGTGCATTAAAGTGGTGTACATTATGCTTCTTGTTTTGTAAGTCTGAAAATTAAGAGTGGGTATGTGCATTAAAGTGGTGTACATTATACTCCTTGTCTTGTACGTCTTAAAATTAAGAGTGAGGTGCATTCGTGCATTATATGTAGCAATGTCTCATAATTTTTATTTTGTTTCGATTTTTTGGTGATTTTTGTTGATGATAACTTTATAGAAGTTGAGAAATTCGTCACTTTTTTATTAAGTAAGAAAAAAATGGTTTGTCACATTGTTATCGAGTAGAACTAGATATGAAGCATTTTGAATTTTTGATGGCTAACTTTAAGTTTGAAGTTATGCTTTAACCAGGGGCAATAATTCTCTCGATTACTTGAAAACCGACAGGAACTTAATACGAAAATAACAATAACATGTTGAGATCGAATTTACATACACAATTACTAAACATGTCATGTTTCATTTATGGTCGCATTAACTTGACAACCTAAACATGTGAGTTCGAATCCGACTCAGTACTCCCTCTGTTCTCAAGTTAATTTTAGGAGGGAAAGTGATGGAAAGTGAAAGAAATAAAAAAAAGAGTAAACTGCAAAATACATCCCTGTGGTTTACACCTTTTGGCACTTTACATCCCTGTCAGAAACTATTGGCAATATACATCCCCCGTTAGGCAAACGTTTGCCACATTACATCCCTAAGTTGGATGGGCGTTATCTTTCTCCGTTAAGTGTTTGCATCGTTAGTCCCTCTGTTAAAATGTTTGCACCGTTAGTCCTATGGGTTAAGTCTATTTGCACCGTTAGTCATTCGTTATGTTTTCGTCTAGTTTTTTACGTTTTCGTCCGGTTTTTTACGTTTTCGTTCGATTTTTTACGTTTTCGTTCGATTTTTAACGTTTTTGTCCATTTTTTTACGTTTTCGTCCGATTTTTTACGTTTTCGTCTGTTTTTTTACGTTTTCGTCTGATTTTTTACATTTTCGTCTGTTTTTTTAAGTTTTCATCCATTTTTTACGTTTTCGTCTGTTTTTTTACGTTTTCGTCCGATTTTTTACGATTTCGTCTATTTTTTTACGTTTTTGTCCGATTTTTTTCGTTTTCGTCCGATTTTTTTTGTTTTCGTCAATTTTTTTACGTTTTCGTCTGTTTTTTACGTTTTCGTCCGATTTTTTACATTTTCGTCTGTTTTTTTTACGTTTTCATCCATTTTTTTACGTTTTCGTCCGATTTTTTACGTTTTGGTCCATTTTTTTTCGTTTTTGTCCATTTTTTTATGTTTTCGTCTGTTTTTTTACATTTTCGTCTGTTTTTTTACGTTTTCGTCCAATTTTTTACTTTTTCGTCTGTTTTTTTACGTTTTCGTCCGATTTTTTACATTTTCGTCTGTTTTTTTACGTTTTCATCCATTTTTTACGTTTTCGTCCATTTTTTTCATTTTTGTCCCTTTTTTTTACGTTTTCGTCTGTTTTTTTACGTTTTCGTCCGATTTTTTACATTTTCGTCTGTTTTTTTACGTTTTCATCCATTTTTTTACGTTTTCGTCCGATTTTTTACGTTTTGGTCCATTTTTTTTGTTTTCGTCTGTTTTTTTACATTTCCGTCTGTTTTTTTACGTTTTCGTCTGATTTTTTACTTTTTCGTCTGTTTTTTTACGTTTTCGTCCAATTTTTTACATTTTCGTCTGTTTTTTTACGTTTTCATCCATTTTTTACGTTTTCGTCCGCTTTTTTACGTTTTCGTCATTTTTTTTTCATTTTTGTCCCTTTTTTTTACGTTTTCGTCTGTTTTTTTACGTTTTCAAAAAAAACAGACGAAAACGTAAAAAAAAGGGACATAAACGTAAAAAACAGACGAAACATAAAAAAACAGACCGAAAATGAAAAAAAATCGATGAAAACGAAAAAAAATCGGAGGAAAAACAAAAAAGGACAAACGTAAAACAAGAAACGATGAAAATCGAAAAAAATCGGAGAAAACTAAAAAAAGACGAAAAAAATAGTAAAATAATCGGACGAAATAAAACCGTAAAAAAACAGACGAAAACGTAAAAAAATGGATGAAACTAAAAACAGACAAAATGTAAAAAATCGGACGAAAACGTAAAAACAGACGAAACGTAAAAAAAGACGAAAACGTAAAAAAATCGGACGAAAACGTAAAAATACAAAGACGAAAAAAAAAAAAAATAAAAAAGAAAAAAAAATGGAAAAATAAAAAAAAAAAAAAAAAAAGAAAACGTAAAAAAACAACAAAGTAAAAAAATAAAAAAAAAAAACGAAAGTAAAAATCAGACGAAACAATAAAACTGATGAAAACGTAAAAAATCGGACAAAAACGTAAAAAATCAGACGAAAACGTAAAAAACCAGACGAAAACGTAAAAAACCGGACGAAAACGTAAAAAACTAGACGAAAACGTAAAAAAAGGTACGAAAACGTAATAAATCGGACGAAAACGAAAAAAATCGGACGAAAACGTAAAAAATCGGACGAAAACGTAAAAAAACAGACGAAAACGTAAAAAATCGGACGAAAACGTAACGAAGGACTAACGGTGCAAATAGACTTAACCCATAGGACTAACGGTGCAAACATTTTAACAGAGGGACTAATGATGCAAACACTTAACAGAGAAAGATAACGCCCGTCCAACTTAGGGATGTAATGTGGCAAACGTTTGCCTAACGGGGGATGTATATTGCCAATAGTTTCTGATAGGGATGTAAAGTGCCAAATGGTGTAAACCACAGGGATGTATTTTGCAGTTTACTCTAAAAAAAATTTGTGTTCTCTAGTTTTTTGAATGGTGAAAAGGAATGAGGAAGAAAAGAAAGTGGAGGAAAGTGTGGGGTATTTTAGTGGCACAACTTTCATTCCAAAATTGGGGTGAAAGTGAAGTAAATGAGTATTTTTTTTTTGAATTTACTAAATTTCCCTAATTTGTTTTTATATGAATCATTTAATTGATGATCATGGAAGGACATAAGTATAATATTATATATATGTCACATACTTTCCTTCCTTTTACCTCAAATTCCTTCCTTTTACTTCAAACTCAAGAACACAAAATACATCGCTAACTTTCTTTCATTTTCTTTACCTTTCTTTCACTTACTTTTTCTTGTTTTCATTTCCCCTCTTGTAATAACTCTAGAACACTAGTTTTAGGGGTGTTTGTTTAAGCTTATTTGTTGGCTTAAAATGAGTTTACACTCCATTTTCATTACGAAGATGTATCACGTCAGGATCCGTTGCTCAAACCGAATCACGCCAGCCAAATTATATAAATAACCTTAAATAATACTTGAGAACACAACATTTTTGTTTCCTCTCATTTTCTTGCTTAAGTGTGAGTCGAGAACACAAACAAACACACAAACACACATTTAACTAATGGCAAATCTGTAAAAAAAAACGCACTTCCAAGGCCAACAACAAGCGTCCACAAGAAGACAAAAAACAATCAGAAAAAGATTAGTTGTGAACGATAGAGAACAACAACAAATCCATCATCCCCAAGCTCCGCCCATAACCACCATTAATGGCGGCAGCTTCTTCACCTTTCATCCTTTCTAAATTCACACACTCACACACACAAATACAAACACAAACACACACACAACTCCGCCCCTCACCACCGTCCATCTCCCTCACATCCTCCATCAAAAAACGTCATCTCTCCGTCGTAAGCTGCCTAATCTCCGGTGTAGACGGAGGAGGAGTATCCGATGACTTGTTATCATCAAGGAAAAGATCAGACCGTGAGTTTTCAGTAATAGCAAACATGTTGAAGAAAATTGAGCCGTTAGATACTTCGGTTATATCGAAAGGCGTATCGGATTCATCGAAAGACTCGATGAAGCAAACTATTTCGACGATGTTGGGCTTGCTTCCGTCTGATCAGTTTGATGTTATGGTTAGGGTTTCTAAGGGGCCTCTGCATCGGTTGCTTTCTTCGTCGTTGATTACGGGGTATAATTTACGAGTTTTGTGTTATTGAACGGTTAATTTGATTGCGTAAAGTTTGTAAATGATATATATGGTCTTAGAATTTGTTAGCGGTTTGTTTGTTTTATAAAAGTGTTTGACAAGAGAGTTCCGTGTAAAATGACGTAAAAGGAGCGTTTAAACAAAATAAAACACTAAACTCTTGTGGCCAAACAAGCATTGTATTCTAGATGCTAAGCGCTCCAAAAAGCTTGTAAGGTCAACATACTTCCAAATTCGTCTTAATATGATAAGTCATGGCGACGTGCCAAGGCTATTTTGGTAATTTACGGCGGAACTAAGAAACTAGGTTTTATGATATGACGTATCGTTGTTGCATAATTCTATAAACTTTGCCCTAATTCCAATGGGCTTGTGTCCCAATGGTACCTCTTGTTGTTGTGTGAGAAGCTCCCTGACCAAATGGTTGCGGAAGTCCTACGTAGGACATATGAGATACTTTGTGTTATACAGTATATATTGTGAGACAGTTAGTTGTGTGAGAAGCTCCCCAACTAAATGGTTGCGGGTTCAAGTCCTGCTTATGACATGTGAGATAGTTTGTGTTATATATATTGTGAGACAATTAGTTGCCGTTCAAAATAAAAATAAATAAATAATTAAAAAATAAACTTTGCTCTAATTCAATTATGTTATTGTTATTGTGTGTTAATTGATGTAATTGGTTTATGTTGTGTTAGGTATACATTGTGGAATGCAGAGTATAGGATAATGTTAATGAGGAATTTTGAGATATCACCAAGTGATGTGGAGAAGAAGGTGAATTGTGGTGAGGAGGGGGAGGTTTTGGAGGGAAAGGATGAGAGAAGTGAGTGTTTGTGTGATGGTGTGATGGTGGAGTGTTGTTCTTCCGAAGAATCGGAGAGGTTAAATATGCAAAGTTGTTTGGGGGATTTGGGTTCTGAAGCTTTGAGTTACGTACAGCAGTTGGAATCGGAGTTATCTGCAGCCAAGAAGGTGATGCATTGTTTGTGTAATATCTGTAGTTTTAAACTCGTTTTACTTATCTATTGGCTCTGAACATGAAACACGTTCAGGTCTCTTATATCATCATTTGCTAGGCTTAGGCTGACCACTGCTATTATCTTAATTGTTTGTTTAGCTTATAGTTCTCAACTCCGAACTCCCTCTTGCAAAGGGATCATGCCAAGCATTTAAGCTATACAGTTGTTACTTGTTACAGTTCAATAATTTGGCAACGTTATCATTGCAGAGCTTATCAAATCTCTTATATGCCATATTGCCATGTAATCGATCCTCAAATTTGTAGGGTTGTACAACTTAGTTCTGGCGAGTGGCCATGATTTTATAGCCAGTGACATTTATTTATACTGCAACGGTGCCTTGCTGTGATTGCACTCTTTAGCTGAAAAAGTGGTCTCCTATGAACTCTTCCGGTTATTCCTTTCCTCATTGGACAATTACTTGATTAGTTCTGTGACCAGATTTCTTTCCATGTAATGCTTTCTAAAAGCTCACAAGACTTGTATTCACAAGCTGATGTATTTTTGACCTTGTGTTTGTTTGGGGTGCATTATGGTGCAAAAAAAGCTGTTTTGGTGTCGTTGGCTGAAACAAGGTCTCTGTTTCACAGTTGAGTTGATTTGGTATCGTATTATAGAAGTTTGTGATCAAAATAATTATAAGGACTGTATTAACTATTCCTTGAAAGCTAGATAGTATGGCCCTTATGTAAATCCTCTTCAGGTGCACAAAGAAATTTAAAGGGACGTTGAAGCTGTGATTGCTGGGATAAAAGTAACTGCGCACCTTACTATTTTTAGCATGCCATTTATTAGGATCATCAGTCTGTTTATCATAGAGCATTAGCGCTTGAACCATCTATTATGCTGATTTTTTGTTACCCTTTCTTTCCAGGAACTCCATACTAGGAAACAGGAAAATATGCAAATTGAAAATACAAGAGAAAGTGACAATGATCTTTTGAAGTACTTGCGGTCATTGGATCCTGACATGGTAATTACCTTAATTTCATCATTGTGATAGTAGTCGTTCCTCCTCAAGCTTATTCCTGAAAACCGGTTCATTTATCTTTTTGAACAGGTGAATGAATTATCCAGACCGTCATCTCCGGAGGTAGAGGAGGTTATACGAGAACTTGTACAATGCACAGCTCGAAGGTTCTTCAAGGAAGAGACCATCTCTGACTTAACGGAAGATTCAGATGTGGGAAGCCCAGAAAACCACCCAAATGATAATGATGACTTCTGTGACACCATAGGGACTTCACGAGATTACCTAGCAAAGCTGCTCTTCTGGTTAGTGTTGTTTAATTTACCAGTTGTATTTGTACAATTTCCACGGTGTTCAGTACATTTCGATTAGAGATGGAAAATGGGTGGGTCGGGCGGTTGGATACTATGTCGATTTAAAACAAATAATATTTGTACTGGCCGGAACGGGTGGGCTGGGTTGAGCTTAAACACTTTTTGTCCAACTTCTAGTATATACGATTAGTTTCTAGGATATGGTCAGAATTACAAAAACTGCATTTTTGCAATAAACATCTCATGTTTGATTTTTATGCTTTAAGAGGTTCAATGCATTAAATTACTTTTTGGATGACTTTCGACCAACTTGACCAGTTCCCTTTTTAGCTAATTTTTCTATTTCACCTGTTTGACTCATCAAAGATGATACCTAACCCCAATTGACCAGTTCATAAGTAAATAGGTCAAAATTACGCCTCTAGTTTCTGTAAGGGGCATGGTCTATGTTTTGGCTACTAAGACTTAATAAATAAATTTCGGTATACAGGTGTATGCTATTGGGTCATCACTTGAGAGGTTTGGAGAACAGATTGCATCTGAGCTGTGCAGTGGGCTTGTTGTGATAAAACTAAAATAAGGTAGAAAGATGTAAATGATTTTCCTTTTCATAATTTCTTTATTGTTGGTACTTGTTCAAATTACAAGCAAGTCATGTTTCAATGCCATGTTCTTGATTGTAGTAAGCATATAATTGTATCACCATGTGAAACTCTAGAGGCCTGCAAAATGCAGATATAGTTCAACACCTCCTCCTGTCAGTTACAACCATTACAGTTTACATGCTACATCAGGCTTTTATATTTGACAGTTAGATGTTGCTTAGTTAATCGGAACCTGGATCTCTTGCCCCTTAGGTGTACTATATTGCTCACTATATCTGAGAAGAAGGAACTTGTCTTCCAACATTGGTGCATTTTTTGGTAATTCACTTTGACAACACCCTGAGACTTTTCTTATGCCTTGAAAGAATCTCTTAACTTTGTTGTGCCCAACTGAAAGACTTTATGTGCGTTGTTGCTATTTACTGGTTTGCTTCCTAAAAGTTAAAGAACATTGCTTTGGAGCTCACCTGTGCTTTTATGCTCATTTCTATTGTTCTGTACATATATACAATACTATAGAATTTTGGTTAATATATGTAGAGTGGTATAACGAATCACTGGTTTCAAAAGAACAGTTATTTGTCATCTACCAACTTTTACAAACATTCATGAAACCACATTTGTTGCCTGTTTATGGACATTTTTAGTAATCTATTGGATGTGATGTCAAAAGTATGGACAAGCATATATGGGTAGTCATTTACGATTGTCATCGTTCTTGATAGTGCATAAAAATTAAAAAGGATCATAAGGGTGCCCCAAGATTATCCACCATACATGAATCACTTACAGCTGATCTTACCCGTGGTTTCTCTTTGATTGTCCGAGGTGCCTACATCTACAACTACAGTCCATGTTCCTGCCTAGCCTATGATGTTTCTTTTGTTTACATGTGCTCAACCTCATCACCAAACACCAATAAAAACGGTGGTAGTGAACCCACATTACCCAACTTCACTACTTCCGTACCCTCAACATCATTGGATGTGACAAATGAGTGGGTATGATATGTTAGGCAATAAATCAAAACGAATTCAAATAAAGCATGGGCAAATAATCTTTGCAGTTGCTCTTATATTTGGTTACTTTGATTTTGGCCCCATAATAAAATTCCCTTTTTTACATGAATCGCCTCCCCAGTAACCCATATTAAAATAACAAGCTCTCCCTGGTTCAAATCTCTAACAAAATTATGTTAATGACAGAAACCAGCTGTAAAATATTTATTAGTATGTACATGTCGCAATCCAGTGCCGAAACAATCCGTAGCTTTGTTTATATCACTAACGATAATGACTTGAGAGTCCCTGTCAACCATTCATTTCACATGAGTCAAGAATGCCGGCCAAGAACACTTTAAAGTTTGTTGGACTTTTAAGTGCTAGTGTGCTACGCACATTGTGATATTGCAAGCCTGTGATGGAAAGTGTATGACACGAATCGAGAGACGGCTCTTAAACTATACATGTCATTTTTAAGCAGAAGCCCTAAAATGGATCCGAACCAGTCAACTTTTAGAATCATTTTAGTTTGTACTTAACTTCTACATTTAAGTTAAAGTAATTAGATGGGACCCAATAGGTGTTTGGCTTAGTGGTACCGTGAGATGGTTATGTCTCTAATTAAAAGGTTGTGGATTCAAGGCTAGCTAAATACAAAAGTGGCATATTTGTGGTTATGTGATGACGTATTTATTACATGTGTTTGTGTGTTTGCTTTTAGACAAAAAATGGGGCTTTTACATATATATTGTTGCAAATTTCAAAAAATATGGAAGCATGCACTTTGATGAGTACCCAGCCACCCAATATTGACCACCATAAAGATGAGGATTTGAAAGGAACCCCATAGGAATGATTAATTACGGCCAGTTATAGGAAAACTTCTATGGACTTCCCTAAAATAAATGTACAAAAGTCATCTACCTTTTTCCTTGAATAATTAAGATTCTTGGATCTTTTAAGACATAACAAAAATGTGTTTTGAAGGACTTGATCATGTAGAAACCCATAATTATGTCAACTTTAGAGATTGAGTAGTTGATCTCTAAAAACAAAGTCCATGAAGGCAGATGTCAAATTACACCATCTAATTCATGTATGGACAGATGTTAAATACTGGCCTATGATTTTTCTATGGACAAAAACAGCTTTTTTTTTCTATTTACCGGAACCTGTTTAATTTCCATTTTCTTCAGAGCTTTTAAGGATTGAGGGTTCAACGTCGGGAACACTATAGTAATTAGCATCACCCGAGAGAATAAAACATTACAATGTTATGTTAGGATTTAAGAGGGATATTCATGGGGCAAAAGACCAGACCAACAACAAAAGATCAGACCATAGCAGAAAAAACAAGATCAGAAGATGAGAGCAAAAGAGCTGGTATTTTATTATCCAAATTATGAAGTCAAAGTCTAATACAAAGTTCTAATGTCTGCTTATGGTTATATAAGAACAATACCGACCTACAAAACTTAACTACAAAGAAAACTTATATCTTAAGATACAACCAAAATGACCAAAATGCCCTTATACTACTAGCTAAGTTATGTTGTACCAAAATTACCAAACTAGCCTAAGGAGGTGAAGACAAAATATCTAACAATCTCCACCTTGAGTTGAACTCCTAAGTAACACCATATCTCCAATTGTGAGCAATGACGAAACTTGCTCAAAGGAACTGATGGTTGTAATGAAGCTTTCCAACTTACAACCGAATTTCCAATGGTGAAAACATAAGGATCTTCTAACATCAAGATCCGCAATATAATCCAAATCTGAGTAGCCGACAACCATACACGTTCACCACCGTAAATGAGGCCAACATTAGAGGTCCTGAGTTAAACTCCTCCACCAGCTTCAAATCAAATTCAAAGTTCCAAAGGCTAGAGATACTAGCCAATTTCAAATCAAACGATCGATTCCCAAAAGCTATCCGAAACAAAATCGATCCAAAGCAAATGCCGATGACTTCAAAACAAACAATCAAATGTTAGCCGACAAATTCAAAACGGCCAACCGAGCAAACAAATCGGCTCAAACGATCTTCACCAATGACAATCAAATTCAGGCAGCAAATTTCAAAAGCCCGACAAACGAAGATCCAAATTTCCAAACTTACAAATTTCAAACGATCGAACAAAATTCAAACGACCTGATTATAACAAAGTCTCCAAATGCAAACACCAAATCGATCTTCAAATGCAAACACCAAATTCAAATTCTAATGACCCACTTATATCATAAGGATTACGGTCAAACATTCAAAGCTATTATCCGAGTATCATACAAATTGAAGTTAATGAATAACTTGACGAACATGATAATTCAAATGCCCCAAATATGATACGGATAATACCAATGACCCACTTATGTGATAAGAATTACAATCCAAATTCGAATACCAAATACAAATACCTAAATAACCTAATTGTAGGTTACTTTCGAAACGAACAGTCGCTCTGATACCAATTTGTTAGGATTTAAGAGGGATATTCATGGGGCAAAAGACCAGACCAGCAACAAAAGATCAAACCATAGCAGAAAAAATAAGATCAGAAGATGGGAGCAAAAGAGCTGGTATTTTATTATCCAAATTATAAAGTCAAAGTCTAATACAAAGTTCTAATGTCTGCTTATGGTTATATAAGAACAATACCGACCTAAAACTTAACTACAAAGAAAACTTATATCTTAAGATACAACCAAAATGACCTAATGCCCTTATACCGTACTAGCTAAGTTATGTTGTACCAAAATTACCAAACTAGCCTTAGGAGGTAAAGACAAAATATGTAACATGTTACATATAATATAATAAAAAATGATAAACTTCATCCGCGGGCAGTCAATACCACTTCTCAGCACATAGGCGACATGCAGAAAATCAGTGCAAGGCCTGCATCGGAGCAACTTCAAGATGAGTTGGACAAGTTTTTAACATGAACAGGTCTCGGTTCGAACTGAAAACAGGCCAGTTTAAATTGGTCTCTGAAGAACAGGTAGGATTCTAGACAGACAGTAATCAGTTTTAGGTGATGGCCACGTGTGAACTTACACCACACTTTGTTAAAGTTGTTTTCATCTTTAAAACCCAGCAACGTATTCCTAGAACCAAATCAGACTTTTTCAAAAATTTGTATCAGTCTTTTTCCAGATGACTTAGAAAATAAAGTCAGCTCACAGATGAATGGTAAATAGAGGAAGCCAGTGAAATGTCAATTTACAAGCTACCTGTTGCGTTCAATATTCAGCAAATAAAAAACTAGTAAGCTAAATTCTGTACAGATCATGAATATCCCTACGTACAAGAGCTTCTTAAGATTCACAACGTCGGCTGACCACAACGAATTTGAAAAACATCCTTCTATTTAAAATCCTAGTGTTACAAACATTTGAACTGTGTTGGTAAACAACATTTAACACATTTAAATTGATTACATACTTTCTATTTACACATCTGACCCCAATGTAAATATAAATTTCACATACACTTGTTTACATTACCCCGAGACATTCTCTTTTTTGTTAACTACCAAGAGACCACAACCATGAGTCGGGGAGCAGTTATTCTGGGCTAAAATTCTACAAGACAAGAACAATAATACCATGGTTAAGGATTTTTATTAGAAATAATCTACTCATTCAATCTGGTAATGGATATTATTTGGGGTACCTTGAACTACTGACTAGTTATTTTATTAAACTGAGTCTGACGTGGCTGCTAATAGGAATCTATGAAACCGTTCTATTTTTGCTTGGTTATGTGATGATGATGATACGTCTCCTAGAACTTTTCTTCTTTTTCTTCTCACACGGAAGAAGTAATCTTCTGTATCGAGAACATAAGATATCTGCTTGCACTCAAATAATTAGATAGCAGAAATAATTTACCGAGACAATGCAAATCAGTCAATCTAGGTTGAATTAAACGTAAAATCTTGATTCTGCAAAAAACAAGTTTCAAACGATTTTCCTAATGACAAAAAAACAAGAGATATTGTACATCACTAGATAAATTTAGAAACGTTATATTTTCCTATGCTGATAGTGTAGAAGATGCATGTTTACCTTTGATGAGCTACAAGACATCTTATACTCCAACCCGTTCACCGAGTGAGCATTTTCCATTGCAGCTGATGTAGCAGAAGATTCATCCATATTTGGAAATTGACATTTATTTCTGCACAAACATTAAGATAAGCATATCACCTTCTCAAATAACTTTATATACCCAAGAATGCCAACTTTTATTAACAGAAATAATTTATTCATACCTCAGCATGAAAATGCCAGATTGCTTTCTTGCAGGTACGATCGAAAGAAAATCATTATGTAGGTAAGATGCAAAATTAGGATCTACAGAAACTGCAACCACTTCAGGCTTTTCATTCCCATCATCCATCAGCTGAATGGTCAGACGACATGGAACAGACGACTGCAAAATGCAAGAATTATAAATAAAAACAAACTACTAGCTTATTTGCCAATTTTGAGGAAAAACAACAAATAAAGAATAATAATAGAAGAACCTACACATTGAAATCTGTATATGTTCTCGTCATGAAGAAGAACATGCGCGTTTTCGTAGTAAACAGAATCAACAAATTTCTCGGGCTTTCTAGATTTTTCATACTCGTATAATTGAAGAAGTTTGTTGTCCATCTCATCATCCACCACAGTTTGAAGCTGCATTCAGAAGAGAGTTATTAAAATTTAGAACTTAAAGATTAAAAACATGATGAAGAGATGTGACAAGAAATGTAGGTACCTGTTTGACGAGCTTATAGATCAACTTGTCCAAAGTAAATAACACATAAGACTGATTTCCTAAAATGGCCCGACAATCATCTTCAAATTTCGCATTGTCAGCAGATCCGTCGAGCAAATTGTATAGAGCACTTAAAAATCTGCAGAGGACAATAATAACTTATTGAAGATCCATCAATATGTCTTAACATTCTGAGTAGAGGTGGAAATTTGATCCATTCACTAAAGAGTGGGTGGATCAGGGTTGTATTGAGTCAAATAAAAAAGAATGGTAAACAGGAATCATGTCAGATGAGCAATAATCACCTGGAGTACAGAACAGGAGGGCCAGTGTCCTTGGAAGTTCGACACTTCATTTCAGCTGATGTCGAGTTGAGTTTAGCGGACAATAGCCTGTCATATAACACCTGAACAAAGAAACAAAATAAAATTCGTGAGAGACATAAAGAAATGAAATTCCCATCTTCAATAGAGAAATAAATGGTCCCTGTGGTTTGCACAAAATCATGTTAAAAAATTTATACCAAAATGTGAAATATTATGCAATAGGGACCGACAGTGAAAGATGGTAAAATTGTCATTTAAAACAATTGCAACCAGTATTCGCTCACACGGACCATTTATGCAAATAGTTTCTCAGACGGACGATTTCAGTGAATTTGAGCAAACCACAGGTTCCGTTTTTGTAATTTACTCTAAAGAAGAAAAAAAGAACTATATTCTTACTTGATGAAGCCTAAACAGGGTATAAAAGCTATCATTCCCATAAAACACATTCAAATCTTTTCTTTCAGCGTCACATAAAGGCAAAGCTACATGTTTCGCCAAAGGTTTTGCAGTTACTAGAAACTGCTCTGCTGGCAGTAAAGGTGTTCCATCGATTCCAACAAAATTAGCATCTTCTATCCCTTCAGCCTCTCCTTCACTTTCTGCTTTACCATCTTCTTCATGATCATCTCTCGAGCAATCATCAGCTGCTGACTCACTGCCTGATACATCAGCACCCTCGGAGACATTGACACTATCCTCATCATCAGCATGTAAACCATTGTTATCTCCATATGCAACGGGATTATTCTCATCAAAATCACCATTAGGTGACAACTCGCCCTCTTCTTTCTCCGTTTTGGAGGGTTTGGCTGAATCTTCAGTGTGACGTTTAACATTAGCTGCTTCGGATAAACTTCCATTTGTAACCATTCCAGTTCTCGGGAGTTCACGATTCTATAGATTCAAATAAAAATGTTCAAATACAGAGGGCTGATAAAGATACTAAAAAACAATTAAGACATTAGTAAAGAGAGTAGGTACTGGAGTGGCAATTTGCACATGTAAAGAAACAGATTGGGTTGACTTGACCAGCCTTCTTTTAAACAATTAATGTATAAAATATGGGGAAAAATGCATTATAAGGTGAATGAGATTAACTTCATGTGGGTGCAAACAAACTTTGTTTCCCCATAAAATTAACCAGCAAAACCAAATACCTTTTAAAAAAGGGTTATGTTATTAAGACCCCCCCTATGATGTGACAATAGGGGGTTTTGGTCAAAATGTACAAACCGCGATGCACACCGTACAAACCCGCAATGCACAGGGCCCCACGAAACCCCCCCAATGGGAGGGTCCGTCTAAACTCCCCCTTTAAAAAAAATAAAGCAATATAAGTGGCTTTTGTGTATCGATATATTTGATCTGATTTTTTGTTCGCTAAATTTGTTAGTTTTACCCACTCGACCGATTCAGAGAAATATTACCCAAATCAAACCATTCTAAGTAAATGGGCAACTATTACAAAATACGGGTCTTTAATACCAAATATATCAAGTCATACCTGAGATGATAAAACTTTGTCAATTTTAGACTTGGCTTCATGACCGTCCTCGGTAGCGTTATTAGGTCTAGAAGTATTTGCTTCACGCCCAGAAAATAGAATTTCAAAATTACACTCGAATAGCTAAAGATCAAAAGCGTATATAAACATTATGTTTAAAAGGATCATAAATGACAAGAATACAAACCAGCCAAATCTCCAGTAATTTTGTTGACAGTAGCAACCCCAAGAGCTGGAGCAGAATCTCTTTCTGGTTTAGAACCATCTTCCTTGGTCAACCCATCTCCATTGAGCAAGCTGTTCTTGCTTGAATCAACTTGATCGGGCAAAGTAGCTTGAGCCCCAATACAAGCTGGCTTTGAACCATCAGCATCTGGGCTTCCATTGATCTCGGGTGCGCTTGTGCCAGCAGTTTTGGCAACACCATGACTAGATGTCTCAGAATCTTCAGCACTGTTAGGGTTTTGAAGACCAGAAGGAGCACCCAACATTGGTTCCAAGAAGGTAGTCCATAACCTTAAAACTTTGTTTAATTGTTCCTTAGTTGTGCAGATTTCTTCACATGAAAATTTAATAAGCTTCAACAAGTCTTCATGAATGTCCTTGTCAGTAAATTCAAACTCAAGATTTGGCACAATATGGTGTCGACTTCCGGCAGCAATACTCAATAGCAAATCATCATCTTTCTGGCTTTTTTCCTTTATTTCTTTTATTTCGGCCACCAAGGCTGCTCATAAAGACAAGAGAATGTTCTTTAAATATATACAAGAAAAGGTAAAAAATTCAGAATAATCCCAGATTTCAATATGCGAATCACCGAACCAAGCATCTGATGTTTTACTCTAACGTATTATGTCAAAAAAATAAGCTTTAAAGCAAGCGATTCAAATGGGTCAAAAGTCACCCAAAGTGTATTTCTAATGCACAAAATCTCTGAAATCATTTTATGTGATAAATTAGTTTATACTGATATAGTAGTAATTTAATTTCTCTAATCATATATGACACATAAAATTTTGAAAAAACTTCTGGGCAGAAAATGATTAGGAGCAACCCAATCCGGCCTGACTCGCTTGCGCCCATACGAAAAATTACCCATTTGACAGCTTACCCAGCCTGTCTTGCCACCCAATTTTCCCACCTTTGCGACTGCAAAATAAGTAGCCTTAAAACAAAGGACCACTTACATTTTGTGCTCAGATTCTTTGAATCTTGTTGCTTGAAATAGAAGCTACGGTGGTCAAGTGATTTGTAATGGTTCTTGGCATATATTTCAGCCCAAACCTTGTTGAAATCTGATCGACACTTTGTCCAGTCCTCTTGTTTTTGTTTCAATCGTATCAATATAACAGGCAATGCTAGAGATGGGTTTCTACGCAAGATATCCATCGCATCAAGACCATGATCACCATATAGACGTTCAATGCACCGTAAATCAAGAGCTACACATACCCATAAAATAGATTAAATATATCAGAAACTTTATAGCACTCATTAAACCTTTCAGCATTCTTTTAGTACGAAGCGTTGGTAAAAGTTGCAGCTAATCACCTGTGAAATGGTCCTCAATTCGGATAGGAACATCTGTACTAATTGACTTGTTGTTAATGCTGTTCAATAAATCTTCAGCGCGTCTAGTAGTTGAACTTACGGACTCCAACAACATATCTAGCTCAAACCTAGTAGCATCATTGAAAAGTTATGTATGGTTACTAATTCGGATATCTACTACTACCATGGATACAGACTAAAAAAGACATAAGATGATCATATTCATACGACCAGTACGGATGGATGTGCTCTGATGTGTGATTAGACAGACTATTGCAACTTGAAGTCGCAATAACTATTGTTCCGAGTGTTTAGACTGAATATTGCCACTTGAAGTTGCAATAATTTTTGGATAGAGTTCCGCGATACGTATAAATAAAATTACCCACTGATCAGCTTTTAAAAACTGAATGAACATATTCTTCTACCATAAGAGCTGCAAGAAAGCTCACCACTTAAGGATAAATAAAATTAATTACTTACCCCTATTTTAACCTAACTTTAGGGACCTTCATTTTTAAAAACAAACGACTACTTATATGCATTTCATCATTTAATGATTTAAGTTGCAGTAATCATATCATTTTCTTTTATGTATCCTTTATTGACAAAAAGGCCGAGAGTTTACCTGTCATCCTCGCATCTGAACAAGCTTTCTTCATACTGATTTCTACGCATATGTTTGAAGGAATAATCCTCACTACCAGAAGTTACAGATACCCAAAGATCGTTAAGTACTTGAGAACCTAGCTCTGATCTCTGACTTACTGCTGGTATCGGATACTATGTAAAAGAAAAAAAAAATACACACACTGTCAGGCACACAAATTAATTACTTACATACCTCCAAAAGGGCAGAAACAGAAAGACACTTACATCGTCAGGAAGAAGTCTGTAACTTGGTGTGCACCGCTGACAATTAGAGAGGTCAAGTTCTTGTATTGATTTCCCCCAATACTTCTCTTTGTACATATCCTCTTTGGCAGCATCAATTTCACGTCTATGGTCTCTTTCTTTCTCCTCATTCCTTGTTGATTTGGATGTATGCCCTTCATTCCACAAAGTTTCTGTCATGCAGCATAAATTTCAAAATTTGCTAATCAGGCAAGAGGGGCAAATGAACGAAAACAAATAATTGGTAAGTAGCACATACTTTTGTCCATTACACCAGCTAGGAATCCATCTGTAAAAAAAATGTATTGATAAGAAAATGCTCTTACAGTATATATAACAACAAAGGAGACAAATGTTTTCAGAAAGCTACCTATATTTTCAGATTGCTCCAAAAATGCACTGAATCCTTCCATAAGGTCCGGGTGCTTTCCAAGTAAATCTGACACCTGAAAAAACAAAAAAATATATATATAAAATACAAAAAATTAATTAATATGCAGACAAATTTGTATCAGACTGACATTATAATGAACTGAAGATTCTCAACCATAGAAGTAGAGCCATTCCCAAAAAAACTCTTACAAACATTAAAATAGAGGTTTCACATGAGTAGAAATATCATCAGAATTGTAGCACAAGAATATAGTCATGATAAAAAGAAGGGGTTTGAGAAAAATAGTTGTTCAAGGACACCCAAAGGGGAAAATAAACTGCTCTTCAACATGCTATGCATTCCTTATGACCTTTAACAAATGTTTCTTATTAATTTATAGACCAACTTTCTAACCTTATAAATGAAAAGAGTTGACGATAGCCATTTTTTAGGGTAAGCATAAAAATACTTACCAAGCCCTGTAATTCTTTCCTTGTAATTATTTCAGTACTGTAAATATGTAGACACTTCAAGAATGCTTGGTAGTCTTCTTGATTGCGTAATCTATCCTTCACTTTCTCACAGAAAGCCAATTCTTTGCTGTACATACCTATATCAAACAAATGCCATAAGTTCATATTTAAACAAATACAAATATATAATACAAAAGAAAAAACGCCAGCTAATACAAGATAAATATGTACTCACTTTTTAGGGCATCTTTGTCATCATATGGACCCAATCCAGAACGAACTCTATAATCTTCAACTTTGCGTGCAGATTTCCTTTTCTCAAGACGGTGCATGTCTCTATTAGTATCGATATCAGGATCTTTGAAATCCTGATCACGTGTTCTTCTATCTTTGATCTCCTTTTTCCTCTGCTCCTTATGGATTTTCACCATTGCTTTATCATCGTCCATTTCAAGATCAGCACTTGGGTCCCGCTCTCCGTGGGAAGGAATGATCCTATCTCTTCGGCCTCGCTATTAATACCAAATAGTTATTTAACCCCTTATATAAAACATTAAAAGAAAAAGGGCAAATTGCAGGAAAAAGCATGAAAATATATATTTTGCACTCATAAAAAGGTTCAAACTTTCGTCAAAGTTTATTTAGGTAAATATTTTATGTTCATAAATTTCAAATGTCATTTCATTAAAATTGTCAATATGATCAAACTTTCTGCCATGTCATCATTTTAACCACATAACCATGTCAGATTACGATATATACTTTTTCTCAAAAGCATGAGGTTTTTCACCAAATAAAATGTAAGACAATTACCTTTTTATGGGTGCAAACAAAGACAGGAATACAATACAAGCACTTTAATGCAACTTACCCAAAGAAAAATAATGAAAATAAATTTAAGCTAACTACTACCTTATCCAATTGTGAATGCCGGAGTGGAGCCATAACCGAGCTTCGTTCATCATAACGGTTATATGACTGCCTGAGAAGTGAAGCATGATGTGCAGATGCAGCAGCAGAAGCATCTGGTAAAAATCTCGTGAACTCGTCAAGAAGATCTGGATGATCATCAAAAAGTGTAGCAACCTGCAAAGATAAGTAGGCATACATTAGTAAAACTATAAGAATTTTATGTGTCATGAAATGTCTAAAGATACGCTTATAGAACTGCACCTCTTGGTAGACTTCATTGATACCCTTGTGTTCCTTCCTATACATGTTCAAGATGTCTAAAAATGACTTGTAGACATGATCATCATTTTGAAAACGTTTCTGCACGGGAGTTAAACAAAATATATAGATTTTAAGAAAACCTATAATATTTCTCAATTTGAAAAAATAAGAATACCATTATCACCTTTATTTTGTTTACAAAGCTAATAGCTTCTTCAAACTCTACAGTTTTTTTTGGCGGGGCCTCGTCCTCCTCGATAACAGTAATTTCATACCCTTTGGGCAAGAAAGTGTTGAAACCAAAAATTAGATGATTATGCCCTTTGAACAATTCTTTCACCCTTGCTATGACCCCCGTAGTATCGATTCTGCATAGGGTACATTATCAAACGAGTTGCATGTTTTTGTGGAAACTATAAAGGAACTATTATGTGCTAACCCTGATACCAAAATATATGTACCTTTGAGCTTTGAAGTCTTTCATAACATCAAGAAACATGTCGTATTTTTCTCTCTGGTCTTGGAACATGTCCTTAACTTCCTTTAAATATGTTAAGGCATCATTGGTAGTGAGTTTCTGTGCACTACTAGCACCGCCTCCACCTGCCACATCACCATCTCCTCCAGGGACTTGCGGCGGGCCATACCTTAAAATGAAAAGGAAAATCAATGTCGGCCCATTTTATCTATAAAATTATTGTACATCAGATAAATAAAATAAGCGCGAAGGTGAGACATGCAATTCTACTCCATAACTATTTTAAGGGATATTTGATTATTTGGTCGTGCGTTTAAATTATTCCGTAATAGTTAAGATTCAAACTCACAACAGTCGGTTTTCAGGGTTTATGCAAACTAGGTATGAAGCTAAATATTCCAAGTCAAAAGATTAGGGTTCATAACGATCAGCGTACTTAAGGACATGGCTATGTGGCTAAGAGGGTATTTGGTACTATATTTTGGGGTATATTATCTGATTATCGTAATTGCAAAACGCAAATAATCAAAATAACACTGTTTGGCAAACCATTTCAGAAATAAAAAAGTGGCTATCTGCATTTTCTTAGAGACAAACTCAGTTTTATAAAAGCATAATCTTTTATGAAAACACAATCCCAAACACTACTTAAAGGTGCGGGTACATGTGGTTGGGGGGGCTAAACTGTGATTTTGAGCCTTCGACTCAACTACAAGCCCTAACTTCCTTCATCCACTCAACATTCTAACAACTACAAGCCCTAAGACCTACACACACAAAAAAGTTCACCTTACTTCAAAACGCCTCTCCAAATAACACATAAAGTAGACAGATTTATGACCTATGACCAGCATTTTAGGCTAAAAAGTCAAAATCACGCCATAATCATCGAATAAAATATCGATCACCAAACTTTAACCAACCAAATTCCAAACTAACCCCCCACAACTCAGAATCAAATTAACACAACAAAATTTTCATAAAAAAACTCAAATTAAGAAACCTACGATTCATTACGAAAAGGTCGCTTAATTTGTGAGTTACTAAATACATCATCTCGTAATCTCTTCATATCTGTAATCAACAACAAATTGTTAAATTTATATACAAATACAAATTATACAAAAATTAAACAAATTAAGAGCAGGCTAACCTGAAGAGCAATTAAACACAAATTGTGACAGATCTAAGCAACAAAATTTAAATTAAATTGAATAATTAGTTGTTATTAATAAAATTAAGAAATAAACAAGTTCGTGGAGGAAAAAAGAAGAAATTTGTGCATTGTTTCGATTGTGTTATTGTGTCTTAATTTAAGTTACTTGACGCTATTTATATTTTATGATTTTTTATTTTTTTTCATTTGGCTTTTGTTGTTTTTGTGTATTTGGATTTGTTGGGTTTCTAAATTTAGTTCCATGGGCTTCTTGTTTTTGGGCTTTTGGGTTAAGATTTTTGTGTGTGATGATTGTCATGCTTATGCGAAAAATACTTTAGCATAGTGTTTTTGAAATAATTATAAGAGTTAATTTACATAAATCGTTTTTGTGGTTTACATTTTTTCACTCTTTGTCTTAAAACTTAAAAAATTACACCGGTCGTCTTTGCACCGGTCGTCTTTGTAATAGACCTGTTCTTTGCATACAACATAAAATAATCAAAATTTAATTGAAAATGTTGTAACACACGATAATTCAAGGATCGTAATTGGATGGTTGTCAGAAGTAGGTCATTTTGGTGAAGCACGTGATGCATTAGAAGACATAATTTTTCATTCTTTAGGTTTCTCAATTGGTGCTAAAGAAAGTTATTGACTTTGTTTTATATAGATCTGAGTAGAGCCAAGTACGGTATGGGTAAAACACAACTAACATTCCTAATATTCCACGATTTCTTTTGTTGCGATACTTATTGTTGGGACAACATTAATTAGGTCTCTTTATGTTTTAATGATGATAAATAAACCTTCGCAACACATAAAATCACAAACGTTAGCCAAAAACCAAACGACCCAATAACTGGGTCTGGCGCTCCAACGCGCAGGCAGCGTGCCAGGCTACTGTATTGGTCATGATGGTTTTTGAAAGTAGGCTTTTCCCTTACCCGACAAATGTGGATCTTTCAATACAGGTATGAATATGATATGTGCTTCATTAGGAACACTCGAAACGTGTTTTAGAATTAGAGGGATCCAAAATCACAACCTCCCGTTTTTGACAAAGCGCCAACTCAAGTATTTTATTAAAAGCCTCTAGCCAAGACTTTTCTAAACCTAAGAAACTCATATCTTTCACGTGAAATCAAGTGAAAGTATTCATATGACCATAATCCATGTTTACGTCTTCTCTAATCACGTAACGGGTTTACTCCCTTATTGGTCAAACAAAATCAAAGGTCCCTTTGCGTAAACGCATCCTTTCCCATTATGGGATATGCTTTACTATGACGTAAAATATTTAGCTTGTTTGC
Organism: Artemisia tridentata subsp. tridentata; assembly: GCA_021014915.2. Classification (NCBI taxonomy): domain Eukaryota; kingdom Viridiplantae; phylum Streptophyta; class Magnoliopsida; order Asterales; family Asteraceae; genus Artemisia; species Artemisia tridentata. The sequence continues at coordinate 173,257,826 of CP139501.1, read as the reverse complement.
ATCAAAATGATTATTGATTACGCCGAGTTGTGGAAATTCACGAATTATGATATTATGAATACTCGACATTGAGTTATTTGGACGTATGAGTAACATTTGATTTTCTTATTCAAAACACAACCCATAATCATCATTGTCAAATCTTTTCTTTTTTAATAACAATGTAATTAATCCATAATCAATCCTTTGATTATTTCTCTATTACCAAACAAACTCTCCACCAAATAAACCTTCAAACCATTTCAAAATCCATCCAAACCTTATCCCCAACACTCCCTTAATATTCCTTGTACTTGATTGTAACTTTGTCCCCCAACATTCCAACATTCTACACATCAACCTCTTTTTCACCACATTCTTTTTTAACCAACAAATTTCCAACACGTCACCACATTTCCCTATTCATTCTCTTCTCCAACTCTCTACTCTCACACACATCCATTTTGAATTCAAATTTCACACACATCCTCTTACAAACCTTCTCCCCCACACACACAACCTTATCTTCACATTTGAAATTTGAATTCATTTGAAATTCTCCCCATCACTTCACATCTCATCCTTAACACTCATTCTCTCATACACTCTCACACTCTCTATTTCAAATTCAAATTACACACACTCCTTTCACATTCCTTTCCTTCCCTCACACACTTTCCAACTCACATCCAAACATTCAAATTTGAATTTCATCCAAAGGCTTCCCATCACATCACTCTCACATCCAAATAATTCACCTCCCTCACATACAACATTCCTCATTCTTCTCTCCTCTCATATTTGAAATTCAAATTTGAATCCAACCTAAGGCTCCTGATGATATCAAATAACAACATTTTATTAGCATCATTTATCCTATGTTTATCGCTTGTTTTATATTATTTTATATGAGAATTGATACTTAATCACTTACTTTTGTAAATCTCAGTTATAAACAAGCATTTGGTGAAAGTTAACTATTTTGGACGTAAATTGGAGCAAAATGGATCAAGTTGGGAAAGTCTACTGAACTGAAGGAAGATACGCCATATCATTCTAGACAGATACGTTGTACATCAAGACTTAGACGATTATGAAAACCATTGCCTGACTTTGAAGCATACGTCGTATGGAATTATCCCATACGCCATATATGAAACATTGGTCAATGAGAAGATCTTACTTGTTTTACTCCAGATACGCCGTATTACATTCCCGTTATGCGACGTATTAATCTCAAGACTTCACCAGATAATCCAAGATTCTGAAGGACAATGCGTCATACGAAGATTGAAGCTACGTCGTGTCCTATGACAGTGTATGAATATTCCAGAATATAATGATCTTGGACCCCACGCGAAGTTACCTAGATACGGCGTATCAGCTTAATGGATGAGCCGTATCGATCCTGTTATCAGAAAGTATAAATACCCCATTCGACAGCCACATTCGATATATACATAAAAAAGGATAAAACCAGACGAATTGGCAGCACAAGACACAACCTAAAGGACGAATTCAGAGCAGTAAAAAGGTCCTGCTAGTATTTTAATTCATAGAAAAACTCGTTTACTTGTATTGGCAATATGTTAATTGTTGAGTTAGTGTCTTTTTCACTATTTGATCGGACTTAATTGTTTCCAGCTTTTATAAAGAGTATTTGATGTTTATTTGGTTTCTTAATGCATGTGCTTTGATTACATATTGAGTTTATCGCGCATTGTCGACGTAGGCTCACGTAATTACTTCATTAACATAGTTTGCATAGTTAATGTAAGCCTGTAAAAGGGATAAATAATACATAAACTGAGTAATCATTAAGTGTTTACATGCCTGTACTAAGATTCCACTGAGAGAGAATAGATTTTAGCACTCATCTTATACAGCTAAGCAATTAAACGTGTGACAAGTTTTCCTACTATCGGCCAGGCCTCTTATCTGTATCTGTTTTCTATTTGTGTACGTGTGTGTCATTCGCTCCTTTACATTATTTAGTATTTAATTAATCTACACATTGTGCAAGTCTCTCAGGCTGAGAACCCCCCTTGCGTTAGATTGGGGCATTAGAACTAACTTAGGATTAAAATATTGATAGATATCTAGGTATTAACGTTTCACTCTTAGTGTTCGACACTCTATTTACCAACTAGCTACATTGATCGGGTACACTGCTCGTTAGTGTGTGTTATACGATAAGTCGGCTAAATATAAATTTAAAACTTGATAATATAATCTATACCTACAATGATATACGCACGCATCAAGTTTTTGGTGCCGTTGCTGGGGAGTGAATTGTTTAATACTTGAATATCTGTTAATGTTTTAATTTATATTTAACCTTAATTAGTTTTTAATTTACTAACTTTGTTGTGTATTTGTATTGTTTGTATTTATTGTATTTTTATGCATATTTACTGTTTTCATGTTTGTTTGTTTTCTGTAATTTTTGTTTGTTTTTCATTTTTCTGCTTTTCTACATAGTTACTGCCTGCTGCGTTTTGCTGAACTAAATGATACGGCGCATCTATTTATTTAGATACGGCGTATTGTATTTTTATCTTTCATACAACGTATCTTATTTAATAATTCGAGTACGACGTATCTATTCCTTTAGATACGGCATATTCTGTTTTTAATCATAAGTTTTTTTAAAAACCCTAAAACGCCATACAACGCATGAGTTTTTCTCATACGACGTATCTATTTATTTATTAAAAACATATTCGAATTCTTAAAATAAACGAGACACGGCATATCAATTTTTGTCAATACGGCGCTTTAATATCAAAAAGCTTGTATTTTGAGACGTAATGAATGTACGGCATATACGCATCTGCATATACGGTGTATTTATTTTTATATATAAGCGAATTTGAAAACTAATACATACGGCGTATTGATCCCCATCAATAAGGCGTATAATTTTTCTAAAATAAAAGTCTGAGAATTTTTAACGAAGAGAACATACGGCGTGCCCAGATTTCTGGATACGGCGTATCGTTTGCAGATATCAGCAACTTTTATTTTTTGTATTCCATTTTCATTATTAGTTTTCTGTTATTATACTTATTCAAACATATCCTACTGATGCTTTTGTGTTAATTTCAAGAAGCGCATGACCAAGAGTTCTACTAAAGACCGGCCTCGTTAAACCTTACAAAGAACCTAAACAAGCTTTTCATTCGCTTAGGAAACTTTTCAAGACAACAAGCCTTGATTGCTCGAGTTCAGCTCGATTACTTTTCTGATCAAGAATCTCAGTGTGAAGAAGCAATCACAGAAACAATGACGGAACCTACTATGGAGGAATACATGACTAAGACCCGAGAAGACTATGGTTCGGGTGTTGCTAGGCCTAAATTCGACAAAGAGGCCAAGTTTGAGCACGGAGTTGCGTGAGAATGCCTTCAGTGGATCAGAGCATGAAGATGCTAATAAGCATGTGGAAATGATCCTTGAGATTGCAGACTTGTTCACAACTAAGGAAGTGTCTATTGACCAACTAATGCTTCGTGTTTTCCCTATTTCACTTACAGGAGCTGCTAACAGGTGGCTAAATAATGAACCAGCTGGTTTAATTACTGCGTGGGAAGACTTGAATAAATTTTTGAAGAAATATTGCCTACCTTCTCGTACTACTAAGAAGATGTAGGCTATCAATAATTTCAAATAGGAACCTGATGAAACTCTTTGTCAGACTTAGGAGCAATTCAAAGATCTATTATTGAAATGTCCTCAACATTATTCGACTACTATGCAGGAGGTTATTTTGTTTTATCAGGTTTTGGATGTGCCTACTTGACAGATTTTGGATTCTAAGGGAGCTGTACCTCAGATGAGTGAAGTAAATGCCAGGAAAGCCATCCAAGAAATGGCTGATCATTCTCAGAAGTGGCACGATGGAACCTCTACTAGAACTAAAAGCAGTGATACTTCTTATGGATATGTTGTTATTCAATCTCAATTGAATAAACTTAGTAGAGATCTCAAAAAGGTTGATGAAAAGGTGTATGCTGCTCAGGTTAGTTGTGAATGCAAAGGACCTCATTACACTAAGGATTGTCCATGGAAGAATGAAGGAGAGACACTAGAATAAGCATACTACACCCAATTTGGCCAACCATTTCAACCATCAGGAAGGTTTAGGGCAGTTGCTCTAGGATACTACCAAATGGACAACTGGAATCCATCATATCAAGAAAGGAGACAGACTTTGGAAGAGTCCATGAAGCAAATGATGGTTGATGTTGCCAAGAGACATGAAGAAAACGCTGCTTTGATCAAAGAAATCCGATATTCAACCGATGCTTCTATCAAAAATCATGGAGCTTCGATCAAGGCATTGGAACTACAAATCAGATAGATAAGCAAGGTACTTCAAGCAAGGGGATCTAGAAGTCTACCAAGCTCAACTGAAACCAATCCAAGAGGTCATGTCAAAGCAATCACCACTACTGAAGAAATTTCGCCTTGTGTGCCTTTTCCTAGAAGACTATTTGATGCTGAAAAGCCAAAATTCTTTTTTAACTCTTCAATTAGTTTAAGAAGATTGCTCAAGGAAAAGTCAAGGATTGAAGAAGAGATCAAGGCTACTGTGAAAGAAGAGTGCTCTACAACTGATCACAACGCCTTGCCTCACAAGGAGAAAGACCCAGGGACTTTTACTTTGCCTTGTAACATTAATGATATGTCTTTCAGTAAAGCTTTAGCTTGCTATGTGTCCCAAACAAGTTACCGAAACTGTGATGACATCAAATAGTTCTGATATTTAAGTGTCAATTTCCCCCTAATATGCTCATTATTGTATCATTTTATATGAATATATAATTTGATTTCGTAATATTTCGTTTTCAGGTTACAAGTGAGCATAGGAGAAAAAGAGACGCGGATTTGGAAAAGCACTTACAAGATTATACATTTTGGTATGCTTGAAGAAGTTACGGCGTAATTACACTCGCCACTTACGTCGTAGCTAAGAATCTACACATGAAGACCAAGTCAACGCTTATTGAAGATTACGGCGTAACTACCGCATATGGTCACGCCGTAACCATTTGAAGACTTAGAAGATTTTATGGCGAAGAAGGTTACGCCGTAACCAACTCATGAGGTTACGGCGTAGATGTTACACAGAATGGGGTTCAAGATATTTACAAGATTACGGTGTAGCTAAGTAAAAAGATTACGACGTAGAAGAAAACCCTAGAAAGATTACGGCGTAGCCATGAACCAAGGCTACGACGTAGTTGTTGTTGTAACACCCCAACCCGCCAAGGGTAGAGACGTCACATTATGGTGTCAAATCAAAGCAAACATACATAATACACAGCGAAAGTCTTAAACAAATTCATTAAAGAAATCCAGCCAAACACGACTTAAAACCAACATGAGTTCAATGATAATAAATAATCCAAAGGAAATAAAGACGAAATGAAATCCAGTCTAATAAGGGTGGTAACTAAGGTAGAATCTTCTTCTAATCTCTACTCTCAATCCCATAGCGAAAGTCCCAGCTTCTATCTTAGATACCTGCCGCAGGAAAAGAAATGCGGCTGAGCTTAAAAAGCCCAGTGAACAGATATATGCAATAAACGGAAACGAAAACAAATGAAATGAACAAGTATGCTTTAGTGTAATGGAATATATGTAAGTCAAAGGCAAAGAGTATAATAAGAATGAAATGAAAAGAAAAGAATAAAAGAAAGATCAGTAATCCCCCACGAGCCCAAACAAACCAAATATAGTAACCAGAGAGGGGAGTCCTCTCAAATGTGAAGGACGTGTATTGCACACAGCATCAATCACCGAACAATATAATCATTAATACAAACTCGAACCTAGGATGCATCCATACGCCCCCGAACAATAATATTGGCCATAATAAATATAAATGCGCATATCATAATCAAAATGGGACGGTGTGTAACATCACTCGAACACACTGGAGTCATGCCATTGGTGCATCAATGACACGGCCATGTTACCTTCATGGCTAGGTAACGAACTTGGCTCGGGTATCACACTGAAAGTCAATGTCTAGGTCAAAGCAAAGGTCCAACTAGTCTAAGTCCAACTATCAAAGATTCATGGCAAAAAGTATTTATCTAATCAAGTCAAAAGATCAAAGAATAGGGAACATAGCAATGGCTTTGGGAAATCCTAAACGAATCAAGATAAGAAATCAAGAGAACGAAGGCACCTTACTGAAAAGGGCAGAATATCTGTACCTTATTTCGAATGCAAACAAACAAGAACTGAAAGTACTGAACGGATTAAGACTTCTCCTTCTTCACACCTAATGGAGTAGAAGAGAGTTACAATTGGGTTCTTAAGTATTCTTTTAACTTGCCTTTCCATTTTAAGTAACTTTCTATTTTTAGCAGGTTTCCATATTTAGTAAGTTTCCTTATTTAGTAAGTTTCCATAATTAGTAAGTTTCCATAACTTAGGGTTTTAAATATAAATATATCAAAGTTAAGGGTTTAAAATGAAACTATTACAAATTACTAGTTTTAAACACATAATGGATTCAGAATCACACTTTAGTCCTTTAAGTTTCATTAATTACACTTTACACCCCTTTAGTTATTAAAGTTACAAAATAAACCTTATAGTTACATAATTTACAATTTAACCCTCACTATATTCATAATTACATCACAAGCCCTTATAATTACTAAGTTACAGAATATACCCTCATATTTTTCATATGTTACTAATTACACCTCCATGTTTCACATATTTACATAATTAGTCCCTTTAGTTTACAAATATTACAATTTACATCCTTACTTTACTATAATTACACAATAGCCCCATTGATATGTGTCTAAATACACATATATTTTATATTGTTTAACCCCACAAAAATGACCAAAAACACACAAATGACCATATAAATGTTACAAATATCATTGAAATGTGTTTTTATGTGATTCAGGTACAAAAAGATTGAAAACAAGTGAAAAACAAGTAAAGTTTACACAATTGTCATTTTCAATCCCTGAAGTTTCATAATTTGGCAAAACTAGTCCCTGAAGGTTTAAAATGAATGAAAAGTCAACTTTAGTCCTTGGATAATCAAACTTGTTCAAAATAGTCCCTGGATGAAAGTTTTCTACAATTGGCAATTTTTACCCCTCAAGTTATAAAATTGGCAAAATTAGTCCCTGAGTATTTAAAAAATGGAGTTTTATCAAATATCACCCTTGTACTATTCATGAATGACAATTTGGAACCTTTTGATAACTTTTGGGAAAATTACAATTTCACCCCCTCAACTTTGAAAAATGTCATAAAAGGTCCCCCGGGTGTTTAAATTGTAATAAAAACAATAAAGGTCCTTTGGTTTATCTAACTTGGCAGGTTTAGTCCCTTGAAGGAAAATTAGAAGCTTGTCACATATGGTCCCTCAAGTTTCAGAAATTACAAGATTAGTCCTTGGGCTATACTACTAAAAAACCAAACGGATTCCTTTATAATCCTTAAATCCAAATCTAACCCAACACAACAAAACCCAAGCCCAATCCAACCATTGACCCGACCCACTTTTTCTGAGTTAAAATATCCCAGGGTCAAACATTGGTTTGACCCGTCTCCTTTCCCTTTTTCCCTCCAACACCACTGAGTCACAAAACCACCATGGTTTTGCCACCACTTGGCTACCAGCTCATCACCAACTCTCCTCCATTGTCCCCTCCACATCTACTAACATCCAAGATGCATTAATTGAAATAAAACAGCTACAAGCTAGCAAATGGACTTTTGGCGCCAAAAGCTTATTTGATGGCTAGGATGATTTACAGTCAATCAAAGGCCAAAATTAAAGGTGGGATTTGACCAGGATGCTAGTGGGAATTCAGAAAGAGTATAAAAGAGAAAGAAGAATGAAGAGAAGAAACCACCTTTGGATTAGCCATTGGTCGTGTAGTATAATTTTAAAAGCTTTCTTTAATTCATGTCTTTTAATGCTTTCAAATGTTGTACTTTTCATCAAAGTAGTGTAATGAAACCTTAATTTACAGTTTAATTTCAGTCATCTTTAAGTTTCAAGTTTTACCTTAAATTGCCTTTAAATTTCTATGTTCTTTAATTTCTTGTTAAGTAGTTGTTTGATGGACTCTATAGGTCACTTAGGTTCCTGACAAAGCCTTAAGGCTTTTAGAATCTTTAAAACATGCTTAATCTTTAAAATTCAGTATTAGATAGAAATAGAGAAAATCAATGAAAAATCAAAAATCATGTGATCTTGAAGAAGATGATGAAGCAGGGGTGATTTTGGAGTGCAAAGGGTATTAGGAGCTTATTGGGAAGCTAATAGGTGAAACCTTGTCCTTGGTCTCCATTTCTCAGCCATGTTTCATTTGTAAGCTCATTTTTACCATTTTTTGCACATTACTGTTCTAGTCTGTTATTTGCTTTGATTCTTATGTTTTTGAGTTTCTTTGTTGTTGTTTAGTGTTATTATAGCTTAATATAAGTAGTTTGTTCAATAGATTAACTTGTGCTTAAATTTTGAGTGTAAACTATCTTGACTGCAAATTTGACACATTTGTGTTTCATGCTTGTGTGCTTGAATCTATGTTCATTTGATCTAATATTATCATAATATAAGTTTAGGATCAGGTTTGAAGTTAGATTCATTGAAAACTTTGAGATTCATTTGACAAATGATTTTTAAAGGACTGTTTGGATTTAATAAGATTTAGGACTCTGAGATTGATTGTGTTGTTTATTTCTGTTTATACATGTCCATTAGGTCCTTTGAGGATTTGACATTCCTTTAAACTCAGTGGAAATGTTTTAAAGAGTCAAAATCAATTTCAATTTTTACTCAGTGTTCACTGAGTATAATTTAGGTTTCATATCTGAATTTGGTGGTTTAACTGTGTAAAGGTGGTATGTGTTATTGCTCTTGTCTGATGTATGATACATAAGTGCCTAATAACTCAGTCAAATTATGAAATTTAGTTGATATTTGTGTTAAAGTCAAATTAGCTTTTAATTTGTCTTAATTAAGTGTCTGTTTAGATTTTCATGTCCAAACCTTGCATATTTGTTTAAATATTGTTAATCTTTGTTTATTTCATGTTATCATAGTTTAATACAACATATTAACTCAGTAGATTCAGACCAAAGTTCACCTTGGTCAACTTTGATCATAAACTCAAAAAGTCAAATTTCTTTTTCCTGAAAATTGCCTTGCAGGCCTGTTTCCCCATTTTTCATTAGCCTGCACAATCTTTATTAAGTAGCTTTAGCTTGTGTAAATTATTGATTTGTATTGCCCACCTAGCCTAGTTGTTATGTGCATACTTGTTTTTCCATTAGTAGCTTATTAGAATAGCTTAATCAATCCACTTAACTTGTCCTATTTTCTTAACTCTGCTGGTTTATCAGCAGAGTCATAGAACCTTCATAAGCCAATAAAAAGCTCATTACTTGGACATAGCTGGTGAAATTAGCTTCTTTTAGGAGCTTATCAACCAGTCAACATGTTCCAGTGCTTAAAACCCATGCCCTAGCTTATTTGCTAGGGCTGCTCATAGCTTTTTGTTTGTCCCCATTCTCAGTATACACTGAGAGATTAAGGGAAATAAGCCAATTTCAAAAGCCTTTAACAAGCTCATATGTGAACCAAAATACTTGAGCTTGGGCTTTTTGGAAAGCTAACCAGGCCAACTTGCAACTCCAACTTTCATTTTGCCATTTGGAGCTTATCCCGTCAGCTTAAATGGCCTTTCAAATAAGTTGCAGGCCTGTGGTTTGGACTGTGTGGATTTGGATTTGCTTATCTGCTTATTATTAGCTTATGGGTGAATGCCAGTCCACATTATTGTTCATACTTGTCCATATACATTGTACACATATTATTTTATCCTTTGTTTCCTTTGTAAAGCTTTTTCAAGCTTATTTCAAGCTTATGGCTTGACTGTTATAACTGAATAAGCCATAAGCCTTGAAACTGATTACTTCTTAGTTTTTAGACTTTCATTTTCATCACACATGTATAATATCAGTATAATATTAGTCCAGAAAAAGAAAAATAACAAAAAAGAGTACTTTGCCAATAAGTGATAGCTTCTATTTAAGAAGCTTGAGCTTATTGGTTTATTTCTGTAAACAGCTTATCATTCTAGCTTTTTCCAAATTTTTTAGCTTAATTACACTTAGATTAATCCATTTTAACTTTTTCCTTTTCCTTTTAGCTTAATTAATAGCTTAGTAGCTTAATTAGTTAAAACTAGTTCTAAAATCTAATAAATAGCTAACTGTTGTGAATAAGCAGTCTAAACTAGCTTATTTAGCTTATTATAAAAGTTTTGTCTTTATTAAAGTTGCTTATAATTAGTTAAAAAGTTAATGTGTAAAATAAAAAAAAATAAAATAAAAAAATAATTTTGCAAAAACGTGGGGTGTGGGATTCGAACCTTAGACCTCTCGCTAGTTAAACATGCACAACACCACACCCCCTTCCATCTGCTCTGGAGCACCAGTTCTGTTATTGTTTGCAACCCATTTCTATTTAACCACATTTTTTCAGTTTTAGCTTATTTTCCTTTTTCAGCTTATTGTAGCTTATTCAGATAAGCTGACACTTTCATTTTAATTTTCCTAAGTCTGTAATCATATTAAGTATTTATATAAAAAATTTCAGATTTTTTAGATTAGTCTTAGTATTTATTTTGTATTTTTATTTGTAAATTAGTAAATAAATCATAATAAATTAAATAATTATTAAAAAAATATAAATATTTTTTCTAAAATTTTCTTTTATCATATAGAACCTATAAAAAATATAATTGTACCCGTAGTGTTTATATTTCAATAATTTCACGTTTTAACTTGCGCACTTACGTAATTTTTAATTAACCCGCGCGAGGTTTTTAGATTTTCTTATTATTATAATAATAACTTTGTAAAATATAGTTATTTATTTTATTTTCTTTTAATTTGCATTTAAGCCGTTAAGGCATGCAAATTCCCTCTTTGGGAATGTTTGTTTTTATTCGTTTTGTACGTTTATGTTTATTTAATAAAAACGTACGTTTGTAAATCTTTCGCGTTTTTAGGTTTCTGATTGTACGTTTTTAACGATACAGTTGTGACAGAGCTATGATTATTCACATTCCAGTATTAGTCAATCAGATTCTGGTTTTTTGTATATTCCACATCATTTCATTACACACAGTCGTTGTATTCAGAACGTCACAGCTCATCAGGACATAATGACCCGAGGATATAATTCTATACTCCCATGGATTTAAATTGCATTTTCTCCCGGGCTGCCAGGGCCCTTTATTACGGTTGACCGTTCACAAGCGGTTGGCTTGCGTGATAAACCTGACGGTTCGGGAGGAATCACCCATAGATACCCAAAATTACATATTACCTCCCTAATAATATTATTTACACAAAATAATCACAAGTTTCCTGAATTTACACTTTTAGTCCCTCTAATTAATTTATTTATAATTCGTACCAATAATTAATAAATAATTCATGTTCTTGCAAATTTTACACATAAGGACCTCATCTTATAATTTTTACACATTTATACTGACCTAATTAACATTATAAAAATAACCTTTAAGTTTCAAAGTTGACAAAACAAGTCCTCCTTAATTTATATACAAATCGTATAACCTTTAAAATACAAAATCAAAACCCTAGCTTACCAATTCTGCTACCAATCTTTACCTCATGATTACATAATATTAATGACCTATTTTAATTTACTAAACCCTAACCCTAATGTGTTCTAGGGTTTCTTTTGATTTTATTCTATTCGATACATATATATACAATTTAAAGAACAATTAGCTACGATCCACACGAGCTTCTATAAATCGAACTAGTATTTTTCCCAGATCATATATGTCGTATAGTATCTAAAATAAATAATTACACGTCCTGAAAAATTAGTATTACGCGTATAGTATTTTATTTACGTTTTAGCTCTCAAAAATTCGTACGACGTATATAGCTTGCATGATTCGTTACACTTAATTTATTTGAGTCTTATATAATCATAATAACATAAGAAAATTATAATATACAAGATCGAACGTTCCAAAGGGATTAAATAGAATTATACCTCTCGCTAGGCTTTTTCGACAAAACAATCTTGCAACGATCGAACCAACTAAACCCACGACCTTTAATTAATTTTCCTAGCTTCTTTAGGTTATGTAGGATCCCAAAAAAATAACACATGAATTTTAGGTGATCGAATGGAGCTGTACGATTTTTGTAAAGGGTTTCTAAGGGTTTCGGATTTTATATATATATATGCATAAATTATAAAAACGTGTATACTTGATAAGTTATCAATATTTTCGGCCCAAGCAATCCTAATTAAGGTCAAATACTGATTGTGATCCTTTCCTAATTTTATTTGCATTTATCTTATATTTTATTTTATTTATTTTGTATTTTTAATAATTTTAATACACGAAATATATATATAATCGGCCAAATAATTATTTTGTGTATTTTATACTTTTCTAAATATTAAAATTTAATCACAAAAATTATTTTGATTCATATCTAGTTCATTCCCGAAGGTTTGAAATTTATTTGGTGACTTTTAAGCTTTTAAATAAAATTTTAAGATTGTAGGGGCATTTTGGTCATTTTGCACATTTTGGATTTTCAGGTATTACAACTTCTTCCCCTCTAAAAAGAAAAATTTCGTCCTTGAAATTTTCAAAGAAACGGAAATGAAATAGAACGGAAAACGAACAAGGACATACCGGATCAAAATTCGAAATGCGGATAACTAGCTCGTATCGATTCCTCGGTCTCCCAGGTAGCTTCACGCTCTGGGTGATTCTTCCAAAGAATCTTTACGAACGGAATGACTTTATTTCTCATGACTCGCTCTTGACGATCCAAAATAGCTTCCGGCTCTTCCGGAAGAGACATATCAGGCCGAATTTGATCAATTGGATAGGATACCATATGCAAAGGATGATAATTGTATCCCCTCAGAAGAGATACATGGAAGACGTTATGAACATGTGATAACTGAGGCGGTAGAGCCAAACGATAAGAAACTTCTTCAATGCGTTCTAGAATCTCAAATGGTCCGATAAATCGAGGACTAAGCTTGCCCTTTATTCCAAAACGTTTATGTAAAACCCCGAAATTAATATAATCCGAAAAGACTAAAATACCCTCTGAATTTGAACTTTAAGAATTTATGAAAATATGTAAGTAACCTCATTTGAACATAACCTAAGTTACGAAACATATCAAGTTAATATAAACTATACATTATGTAAATAATATGTACGAATAAAATCTCTCCGTCGAACACTAATCTATTCGACCCATTTGATGTGTTTTATACACAAGATTTTCGGCCCAAAGAATTAGAAACAAGAAGAGATAATTAAGAGTTACTAAGCCCATTAAGAAAATCCAAAATAAAGCCATAAACACCTCATTTGGGCCTATTCAAAAACTCGGCATTCCCATTTAGTCAATAATACCGATCCTTGCAAGAGAAATAAACAAAAAAAAAAATAAAACCCTAACCCTCTCAAAAGATCGGCCTCCACAAAGAAAAAAAAAAGAAAAAACAAAAGAACCCTAGCACTTGTGTACTCCCATTCGATCCAAATTCAGCAGCCAAAAGAAGTTTTGTTGTGTTCTTGCTTCAAACAAATTAAGGTAATCTTGTTCTTGTCCTAACAAATCCATTCGAACCATAAATACAAACCCTAATCGACTTTATTGTTGTGTGTTGCTGCTGTACGAATTAAAGGAGAAGAAGGAAGGATTCTTGGTGATTAAATCGTGTGGTATCTTGTGTTCTTCGTCGTGTCTTCAAGGGTATTGTGTATCATTCTTGTTGATTTCATCCTTGTTCTTGTCTTGTCGAATTATATAAAAGAACTACACATAAAATCATAAGAACTATACATAAAATGATAAGTAGTGAAAACCCTAAAATCTATTATGTACAAATCGGACCAGGAGTATATGTGATGAAATTATTCGATTTGATTATGTTAAGACCTGTGATAATCGACCTAAATATGTTTTGGATTAACCTATAATCATTATGTGTTAAGAATTAAAGAGATAAAATGATAAAACCCTAAGTTATACATGAATCTGTGAAAAACTGCTACTGATCCAGGAAAAGACCCAACTTAAATCGAATGTAACTAATTGATGTGAACGTGTATTTGGGTGTTTTAAGAGTCTAAAACTAAGTTTAATGAAATGGCTACCTGGGAAAATTAATTTTGTAATTTTTGGAGGCCTGGAAGGTTACCTTTTGATTTTTGGAAAATTATGTGTCAGATCAGATTTGTGAGTCTGGAAAATCAGTCCGGGTTTTTGAATTTTAGTTTCCAAACCGTGTCGAATTAGGAGGTGTAAAAGGTTATTTTGTGTTTATTTTATAAACTAAAGGGTGTAAAAGGTTATTTTGCTAAAACTAAAGGACTTAACTTGTCAAAACCTGTAACTTGAATATATTTATACTTTAGACCCTAATCTTATCATAATGACACTTTAAACCCTAAATTTGTGATAACTACATATTGAACCCTAAAAATTATGAAAACTACAATTATGAACCTTAAACTTATGAAATGACATTATGAACATTTAACTATGAATATGGTCATCTCTAATACATTAAGTTAATGAACGGGAATGTTAATAACAAATATTTCTAAATGAGGAAAGTTACTATTTTGGAAAGTTACTAAAAAGAGAAAGTTACTAAATATGGAAAGAGAACTAAAATGAAACCCTTACGATTATGAACTAAGAACCTTATAAGAAAACTTATGATTTTGTAGATCGGGTGAAGAGGGAGTGATCTCCACATTCATTTGTTTGCTTTGCTTTGAGATGTATGATGTGCTAACGTACAGATATTCTTTCCCTTCTCAGTAGGGATATTTTCTTTCGATCCTAAGCCATTGCTATGTTTCCCTTAGTTGATTCGTGACATTCATTGTATGTTTTTCATTCCTATGATCCTCTCTGACATTTATTTTAAATGTCTCTGCTATGCTATGTTTATTTGTTTGCCATGCTTATTTGAGTTACTTTCTGTTTCTCTTGCCATGTTAGATTTTGATTATGTATGATATGATATTCCGTGCCTGAGCTTAACTAGTTCTAGAGGTACTAGGACCATGTCTAGGATGGCACCCTAGTCATGACACCCCCGTAGAGGTGTGATAGATCTGCGGCGTTCCCCCTATGTATATGTATTTGCATGCACTATTGGCCAACCCCTTATGTGTGCTTAGTCTAGAGCTGTCACACATACTTATGTTTGGGAGCGTATGGATATATCCTAAGATTATTTGTTTTATGTGATTATGGTGACCA
The DNA here is from genome assembly GCA_021014915.2 of Artemisia tridentata subsp. tridentata. Classification (NCBI taxonomy): domain Eukaryota; kingdom Viridiplantae; phylum Streptophyta; class Magnoliopsida; order Asterales; family Asteraceae; genus Artemisia; species Artemisia tridentata. The sequence goes on along the minus strand of CP139501.1, from coordinate 173,242,484 downwards.
GGTGGTGTGTGCCTTTCACTCCTTCTCACACTTTTATTAATACTTAGAGGTCTCCCCTCTTCGTATACTTATATGTGCTCTAGATTTGATTTGACGGATTATGTATGGAGTTCTTATGGCACATCCTTATATGAACCCTCCTTTATTTCATTTTCTCTTGATTCATTTTCTATTCAGTTCTCATGCACTCTTGACTCTTAGTTCTCTTTGAAAATTCGTATGACTTTTATGATTATACTTTTCGTTGGTATTCTTATTTCCTTCGTTGCTTATGCTTATTACCTTTATGTTCATGTTTCGTATATATATCTGTTCACTGGGCTTTTTAAGCTCAGCCGCATTTCTTTTCCTGCGGCAGGTTTTAGTAGGAAGCTGGGTATGAGTGGAGAGTGTCTTTGACTTAGAAGCCATTCCGGATTAGAGATGACTAGAAGAGATTATTTATAGATTTAGTATTTATTGTAATTTCCATTGTAATCTTGTATCTTCAGATTTTTCCCTTGTAACCATTGAAATTCACTTGTATTATTTATGTCATATGCTTGTGTTTGCTTTGATACGTCACCATAGTGTAATACTTCTACCCTTATCGGGTTGGGGTGTTACAATTATGGTATCAGAGCGACAGGCTGCGACTCGTAATACATTTACCCTTGGCCTGTGTAAGTTTGGACCACTAAGTTTCCACTGTAGGCGCTCATAAGACAACCTTTGCCAAATTTCTTTAGGATCCCCCATTGGAACATAAGTTATAACCGGTGAGGAATGGGTAGACTAGGACATCTATGTAAGTAGCATTGCTTCCGCATCACTCTGATTCGTGCCTATGCCTTTAGATATGCCTTGTAAGAACATTTGTTTCAGAAGCTAGAAAGTTTTGCAACTTGAGCTTAGTAACCAAGTAAGTTTGGAAATCCTCGAGAACCGCAGGGATACCTTACACCATTTAGGTTTGTTGGGAATTAAATATTCCATAGATTTGATGATAAAAAACAAGAAGAATGAAACATATAGAATACTGAATGATAAGCAAAATACATGGTACTGCCAGTTCAAGAAAGGTACTGTTAGTGTATTTTATGGTACTGCTGGTCCAAGAGCAAGGTACTGCTAGACCAACAAGGTACTGCTGATTCACAAGCAAGGTACTTCCAGTGCAAACTCAAGGTACTGCTAGTTCAACACAAAGGTACTGCTAGTACAACAAGGTACTGCTAGTACAAAATGAGACTGCTGCTAGTGTAACAACATGCTGCTAGTTCAAACGAAGGTGCTGCTGAATCAATGAGTCACTCTGCTGCTACAAAGATAAGAACGAAGAAGATATTTATTTTGTATGAGTCATGTTTATACAAATATAATATCTAGATATTTTATCAAGTCATCAAGTTGAACACTCAAGATACAAGTTGTATCTTATTGACTTGACACATGTAAAAGCAAGTGGATGACTAAAGACTTATCAAGTTTGTAATGATCTCCTTATGTTATAAAAGGAAGATCATACCCCTTAGATAAAAGTGTGTCTTGGTTGTGATTGAAACAATCAACACCAAAGTGCTTCGTACTCTCAAATTACAAAAACACAAAGTTGTGTTAAAATGTAAGAGCACTTAAAGTGTGTGTGTGGGAACGTTAGACATGGGGTCTAATGTTGTTTAGGTTTGTTTAGCCTCAAGGATCTTCGATCCCTGATTAGATAGTAATCGTGTTATATTGATCATGTAACATTGGGGCTAGTTGGAATAACAAACGGTGAACTTGGAAAAACCTTGTTGTGATAGTATTGTATTCGTTCATTGAATATTCCGCCAATATTATCATTGTTCTTTAAACGCAGAAATCCTAGGTCAAAGGCTTAAAACCCTAGAGCCCATAAACGATCAAGTAAACTCGTTGTTAGTTAAGTTAGACATGCGGTCTAAAAAGAGTTTCCACAGTTGGTATCAGAGCGGGGGGCTCTGGATCTAGGAAAAGAAAAGGTTTTAGCTAAAGAAAGAAGAAAAATTCGGATCTGGTTCGTATTTTCGTAACTCACTGCAGGGCTGTTTTCAAAAGGCGATAACTCCTTCGTTAACCGTTGGATCGGGCTGAAATTTTTACTGGAGGTTCTTGGTATATCAAAGTAGATTCTCATCGGAGGGATCTTCAATCTGGGCCTTAGGTTGCAAGATATGCATCGTTGAAAACTGCTGCAGAAAAAGTTGAGGTATGGTTGAATTTTTGGTTTTTCTTTCTTGGTTTACACACACAAAGGGGAAGAACACTCACTCAGAGGGAAGAGAGTTGGGTTATGTTCTTAAAAGATTAAAGGCTTGTTTATCAATTTATTATTGGTGAAAAAGGTCATTTGTTGCTTATTTGAAGTTGAGGTTGAATTTTTCAAAATTGTGTTTTATCATATCTTTGGCAGAAAAGATAACTTGTTTGTGCTGCAATTTTATATGACTACGAATTGACAAACACTTAAAGGAGTAACGTTGTAGTGCTCAGTGTCTCATAGAAGATGAGTTTATTGTCAAGAGATTGAGGTCTCTCTATACATGGGTATACGTTCGAAGTCAGTTTTAGTACAAGATATAGGACACAAGGATGGTTTATTCAGCTTCATCAACAAGTTGGTAATGGTTGGTTTTTCTTCATCAGTCATAAAAGCCTACAGAATTGGAGATTCAAATGGTTAACATATGGGTTTCAGGGGAAGCTTAAATGTTCAGATGTATAACCATTCAATTATATGTGCATCACCACAGGGAAAGTTATTGATTCTCATTATTGTTGATTAGTATTGCTACTGATGGTTTAAAATTTTGATGTCTCAAGTTCATTTTTAGTGCGGAAAGCTTAATGGAGGGTAATTTGAGATATTAGAATGATAGATTAGATTTGTAATATTAATTAGTAGTTGTAAAGATCATATTTGTAAATTTCCTATTTGTTGATAACAAAAAGGGGAAGAGACGTGGTGGATAGCATAGATTAAGGGGAAGTCAGTATAGTTTTCATTCATGGTGAGATTTAGTTATCTCAATTTCACTACTTCGTCTAAGGAAATTCGTACAAGAATGTTTTTGTTTTGTAATCATCAAATAGGGGAAGATTATTGGGAATTAAATATTCCATAGATTTGATGATCAAAAACAAGAAGAATGAAACATATAGAATACTGAATGATAAGCAAAATACATGGTATTGCCAGTTCAAGAAAGGTACTGTTAGTGTATTTTATGGTACTGCTGGTCCAAGAGCAAGGTACTGCTAGACCAACAAGGTACTGCTGATTCACAAGCAAGGTACTGCCAGTGCAAACTCAAGGTACTGCTAGTTCAACACAAAGGTACTGCTAGTACAACAAGGTACTGCTAGTACAAAATGAGACTGCTGCTAGTGTAACAACATGCTGCTAGTTCAAACGAAGGTGCTGCTGAATCAATGAGTCACTCTGCTGCTACAAAGATAAGAACGAAGAAGATATTTATTTTGTATGAGTCATGTTTATACAAATATAATATCTAGATATTTTATCAAGTCATCAAGTTGAACACTCAAGATACAAGTTGTATCTTATTGACTTGACACATGTAAAAGCAAGTGGATAACTAAAGACTTATCAAGTTTGTAATGATCTCCTTATGTTATAAAAGGAAGATCATAACCCTTAGATAAAAGTGTGTCTTGGTTGTGATTGAAACAATCAACACCAAAGTGCTTCGTACTCTCAAATTACAAAAACACAAAGTTGTGTTAAAATGTAAGAGCACCAAAAGAGAGTGTGTGGGAACATTGGACATGGGGTCTGATGTTGTTTAGTTTGTTTAGCCTCAAGGATCTTCGATCCCTGATTAGTTTGTAAATCGTGCTATACTTGATCACATAGCATTGGGGCTTAGTTGGAATAACAAACGGTGAACTTGGAAAAACCTTGTTGTGATAGTATTGTTTCTTTCATTAGAATATTCCGTCAATATTATCATTGTGCTTGTAATAGCCAAAATCCTAGATCAAGGCTTAACAGCCCGGAGTCCATAAACGATCACGTAACTTGTTTTAGTAGATGTAAGTAGCTTTAAAACGAGTTTCCACAAGGTTTCACTTCTTGATTCTGACCTCTATCTCCGAGTTGTTTGATAAACAGTTTGATACCTTTCTGACCATTCCGAAGGTCATTCAACCGTCATGTGTTTGACACATTCTGTGAATTCATTACTTATGCTGGATATAGAATGTATCATCTGATACTACTTGAATCTGCATAATCCATTGCTAATCCTATGAGAACTCTGAAAATTTTAACCACGGATATAGGAAGATTTGTTTCCCTCTCTGACCTGTGAGGATATTGAGTAGACATTAGGCTTCTCGTTTGACGCGATCTCTTCCTTCATATTTTGATCCTGACAATTGCTTTGTCTTCATTGTTCGATTTGATCCCTATGTTCGAGTTCGTCTGAGTAGAAAAGTTGTGGGACCAGGTTCCATCTCCTCCATGTGTTGACTATGAGAAGTTTCATCTGGGTGATCGTGTTATAAGACGTTGGATGCCGATTTCAGTTGTAGTGTGATTGGACGACGGACGAAAGAGTGTCCGAAGTGAATGGTAACAACCATAAGAATGAGAATGATTGATAGCAATCTGCCGAGGGTCGAGTGTTCGCTCTGACCAGGGACCAGGCTGCTGACACATCAAGTACCGTTTCGGTTATTCCTTACTTATGCGATCGTGTTGCGTGGTTTTACTTGATACGAGAATGACATACCATGTGGTGTTCATTTTGCTTTTCCTAAGCACATTAAGTCCCCTCTGCATTATTAAATTGTTACTCCTAATTCTACTTCTATGAGAATCTTGTGACTATCCATCACGGGTGTAGATTTTCGTGTTCGGTTGAGGATGTTTGAAGATCAATTTCATTCTGCTAATCTGATTTCTTTGGGAATGTTTGATTCGATTCTGGTCATGTAATTGTTGACTGAGCATTGAGATGCTAACAACAGCTATGATTTCGTCATCTCTGACGACTTATGAAACTCAAATTCCGTGCCCAGGTTTCTGACCTGGCATACTATGATGATCACCTTGCTTTGAAATTCCGTATATTAATCCCTCGCGTTTGTGAAGATATTCCGTTTGATGTAACTCGCTCGAGAGTTTTCGATGATGAATTTCGCGATGTATTCTTTGATGGACTACCAAGATTTCCCCTCGAATGTAATTGTTTTAATCCGTTTATTAGAATGTGTTTTGTCCCGACTTGAGGTAGACTGTGATTGCAATAAAGGCATGTATATATGATGCAAGTATTATGACGTCTGGCCAGCGTGATAATAGTTACATCATATACCTTGAATTTATTGGAGTCACAGAATGTCTTGAGGAGTGCCTGAGGTCAGTGTGTTATCAGAACTCTATTCATGTGTAAGCGACGTTTCGCCTGTTTCCGAAATCCCTTACGGACGACATACGTTGAATGGAGAGTATCGAAGGACCTACTTCTAGGAAGTGGTTTATCCGTCTGTGTGCGTCTCTGTGTTGTGTTTCAGTTTGGTTATGAAGAAGAATGACGGTGGTATGAGGTTGTTCTTGGAATACTGGAATCTTAGTAGTATGGTGATTAGGACTGATACCGTTATCGACGATTTATCTAATCAACTTCAGGGTGAAGTTTTCTCTATGATCGATTTGTAATCTGATTATGTACACTTTCATGTGAAGGAGAAAGATGTTCCTAGCATTGAATTGTATCCGTTATAATCTCTATGAGCATTGTAATGCCAATCGTATTGGCTACTGCTCCGACAAATTCCTGTGAGCTTGATGAACCGTGTATTTCATGAATGCTTGGACAATTGTCATAGTATGACGATTTAGTACATTCAGGGAAGAAAGAGAAATGCAGGAATCATCCTTGTATTTTGGTGTTGAAAATTTCTATGTCAAAAGAATTCGATGTGAGTTTCTCGAAGAGTATAATTTGGTAGAGATGAAGAATAAGTTGGAGAACTTTTGGAAAGTTAAGAGAGATATTTGTTTCTACTTGGAAAGGAGGTCAGCTATGTCCATAGGTTATACAGAAGGATTGCTAGTGATGCATCTATGTAGATAAACCGTGGGAGGCGAACTATCAAACGCACGACTGGAGATTGGTTATGACGGATGTGAAGAAGCTCAGGAGCGAGGTGGTGGAATTATGATCTACGTAGAAGATTTGAATGAAACGGTTATGCGCGAAGCACCCCGTTCTTTTCGCTCTATGCATATTAGTTGTACTATTATGTAGAGACTTGTAGCATAAATTATGACGGGATGGTTTGACAACGGATGTGAATGCTTTGATGGCGAAGTGTCTAGCATGTCAACAGAAGATTATTCAAGCTCCTTGGCGCACCTGCAGTGATCGTGTCAGAAGAATCGAGTTTTGTTTCACACTTCCAGGAGAAATGCAGAAGACCTCCAAGACCGGCTCGAGATTTTATGGCGACTACTCACCTTCAGATGGACGGACGGACAGAGCAACTATGTTGAAATTGAAGATGTATGGGACGGAGAGTTTGACAAGTGTATTGGCATAATTGAGATTGCCTACGGAGATGTAGAACACCTTTTGGTTTGGATTAAGTTAGAGAATCGCTGGTTTAAGGTCCGGAGTTGATTACTGTGATTGGTGGATTAGTTATCCTTGTGGAAGAAAACCTTGAATGGTGGACTATGAAATTTGTATGTTTCGTACGATGTCCCCGTTGTGGAGAGTTAGACGTTTTGGGCGTATGAAGAAGATCTGGTTCACGATGCGTTAATCCGTTGAGTTGTTGTTTTCCATACGATTATCCGACCTATTCCGTTATGCTCTCCGATACGTTTCGATCCTCCGTTATGTGCTTAGTTTATCGTCTGTACGACTACGTTAGCTCTTTGATGTGTTTTATCCGTATGATTGTTCGACCTATTTTGTTTTGTTTTCTGATGCGTTTTGGATACTCCGATTTATACTCTATTGATCGTCAGTACAAATATGCTAACCATCTCATTATGCGTTTCGATACAAGTTGATATTTCGAGTTATACTCGATTGATCATCCGTACAATTGTACTATCGATCTCTTATAGGACTCTTGATACATTTGATGATTCGTCACGCGCTTCATTGACCGGTGGTACGTTCCTTAGTTCGATCAGTATCTGTTTGAAATTGATGAATTCTTCTATAATGGTGCACTAGTTCCCTTTCGTTAAGGATCTGGACCGAGTTGATAAGGTTTTACTCTTTAGTACTAACTTCGTATTGCTTACAAGCATGAATGTTTCATGTATTTCTGCGTGAGATTTATATCGTTATCCGCTACATTGTGTTTCGTATTTCTTGGAACGAATTCGTTGTGAATTATGAAAGCCTAGGACTTTTCGATGATTTTGATCAGGTTGGCGAGGTATCTCATCGCTTGGTGTTACCTTTCCAGATATCTCACGTATACGATGTATTCCATATGTCACATCTTCGTGAGTATGATTATCATCCGCTTCATGTTGTGTTTTGCCCATTCGATCAAATTCGGGAAAATCTTTCGTATAGTGAAGAACCTGAGGCTGTTTTGAGCGTCCGGAAAGAGTCATGAGAACTAAAACAATTCCGTTCGTAAAGATTCTTTGGAAGAACCATCCTGAGAGCGAGACTACTTGGGAGACCAAAGAATCAATACGATCCAGTTATCCGCAATTCTCTTTTTGACTTGGTACGTATTCATTTCGATATTGCTTTCGATTTCGCATTTTCATTTCGATTTCGCATTTCAATTTTCGAGGACGAAAATTCCTGTTTAAGAGAGGAAAAGTTGTAAAACCCCAAAATTAATATAATCCGAAAAGACTAAAATACCCTCTGAATTTGAACTTTAAGAATTTATGAAAATATGTAAGTAACCTCATTTGAACATAACCTAAGTTACGAAACATATCAAGTTAATATAAACTATACATTATGTAAATAATATGTACGAATAAAATCTCTCCATCGAACACTAATCTATTCGACCTATTTGATGTGTTTTATACACAAGATTTTCGGCCCAAAGAATTAGAAACAAGAAGAGATAATTAAGAGTTACTAAGCCCATTATGAAAATCCAAAATAAACCCATAAACACCTCATTTGGGCCTATTCAAAAACTCGGCATTCCCATTTAGTCAATAATACCGATCCTTGCAAGAGAAATAAAAAAAAAAAAAAAAAAAAACCCTAACCCTCTCAAAAGATCGGCCTCCACAAAGGAAAAAAAAACAAAAGAACCCTAGCTCTTGTGTACTCCCATTCGATCCAAATTCAGCAGCCAAAAGAAGTTTTGTTGTGTTCTTGCTTCAAACAAATTAAGGTAATCTTGTTCTTGTCCTAACAAATCCATTCGAACCATAAATACAAACCCTAATCGACTTTATTGTTGTGTGTTGCTGCTGTACGAATTAAAGGATTAGAAGGAAGGATTCTTGGTGATTAAATCGTGTGGTATCTTGTGTTCTTCGTCGTGTCTTCAAGGGTATTGTGTATCATTCTTTTTGATTTCATCCTTGTTCTTGTCTTGTCGAATTATATAAAAGAACTACACATAAAATCATAAGAACTATACATAAAATGATAAGTAGTGAAAACCCTAAAATCTATTATGTACAAATCGGACCAGGAGTATATGTGATGAAATTATTCGATTTGATTATGTTAAGACCTGTGATAATCGACCTAAATATGTTTTGGATTAACCTATAATCATTATGTGTTAAGAATTAAAGAGATAAAATGATAAAACCCTAAGTTATACATGAATCTGTGAAAAACTGCTACTGATCCAGGAAAAGACCCAACTTAAATCGAATGTAACTAATTGATGTGAATGTGTATTTGGGTGTTTTAAGAGTCTAAAACTAAGTTTAATGAAATGGCTACCTGGGAAAATTAATTTTGTAATTTTTGGAGGCCTGGAAGGTTACCTTTTGATTTTTGGAAAATTATGTGTCTGATCAGATTTGTGAGTCTGGAAAATCAGTCCGGGTTTTTGAATTTTAGTTTCCAAACCGTGTCGAATTAGGAGGTTTCCTTTGAACTGGGTAATCTTCAGGATGTCTATTACTTACTGGAATTTTTGTAGATTTTTATGAATTTTTCTTAAATGGTTTATAATTAATAACTTTTCGTATAGTAAAATTAATCAGAAATCTGGACGAGTTGGTTTAAGTGAATTGTAATCCATAGTTATGCTACTTAATAAAATCTGGAAAAATTAGATAAAATACTAAAGACATTTTAGCATCTCTGGGAATTTTTGGGAATTTTATTACTGAGTTCTTATACAGTTTACAATTTATAGAAAACCTAACAATTTCGTATATGAAACTGTTAGAAATTATAAAAAGGTTAAAAAGTTATTAAAAGGGTGTTATGTGTTTATTTTATAAACTAAATTGTGTAAAAGGTTATTTTTGCTAAAACTAAAGGACTTAACTTGTCAAAACCTGTAACTTGAATATATTTATACTTTAGACCCTAATCTTATCATAATGACACTTTAAACCCTAAATTTGTGATAACTACATATTGAACCCTAAAAATTATGAAAACTACAATTATGAACCTTAAACTTATGAAATGACATTATGAACATTTAACTATGAATATGGTCATCTCTAATATATTAAGTTAATGAACGGGAATGTTAATAACAAATATTTCTAAATGAGGAAAGTTACTATTTTGGAAAGTTACTAAAAAGATAAAGTTACTAAATATGGAAAGAGAACTAAAATGAAACCCTTACGATTATGAACTAAGAACCTTATAAGAAAACTTATGATTTTGTAGATCGGGTGAAGAGGGAGTGATCTCCACATTCATTTGTTTGCTTTTCTTTGAGATGTATGATGTGCTAAGGTACATATATTCTTTCCCTTCTCAGTAGGGATATTTTCTTTCGATCCTAAGCCATTGCTATGTTTCCCTTAGTTGATTCGTGACATTCATTGTATGTTTGTCATTCCTATGATCCTCTCTGACATTTATTTTAAATGTCTCTGCTATGCTATGTTTATTTGTTTGCCATGCTTATTTGAGTTACTTTCTGTTTCTCTTGCCATGTTAGATTTTGATTATGTATGATATGATATTCCGTGCCTGAGCTTAACTAGTTCTAGAGGTACTAGGACCATGTCTAGGATGGCACCCTAGTCATGACACCCCCGTAGAGGTGTGATAGATCTGCGGCGTTCTCCCTATGTATATGTATTTGCATGCACTATTGGCCAACCCCTTATGTGTGCTTAGTCTAGAGCTGTCACACATACTTATGTTTGGGAGCGTATGGATATATCCTAGGATTATTTGTTTTATGTGATTATGGTGACCAGGTGGTGTGTGCCTTGCACTCCTTCTCACACTTTTATTAATACTTAGAGGTCTCCCCTCTTCGTATACTTATATGTGCTCTAGATTTGATTTGACGGATTATGTATGGAGTTCTTATGGCACATCCTTATATGAACCCTCCTTTATTTCATTTTCTCTTGATTCATTTTCTATTCAGTTCTCATGCACTCTTGACTCTTAGTTCTCTTTGAAAATTCGTATGACTTTTATGATTATACTTTTCGTTGGTATTCTTATTTCCTTCGTTGCTTATGCTTATTACCTTTATGTTCATGTTTCGTATATATATCTGTTCACTGGGCTTTTTAAGCTCAGCCGCATTTCTTTTCCTGCGGCAGGTTTTAGTAGGAAGCTGGGTATGAGTGGAGAGTGTCTTTGACTTAGAAGCCATTCCGGATTAGAGATGACTAGAAGAGATTATTTATAGATTTATTATTTATTGTAATTTCCATTGTAATCTTGTATCTTCAGATTTTTCCCTTGTAACCATTGAAATTCACTTGTATTATTTATGTCATATGCTTGTGTTTGCTTTGATACGTCACCATAGTGTAATACTTCTACCCTTATCGGGTTGGGGTGTTACAGTTTAACTCCACGAAACGGCGACACTTTAAGAAATACGCGATCTCCGACGTGAAACTCTAAGTCACGACGATGCTTATCTGCATAGCTCTTCTGACGAGCACGAGCCTCTTTCAATTTCTCTCTAGCAACATTCACATTCTCGTTAGTGATCTCAATAATTTACGGACCTTCAATAAGACGTTCACCTACTTCATTCCAACAAACTGGCGCTCTACACTTTCGCCCATACAACATCTCATATAGAGCCATTCGGATGCTCGCATGCCAACTGTTGTTGTAAGCAAACTCCACCAAACATAAATACTCATCCCAACTTCCCGTCCATTCTAAAGCACACGCTCTCAACATGTCTTCTAAGGTTTGAATGGTCCTTTCTGACTGACCATCCGTCTGCGGATGAAAAGCCGTACTAAACTTAAGTCGTGCACCCTAAGCATTCTGCAATCCTTTCCAAAAACGAGAAGTAAACCGTGGATCTCTGTCCGAAATAATAGCTGTCGGCATACCATGAAGTCTAACAATCTCCTGTCGAAAGATCTCTGCCAACTTACTGACACGGTAATCCATACGAATCGGCAAGAAATGAGCAGACTTGGTTAGTCGATCAACAACTACCCAAATCGCATCATGCTTTCTTTTGGTAAGAGGTAACCCTGATACAAAATCCATAGAAATCTCTTCCCATTTCCATGTCGGAATCTGATGAACTCAAATAAGTACATTTTATTACTATCATTTATCCTATTAATTTGACTTGTTTTACTATATTATGTATGAGGATTGATACTTAATCGTTTACTTTTGTAATTCTCAGGTAAAAACAAGCATTTGGTGAAACTTAGCGATTTTGGACTGATTATGGAGCAAAACATGCATAAAGTTAAGAGTCTACTGAAATGAAGAAGATCAAGACTAATCTGCTCCAGATGCGCCGCATCTCACTCATGACATGCGCCGCATCTCTATCAAGATATCACCAGATACGATCCAAGATACAAGAGGACATGCGCCGCATCTAATCATGGAGTTACGCCGCATCTTCTGGCGGTGTACGAATATTCCTGAATATTATAATCTTGGACCCCACGCGAAGTTAAGTCAATGCGCCGCATCTACTTACTAGATGTGCCGCATCTTCCCTCAGACAGAAACTATAAATACCCCAAGGCCAGACGAATTTCGGGGGCAATATCAGAGTTTCGAAGACCGAAGTAGAAAAACCCTAGGACGAATTCAGTCAAGGAGGCAGCACAAGACACACCCAAATCAAAGATACAAGAGCTGTAAGAAGGTGTTGCATGTGTTTAATTCATTAAGTAGTTTTGTTTTATTGTGTTAGCAAACTTTAATTCATCAGGATTGGTGGCTTGTGTAATGTGACAACGAAAGATTGCACTCCCTTTAATACTTGCTTTCCCATCAATTAAAGTTTATATGTTGATGTCTTTGGTTACTACTTATTAGTGCATTGATAACCTCTGTGTTTATTAGTGGCTTGCGGGCATTTGACTGCGGGACATAATGTGGCTCCCACGGTTATTACTAAATTGATCACTTAGGAATAACTTTTAGACATAAGTAATCATTAAGGGTTTACTCGCCGATAAGAATAGGACCAACGAGAAAGGGTTAACTACATACACTTCATATAAAGCTATCAATAAAACAAGTGACAATCTACTTAATCATAAGGACAGCCCTCTTATTGTCTCAAGTATCTATCTGTGTACGTGTGTGCTACTTGCTGATTCGTGCCTATTGGTTTATTTTATTATTTAATTGCAAACAAATCGTGCCAGTCTCTCAGGCTGAAACCCCCTTGCGTTAGGATATTAAAATACTGATTAGAATAACGAGATAATACGTTCCACTCCTAGTGATCGACACTCTACTTACCATTATATTCATACTGACCGGGTACACTGCTCGTTAAGTGTGTGTGTTATTGATAAGTCGGCTAAATATAAATTTAAAACTTGAGTAGGCATTAAAACTGCTAAAACTATACTACGACACGCATACGCATCAAGTTTTTGGCGCCGCTGCCGGGGAGTGAATTGTTATTATCTGTTAATTTGATTAGTATTTTAATTAGGATTTTCTTTTTATTAGATTAATTGCATCATTGTATTATTTTGCATATTTGTTGTATTGTGTGTTAATTGTTTTCTTTTATTTTTGTGTGTTTATTTTTGTTTGTGTGTTTTTATTTTTTTTTATTTTTCGTATTTTTCTGTTCTGCTATCGTTGTACTGTGCTAAATCAAACGATACGGCGCATCTGATTTCTCAGATACGGCGTATTGCGTTTAATTTTTTTTTAATACAACGCGTTTAATTAATTCGATACGACGCATCTTTTCCCCAAGATACAGCGTATCTGTTTTTAATACGATTTTTTTTTTTAAAAAAAAAGCGATAAAGTAATACGACGCATCTGCTTTTGCAGATACGGCGTATCTGTTTTTGATAAATTTTTTTTTTAAACGTTAACGCCATACGACGCATCTGCTTTCGTAGATACGGCGTATCTATTATTTTAATTAAAAACAGTTTGCGAATTATTAAACAGATACGACGCATCGATTTATATCGATACGGCGCATCTTTCTGAATCAAAAATCGATATTTATTTTTAAACGAAACGAAAATACGGCGCATTAACTTTCGTTAATACGACAAATATAATTTGATAAATATAGTTGATTTTTGATATTTACTTTGATCGGTCCGCTACTCTCGTGTGCAAGTTGTTTATTTTTCAGGATAAATGATGACTCAAGCATCACCAAGCGAGATTACATTCTGAACTAAACCGAGAGAAGATTGCTGGAGTGATCAAAACGTAACCTCTTCGATTATTCAACCAGCCCTAAGGGAAGTCCTCTCCACTATAACCTCAGTTTTATTATCCACACTATACATCTGATTCAAATCGTAATCTTAATTTTGCATGCTTAAAAACGATATTTGTTCCTAACCTCGGAATAAATCCTTATCCCCTAAACAATAAGATTACAGTTATTAATAAAACATTTATGCATATTGCTCTTATCTTGAATTTATTTATATGGTATGCCGTTTAACCCCAATTGGATGTATAGAGAATCGTGTTGCGGAGGCCAAGGTACGTTCCTTATTTGAATTTCGTTCACTAACATAGCGATACGGCGGATCTAAAAATCCAAAGCGCCGTATCTTTGGCCAACTAGAACATATTGACTAGTCAACGAAATTAAATAGATACGGCGCATCCCAATTTTCCAATACGGCGCATCTCTTCGCCCTATAAATACGACGGGAATGCGCCGGATCTAAACTTCTTACCGCATAAACACACACAGTTAAGAACCTTCACACACTAAAAGTTACACTCTAATTCCGATCATTCTTCTTAAACCCACCTCTAATCCGGTCTATAATTCATCACCTAATCATCAAATTAAGGTAATTATTCCATTTTCGATTTAATCTTGATCAATGCGAAAATTAGGGTTTATATGATTGAATCGATTTGTGCTTAAATGATGTTGAGATATGATTAGAACTTGCTCTTGATGATTTTCCCCGTATTTAATTTGCATAAATAATTGAACTTATAACCTAATTTGATTTAACCGAAAATTAAGGTTTTGGGTTCGATTCTGAATATTTAGCGGGAAGGCGAATTAGTAGTGGTGGAATAAGATATTAGAACTGATATAAAGTGTATATGATACTGTGATATTTAGTGGTAGTTTACGTCACGGATACGGATTCTTGAAAAGTTTGCCTGACCCTTTATTTTATACTGATATGCTTTTAGATGCGGCGCATCTAGGTTGATTAATGCGGCGTAACGACCTATTTCAAAATTGATAAAATTCTAGATACGCCGTATTGATTAATCTAGATACGACGCATCTCAATACGCCGTATCTATTGTCTTGCACCGCATCTCTTATACTTTATACAGATACGCCGCACTGATTAAATCAGATGCGCCGTATCTACCTATTTTGCAGACTGTTTACTGACTGTGAATATCTATTTCAGATGGCATTACCAGAGGTCACACTAAGGCATCAGTGGCTACAATTTGAGAACATGGGACTTACTCCTGCCGCTCTAGAGGATTACTTGCATAGGCTTGACTCGATTTACTTCAAGAAAATATTCAGAGTCCAGGTTTTGAATTTTGACGATGTGGGATTGATCGGTGGTGGACATGCATCTGCGAGTTTACAACATCGGATGGAGATGGTAGTTGTTGGAGATGATGAGGAGGCGGTGTTTAGGTCTAGTGCTTGGGAGAGACTATTTAGGATTGACGAGCCTCTGATTAGGGAGCTCATGCTGGAGTTCTTTAGCACGATTCATTACAGGGAAACGGATTTGGAGATTGATACAGCTGACACTCTGGTATTCAGGTTAGGAGGTGTGCATAGGCAGATGTCGATGAGGCAGTTTATTTTGGCCATGGGGCTACACACTGAGGAGGAGCTTGGATCTGCTGGGTTTGCCAGGTATTGGGCTGAGAGTTTACGGGTTGTCCCTGACAGAGGGGTATTCAGTGATTACTGGGTTAGGATTTCTTCGATGGGTGACATTGTTACTTCCACCCCATCCTACACATTGATCAGGGAGCCGATGAGGCGGCTATGCCACAGGCTGATTGCGCTTACCATTGCTGGGAGGGGTCAGTCACCTGAGAAGGTGACCACTCTGGACCTCTTCCTCCTTAGGAGCATGGATGAGGGGTTGTGTGTGAACATCCCCCACTTCTTGGCACACTACCTCCACCGATCAGCTGCTGGGAGAGATCGGAGGAGCCATATGACTGGCGGGCATTTTGTTTCTCGGCTGGCCCGCCATTTCGGAGTGATTGGAGCAGAGATTCCAGCGGGGCTGGAGGTTGTGGTGGCCCGTCTCCCGGTTATCGATAGGGACTATTTGGTTAGACTCGGGATCTGCCAGGTGGCTGCGGGAGTCCACTTTTGGGCAGCATTAGGGCCCGCCAGAGCTGCAGGGCCAGAGGCGGAGCAGGGAGGACCTCAGGGACCTCCGGCTGCTGCTCCTGCCGACGAGGAGGTGCCACAGGCACCAGTACCCCCACGCACCATGGGTCAGAGACTTGAGGCAGTCGAGGGAGAGTTGAGAGCCCTGAGGAGGGACTCTGAGTGGGTGGTTAGGAGTGTGAGCAGACTTTTAGAGCATCAGGGTATTACCCACACCCGTCCAGATGGTACTGAGGTTGCGGGAGTGACACGTGCATACGAGCGCAGAGTCCGCCAGAGGACTGATGGAGCCAGCACTTCCGGGACCCATCCAGACGACCACACTCACCCATGATCTTACTCTCTTGATTTTACAGACATTGTTCCACATATTATTATTATTTTGGATTGTACTAATCACCATTCTCGTGTATATATTTAATGTTTCAGTTTATGTTTCTTGTTATGTTTGATGAAGACTGGCATTAAGTTCAGCATGAGAGTACGAGAGAACGTGAGAGATGAACCGTGGAACGAGTCATTTTACAACAGACTGTTAACAGTCTGTTTGGTATCTACATGCGCCGCATCTGGTTAACAGATGCGACGCATCCTATCCTTTATTACGTTTTATTTTTGTTTCAGGCCGCATGAAGATACGGCGCATCTCAATTCTGAGATGCGACGCATCTCCTCCAATGGTCATATCTTATTTTAATTTTTCTACATTTTTATTTTCGACTTTAAAACTATTTATCAGTTTATTTTAATGCGGCGCATCCCTGGTTAAGGATGCGGCGCATCTTTATTCTGATCCGTATTAATTCCAGGCTCGATACGGCGTATCTTCTTCCATAAGATACGGCGCATCGACTGACCTGATGATTTTCAATTTTAATTTTTAAGTTTTATTTTTCCTAACTACTAATGTATTATGCAAGTTTGAACCTTTCTTATCTTAGGTGTGTTTTAAAGTGTTGGTGGTATTATAGTTTCCTGGATTTCCTATGGATACATCAAGTATGAAGCTTTAACGTTCTAATCCACAAGAAGTTGATTTTTGCTCAAATACAAATGGAGGATCATACCGAGCAAATCTCAGGGGAGTTTTTCTGTTCTAATTCTTTTATTTTCCAGTTTTTAACCTTTTATACAAACAACGAGGACGTTGTTTAACTTAAGTGGGGGGATTGGAGAATTAGAACACTCAACAATTACTTGTCTTAAACTTTTTCAAAAATTATGCTTAAAATGTGCTTAATATATCAAACTTAAAAATTTTTTAGCATGTTTTTGTTTAAGATCTAAGTTGCATAGCTGCACACATGACGTTATTTTCAAAAATTGTGATTTTCCAAAATTCACAAATCTATGAGTGTGCCGGTGACTTGTAAACTTTAGAACTTGGCTTGTATACTATTCGAGACCACCATAATGAGTATTATATTTATATAATTGGAATGACTTGTCTAAATTGGTAAAATTCTAGGATTACACCCAAATAGCCTTTATTATGTTATGTGTTATTAACTAACTACACTGGTTAGTTAACCCCCGTATAAACCCTTTGTTACTCTCATTTTTAGAGTAAGATACCCCTAGAAAAACACTCAGAGCCATTCATTTCGTTTCTTACACCTATGTTTAAAATGTTTCGTTACACCCTTACACCTTAGCCTACCCTGTAGATTAAAATCCGTGGTTGGTTAATTGCTATAGGCAAAGTGTGTTTCCTTACATTACCTGTGTTCGCGTGCGTAATTCATTATCTTTGGTTAGGTCGGGAAATTGCACAATGCAATTGGAGTGAAAGTAAATATTGTATATCTTTGAGTTTATTTTTCGTGTGTTTACTACTTTCACTATTACCGTTATTTCTGAAGTATGAAAAGTATGGAAAAATTATCCAGAATTATCATTATAGTGATGTGGTGAAATTTTACACATCTGTGTTTAAAAAAAAAAAAAAAAAAAAAAATCGAAAAAATAAGAAAAGAAAAAAGAAAAAGGGAGAGTTGGATGTTTGTTAAACCAACTTATGTAAAGTTATGTAAGTGGTTCATATGGCCACTATTTGTTGTACTATATCTATGGATTGAATGGGAATTGGCCGTTGTGGGAACGCCAATTAAGGTTTATTCTTTGATTAAGATCTTGTTGAGTATAATTCGTGTCTACCTAAAGCGTGTGTTTCAAGTGTTAAAGCGTGAGTTATTCGATGATATGAGTCTTATTCATGGGATGGTTGGGATAGTGATTAACCACACTTAGGATTTTAATTTATTTGTTTTGTTTATTTTTCATTTTACACCAATTTATATCCCAAATGTTATCCATACCCTTTATTATTCTTTATCCAACCAAACCTTTGATTTATTGAGATTAGGGATTTGAGTAATCTTAAGTATCGTAGTCGTGGATTCGGCTATGTATTTATGATTTTGTCGCCCTTTTTGATATATTATTATTGGCGAAGTTTGGACCTATCTTTAGCCTATTCGAGTTAAGGATTTGAGCAATTGCAAGTATCGTGTTCGTGGATTCGATCATGTATTTGTGATTTTGTCGCCTTTTCTGGAATTTGAGATCGATAGTGAAAGAGAATAATTAACCCTTAAGCCTACAAACCCTTTTTACCGCTTTAGACTTGTTATTCCTTAGCTTTAGTGGGGGAGATGTGTATACTTGCCAAGCTTATGATAGAATATTCGTCACGACTGGACAGTTAAACGATTAGATTTGCTTTTATCAACTTATTTTATTTTACTTCTAATTCGTTAAGTGTTTAGTTGTGTGATTATGAAATAAACGAATACATGCTTAAATATAAAAATAAATCCTAACATCTTTTAGGATACATTTTCATAAAAGAAATTCTAAGGTTTACTTGGGGACAAGTAAAGTTCAAGTGGGGGGATATTTGATGAACTCAAATAAGTACATTTTATTACTATCATTTATCCTATTAATTTGACTTGTTTTACTATATTATGTATGAGGATTGATACTTAATCGTTTACTTTTGTAATTCTCAGGTAAAAACAAGCATTTGGTGAAACTTAGCGATTTTGGACTGATTATGGAGCAAAACATGCATAAAGTTAAGAGTCTACTGAAATGAAGAAGATCAAGACTAATCTGCTCCAGATGCGCCGCATCTCACTCATGACATGCGCCGCATCTCTATCAAGATATCACCAGATACGATCCAAGATACAAGAGGACATGCGCCGCATCTAATCATGGAGTTACGCCGCATCTTCTGGCGGTGTACGAATATTCCTGAATATTATAATCTTGGACCCCACGCGAAGTTAAGTCAATGCGCCGCATCTACTTACTAGATGCGCCGCATCTTCCCTCAGACAGAAACTATAAATACCCCAAGGCCAGACGAATTTCGGGGAGCAATATCAGAGTTTCGAAGACCGAAGTGAGAAAAACCCTAGGACGAATTCAGTCAAGGAGGCAGCACAAGACACACCCAAATCAAAGATACAAGAGCTGTAAGAAGGTGCTGCATGTGTTTAATTCATTAAGTAGTTTTGTTTTATTGTGTTAGCAAACTTTAATTCATCAGGATTGGTGGCTTGTGTAATGTGACAACGAAAGATTGCACTCCCTTTAATACTTGCTTTCCCATCAATTAAAGTTTATATGTTGATGTCTTTGGTTACTACTTATTAGTGCATTGATAACCTCTGTGTTTATTAGTGGCTTGCGGGCATTTGACTGCGGGACATAATGTGGCTCCCACGGTTATTACTAAATTGATCACTTAGGAATAACTTTTAGACATAAGTAATCATTAAGGGTTTACTCGCCGATAAGAATAGGACCAACGAGAAAGGGTTAACTACATACACTTCATATAAAGCTATCAATAAAATAAGTGACAATCTACTTAATCATAAGGACAACCCTCTTATTGTCTCAAGTATCTATCTGTGTACGTGTGTGCTACTTGCTGATTCGTGCCTATTGGTTTATTTTATTATTTAATTGCAAACAAATCGTGCCAGTCTCTCAGGCTAAAACCCCCTTGCGTTAGGATATTAAAATACTGATTGGAATAACGAGATAATACGTTCCACTCCTAGTGATCGACACTCTACTTACCATTATATTCATACTGACCGGGTACACTGCTCGTTAAGTGTGTGTGTTATTGATAAGTCGGCTAAATATAAATTTAAAACTTGAGTAGGCATTAAAACTGCTAAAACTATACTACGACACGCATACGCATCAGAATCTCTAAAGGCTGCAACAAACCACTCGCCCTCTGATGCTCAATCTTGACTTGCTGACAAGTTAAACACTTAGACACGAAAGAAGCTACATCATGCTTCATACCACTCCACCAAAAATGCTGCTTCAGATCTCTATACATCTTGGTGGAACCAGGATGAATAGTGAATGGAGAACTATGAGCCTCAGCTAGAATAGCCTCACGAAGCTCGGGATCATTTGGAACACAAAGACGATCTTCATACCACACTACGCCAGAATCATCTACACTGAATTCCGTCTGCTTACCTTCTTCAACATTCTGCACCACAGACCACAGCTCACCATCATCCTTCTGGGCTTCCTTAATCCGTAAGATGAGATTAGACTCAACCTTAATACTAGCCCAATATCCAACATCGCGACGTATACACAACTCTACGTCTAAACGTTCTAAGTCCTTAAGAATATGAGGTTCTACCTCCAGACTGGCAATCATTCCAGATTTCCTACTAAGAGCATCTGCAACAACGTTAGCTTTACCCGGATGATACTGAATGTTCGTGTCATAATCCTTCAAAAGTTCTAACCACCGTCTCTGCCTCATATTGAGTTCCTTCTGAGTGAAGATATACTTGAGACTCTTGTGGTCAGTGAAGATATCACATGACTCGCCATACAGATAATGCCGCCAGATCTTCAACGCGAAAACCACAGCAGCTAACTCTCACTACTAGAAAAAGGTCTATCCTTGACTCGCATTTTATGACGCACGCTACAAGATGACGCGCAAATAGCAAAGTCATAAAATAAGAGTCATAACGAGTAAATTTTTTATTGGGGATGACTCGTTTTCAGAAGCGTCATAACATAGGGTCATAATCAGTTAAAATTTAGCCTGCTAGATGACGCTCGTTTTGCTTCGTCCTAAATAGGGGTCATCTATGTTTTTTTTTCCCTGCACGTCTTATAACCTAAGGTTACCTTGTTCATTTACAACACTCACCTCACACACACATCTTCTTTAACCAAACCCTAGCCCTCCCCCTCTTATCTCAGCAGCCGCCACCCACATCTCCAGTGCCACTCCTTTTTTCGGTGACTCAATCTAACCACACCATAACCACCAACACCCCTCACTCATCCCTCTCACCTCTCTCTTGATAATACCACCATGGCCACCTCCTGCTGCCGTATTCAACATGCGCCGCCACCACCTCGCCGCGCCGTCATCATCATCATCACAAGGAGATCAAGAGACCAAGGGTTCGTGTATTTAGATCGAGTTTAGAGTGAAGTTCGATTAGGGTTTTGTTTTGTTGTGTTTGTGAAGCCGCCGTAGCAGTTAGTACATTTTTTGAAGCTTGTATTTATTCAAGTTTTTAATAAGGTGATTAGTATTTTAGTTTGGCTAATTTTTTTTTTTTAATTTTTTGATTGTGTAAGTACTTCAGTAAGAAAAATTGTATTGGTAACATGGGTCTGGCTGGGACAGTGTGTTTTGCTTGGTTTAAATTAAATGTTTATGTGTTGTAAGCTAAGTAGTACTCATGACTCATGATATTTCTTTAAACATTTGGTTTACTTGTTGATTTCTTTCTATATAATTATGTACCTGGTATTCTAGCTAGTTTGATAGCTAAAATATCTATCTTTAAAGAAATTTGCCACTACAGGAGGCAAGTAGCCAAAATGATATTGGTATTCAAAACCTTTGAGAATGTCAATATTGGGTACAATGGGTTGAAATGAATCAAAATGGTTTTAATTACGAATTACATGTATATTTCTAAATGTTGTTAATATTTATATTTGCAGGTACAAAAGATGCAAGAAATGTTGAGGAGCACCAAACCCCAACGTGAGTTAGGAGGTGACATTGTGTTTGTTTCAGAATTCATATATTATGCTAATAAGTAAGTTGAAATTGACTCTAATTGTTGAAATGAGTTATATTATGTTGAAGCATGATCTTTTTGACTTTGCAATTGCTGGATTGGGTACGGGTACTCCATTGTTTTTACGTGTCAGCGTAGGCTGCTGTAAGACGAAACACCTGGGGTATCACAGATTCATGGGCATAGTTGGTTGTGCAGGTTTAAAGGTACTACCACTATCTGAGCCAAACAAATGTGATGCAGGTACAGCGAATTGACTGGGCCTGTCATGCCTCTGACCTTGCTGGCGACACAACATCAAAAACAGCATCCATCTACGGTACAAGAACCTGTTAAGATAGCAACAATCCTGCAAATTAATCCAGACACTCTTATGGTAAGACACAAAAACCTTAATCACTAAATTTGCCATATATTTAGCTAATAACTGTCACGAAAATGCAGCAACACCAACGGCTCACTACGGAGGCGGTGATAACTGAGATCAAAGAAAACCTTGGATGGTATATGAACAGGTGCAACCGTTGTCATAGAAAAATCTAAGACAACCGGTCTCATTGGCATTGCCAAGAACCAGGAATGAAATTAACGCCAAACTATAGGTATGCAATGGTAAAGTAAAAGTACATGCGAATAAATGTTTGACTTCTTCATCACAGTTATTGAGTATGCGTAAAATGCATTACATTTTCAGCTATTGCTTCAAGATTATCATTTCTGAGGTTACTAGAAGCGGTATAATGAGTTGCTTTAGCCCAGAGGCGCATTCACTGGTGGCGGACTGCACAGACGTCCTCAGATACATACCTGACCCTAATCCCATTTTATTTGCATAGGCGGGGCAAATGAGTATATTTGCAGCCATCGCAGACGTTTATGCTTTCTTCACTTCCCACCCTGTCTGAGCCTTATAAAATGTATTCGGTAAGAAGTTGGTTTGGAGTGACATCACTGAGCTATTATATGCTATTTTATGAGACATAGGTACTGCTTCTTTTTTTGTGTTTTTTCAGGTTAAAAAAAATCCATGATATCACTGAGCTATTATATGCTATTTTATGAGACATAAATTTAATAAAGTATGTAATCTATGTGCCATAAAATAGCATTTAATAGCCCAGAAAAATTGTGAATTTTTCTTTACACACGTACTGTTGGAAGCTGTAACAAAGGACAAGTAAGTTGTAGAAAGCAATCCTTTTTTCTTTTTTTTTTCTTTTTTTTTTCAGTTATAAAAGCATTTTGTTACTCTTCGTTTGTCCAGGTCAGCCACATTTCCATTGACTTAGAAGATCTGTTGATAACTTCTTGCAAAAAACATCAAAGTCTTAAATATAGACGTGACGTAAGTCAGAATTTGATCAATGAGATAGTTATCTGGTCTGTTTGACATCGTTTATTGGGTATGCGTTTTACTGATGATTGTTTATCTTTGATGTAGGTTTCTTTGAAGACCGAAAGGGAGAAGAAGAAGGAGAAGTACTTCCCATTGAGGAAAGTACCCCTCGGATATCTCAGGTTACTTCTAAACTAGTTCAGTTATAATAATGATGCGTATATAGGTATTTGCGCGTCATACAAACCTACACAATTGGTCATCTCATTATCTGATCTTTTGACATCCCTTTTGTGTAAGCTGCATGACATTATGTTTTGTATGTAGGTGTCTCTTGTATAGGTTTGTTATTGCCAAATGAGGTGTTCGTGATGACATGCATGCTTGGTTATTGCCCGACTCTTTATGATCATTTTTTTTTGCAATATGATTAGTATCATTGTTTTTTAACTCACTTGCTCAGTGCCGCTAGATACTTTGGTATAAAAATGTGTTCCTAATGGTTATAAATCACATGGCAACCAGTCCCAACCCCATATGTTGCATTCTCAGTTTAACGTAAGCCAAGTAATGTACATTAGAAATTAGAGCTACAAATTTGAAGAGAAGACTAAGAATATAAGTCAGGTGTTATCATTTAGAAATTACTTTGGTATAAAAATGCGTTCCTAAGAAACTTGCCAATCCACCATCACGTGCTCTTGTAAGACTTTCTTATTTTTGTTGTTGATAAATTTGCCGATGTACTTGGAATAACGTATGTAATTCTCTTTTGCAGGGTGTTGATGCTGGACCAAGTAGTGGGGCCCCACCCGCGATTCCTAGCCTGAATAGACAAGCAGGTGAGTCTTATAATTTTTGTAATTATAGACTATTACACGCGTTTAATAGTAAAAAAAAGGAATCGTATCTGCCCAATTGAATGATTTGTTACTGCTAAACTGATAATTTTGATGCAGGTGGCCAAGACAGTAGGGCTGGTATTTGGTCTACAGCACATCCCTCGTAGAGCTGAAATCCCGGGACAACCAATTCGGGGAACCTATCTAAGCAGAAAATGCCAACCACTAGTGATCAATCTATCAGCAGAGAAGTAAATATTTACATTGCATCTTTGTCATTACACTTGCACACATTGGAGGTTTTAATATCAACCCGATCTTTAAATTGGTAAAAGCATGTTTTCAATTCATAAAATTAGGTAGAATTGAAACGGGTCGAAAGTTGCCCATTTCCAAATGCATGAAGTCTCATAAACCGTTTCCATTTTATGTGTTCTCAGGTCCTTTATTAAGTCAAAGTAGAATCTGACCCATCTTTTACAAACTGTTAATTCGCAGGTATCAAGATCCACCTTTTTACGAACAACGCGATCTTCAAGATTAACCACCAATGAACCTGATCCATCTCGTGTACGCACAATAGATGCATGCCCTGGTGCTCTTAGAGGTTCAAGCTCAGCCCAAAGAAGCTCACCTGTCATATCCTCAGATCAGAAACGACCAGTTTATTTATTCTTTTCTTTTATGTGGATCAGATGCATACTTATATGTTCTTGTTGCCACATGTTTAAGTATGAGAGACCTGCTGCTTTGGTGCCACCGGTACCATCAAGCCCACCTCAGCAAGGAATATCAGGGTGCTCGTATGGACCAATCACAGGGCTACCAGTATCCACATCAACAACCGATGCATCACATGGGGTATCAGCCGATTATGCCTCAACAGAGGCCACCAAATGTCATGCAGCAGCCGCAACATTATACTCGGGTAGTCTTGTTGTATAGGCAAAGTTAGAGATGGTGTATAGCGGGTTTTTAACATAGGCAAAGTTAGGTTGATTTTAGTTCTAGCAGCAACAAGGAAAATATTTGTGTTTTTAATTTTGTATTATCAGGTTTTTAATATATGAAATGCGTTATTTTGATATTTGTGTTTTTAATTTTGTATTATCAGGTTTTTAATTGTCATTTAATAGAAAATTAGGAACTGAAAAAAATTAATTTAAAAAAAAAAAAAATTAGGTTATGACTCGCAAAAAGGAGAGTCATAAAACGTGGGTCATAAATGCGCGTCATAGAGGGATGACGCACAAATGCGAGTCATGAAGCTTTATGACGGGTCCATTCTTGACTCGCATTTGCGCGTCATAAGGCCTCTTCTTGACTCGCATTTGGAGTCAAGAATAGCTGTTTTTCTAGTAGTGTCTAAATCATGAGTCGGGTAATTCTCCTCATAAGGTTTCAATTGCCTCGAAGCATAAGCAATAACCTTCCCGTGCTGCATAAGAACACAACCTAAACCTTTCTTTGACGCATCACTATATATCTGAAAACCTCCGGAACCTGATGGAAGAGTCAAAATGGGAGCGGATACTAATTTCTTCTTCAGCTCTTCAAAACTATTTTCCCGCTCTTCTGTCCACACAAACTTCTCTCCTTTCCTCATCAATTGCGTTAATGGCAAGGCCAAACGCGAGAAACCTTCAACAAACCTTCTATAATAACCAGCAAGCCCCAGAAAACTCCTAACCTCCGTCACATTGGTAGGTCTCGGCCACTTGGTGATAGCCTCAACCTTTGATGGATCCATGGTGATACCATCTGCCGACACAATGTGACCAAGGAAAGCAACTTGACTCAACCAAAACTCGCACTTAGAAAACTTTTCATACAACTTCTGCTGCCTAAGAATCTCCAAAACAATCCGAAGATGCTGCTCGTGTTCCTCCTTAGATTTCGAATACACCAGGATGTCGTCGATGAAGACGATGACGAACTTATCGAGATACTCGTGAAATACTCGATTCATCAAATCCATAAAAACAGCAGGCACATTGGTCAAACCAAAAGGCATAACCAGAAATTCATAATGACCGTAACGAGTTCGAAACGCGGTTTTGGGAATATCCTGCTCCTTCACCCGAAGCTGGTGATAACCGGACCTCAAATCAATCTTAGAAAAATGCTTCGCCCCTTGCAGCTGATCAAATAAGTCGTCAATGCGCGGAAGAGGGTAACGATTTCGGATCGTAATACGGTTTAGCTCGCGGTAGTCAATACAAAGACGCATGCTTCCATCCTTCTTCTTCATAAACAAAACAGGAGCACCCCAAGGAGAGACACTTGGTCGAATGAATCTATTCTCCAAGAGTTCCTGCAATTGTTCCTTCAACTCTTTTAGCTCAATGGGTGCCATACGATACGGAGCTTTAGAGATAGGTTCTGCACCTGGAACGAGATCAATGCTAAACTCAACTTCTCTAGCCGGAGGAAGACCAGGAAGTTCTTCGGGAAACACGTCGGCAAAATCACGAACGATAGGAAGACTCTCGATGCTCGGAACTTCCAAAGAAGTATCTTTGATGGATGCCAGAAAACCAAGGCAACCATAGGAAATCAAAGTTCTGGCTTTCATAGCCGAGATGATCTTAACAGACCTAATAGGTTGAGAACCGTGATAAACAAAGTCGGGTTGATGAACATTACCAAAGATCACATCTCTGGCACTGCAATCAAGAGTAGCCTTATGAGCAGCCAACCAATCCATGCCCAAAATAATGTCGAAATCGATCATATCGATCGGAAGCAAATTAGCGGGACGAACACAATCATCAAAACGCAGGGGACAATTCACATATTCTTTATCAATGATCACATGGGTTTTCATTGGGTTTGAAATGGATATATGTGTTGGAGTATGCTCGTGTCATAATTAATAATTATATGGCTAGACGTATGTGAGCCTATGGGGTCACACACTTATACACAGAGACATCATAATATATACTGTAATTATCGTATTTACAATATATAAACGGCTATGTAACAAGGAAACTATAACGGGCCATAAAATACTAAGTTAGACTTAGCGTTTTTGGATTGGACCAACAATGGGCAAGCCCATTGTGGGCCCACATTAGGTCCGGCCATGTAAGGGGTTTGGAAGGGTTAATTGAACTTCTTTGAGGGGCTAAATGTAAGTGTAAAATGATAAGATCAAATTATATTTGATTGATATCTTTTACATTTAATTTTAACACACATCAAGGAAAGGATCTCTCCCTCCCCTCCTCTTCATCTCACGGCAAACCACAAAATCCCATCTAGGGTTTTTGGTTTTTCCATCTCAATTAATAATACACATTGTATGTATTGTTCTTTGATAGTTACAAGGCCAAGACTAGCATCGAGTGGTGATCGGTGACATGTAGTGTGGATACACATAGAGGTGATCTCCATTTGATCACTTGGGTTTCTTCATATCATTCTTGTCGACACATATTGCTTGTTGGTGACTCCCGGATCACGCTACAAAGGTATAAATTATGTGTTTATTTATTTGATTGATCATATGGCACTATGGATCCTTTATGGTGATGTTCTTCCGCTGCGTTTTATATTAATTAATTGTTAATTCATGTTTACATCACCTATAGTGGTATCACGAGCCATCATATGTTGTCATATGATCATCTTGTATGCGTAAAAATGGCTAAAAACGTTGTTTTTTAATGGATTTAAAAGTGTGATTTTAAAACAGCCCCTAGGGCTTGAATATTCTGAATATGTCGACTTTATTAAGGTCTTAAGATCTGGACTTTTTGATCCTATGGCCATTTGTTATGTATACGTTGTTTGTTTACTTGATCGGTACCCGTAAAATGGCCTAAAAACGCGGTTTTTGGAAGATTTTTAACCCGATTTCAAATCAGCCCATGCGGCTTATTTTTCTGTGGTAAAATGGTGTTAAGAAGGTCCTAACATCAGTGGGGTTTGAGTCTTTGGCCATTTGTCATGCGTACCATTCGGGGTTTTAATTCTTGTTAATTATTTCTTCGATTCGTTGGCTAACAATTTAATTCTTGTTATTTATTTTGTTTTCCATGGCAAATACATGCATGTTTGTCCATGGAGTTAGCCAACACCATGTAATAATCTTTATTTGAATGTATTATTATGTGTTCATATGCAAAGCCGATGAAAACCTAGACCACTTGTGCGTTGTGATTGTGATTGTTGGTTGCATTTTTTGTTTTGGGGTTTTGCCATTGTTTCGGCACTTTTGTAATGTATTTCAATTTTGGTTTTGCCAATGTTTGGGCATTTTACAGTAGATACAAAGTAGATTAGTTGTATTTTACTTTATATGTATTGTAAACAAGAGCTTGGAAGCAAATGGCGAAAGATTGAAGAGTTGTAGACTGAAAGTGGCTGCTGGACACCTGTTGGGAAAACATGATTACCTGCTGATTGGTAAGGTATTTTTTTCTAAATTTTTTGGTGCAGGTCCACAAGACATAGGGCTACAACTTTGTCAACTGGGCCGAATCATGAGGAGGTGATCTTCCTGGGCATTTGGGCCTTGCAAAACAGAAAAACTGGGCTGACAGAAACTGAAGTTCATGTGCATTATGGGCTTTTTACTTGCTCATGATTGTCTTGGAGCAAGTGGGAGCCCTCCGTGTGGTTGTGGTTTATGTCCCTAGTTGACTCTTGGTTCTCGTGATGGCTCACGAGACCAAGCATAGGATTTTCATCGGTTGAGGCTTTGCATATTGTGGTTGTATGTTAGTTTGGTTGTTTCATGTATGTTGTGACTACATGTAAAACGAAAATTGTTTTCTTAAAACTTAAAACGAAACATAAACCATTTTGAACTAAGTCTTATGATTTAGTTTAACTAAGTTTAAATATGATTTGAAACTTAAAATCATTGTTTTTCTAAATAACACTTAAACTAGTTAAGTTGTTTATTTATTTATTTATTGTATTGTCCAAACTTAATAATCCACTTAGGATTTATATTAGTCTTGAAAATGGACAACTTGACACACATAAATTATAACAATGATTAGAATTAAGTTAAGAAATGTTTTTAACTTGTGCTACAAAGAATGAATGCATGCTTCTTTCGTACACGTTTTTGATTCACATCAAAATATTTTACCCGCCAAAATTTAAGTCGTGCCGTCCAATTTTGAGGACACTTGCAATTACTTTTTGCCTATGCGTGGGACCTAGGTTGAATTGTAACCCAAGGTGACTATTCTCTATGCGTGAGACCTAGATATATTATCACACGTTTACAAATTGGATGACTTAATCGAGTTAAGCGGTTAGACCTTAACCCGAGGCAAAGATGGGACTAAACATGCCTACATGACACTAGTTGTTTGACACTAGATGCCATGAGTCCCATAAGGATCTAAGAGTTGTACATGTAATACAATTGGTGCTCGTCGCCTACCAATTGAATCTACTATTGCTAGCAGATCAACTGATGTGATAGTAGAAGCACAATGTGGATCTTAGCCTTTTCGTAAATTAATTGTTTTATATTATAAACATGGGGTAGTTAATATTAAAAAGGATTAATTATCGAAAATACTAAAATTGAACTTTGTAAATTCAAAATTAATGCAACGCAAGCCGTAAACAAGAGTTTGTTCTTTTCTTGTTAAAATGACGAACTAAATCGATCTTTCCTTGTCAGAAAGAGACTTATTCCTATCCTTTTTCTTTATGAGGAAAAGCCATAATAGGAATATTTGAATTTTCCTAATTCTAATCAAACTCAAGGAAAACCTACTCTAGAAATCGTGATGTCTTGTAAAAGTCAAAACGGTTAAGTATGGTTACACATCTTATTCCTTCAATGTTGTTTTATAACCCTTGTTTCGGTTTTGAAACATTGAAGAAATATAAGATATTTGGACAACCAAGAACACGTGCACTTGACTTGACCTCTTTGGTCAGACCTTAGGGCCATTTCAACCCATGGCGAATTTTGCTCATTGGTCAGACCTTTGGCGATATTTGCATGTTCTTGCTTGGTCAACCTATTTCGTACTAGCTACCAAACTAAAATGAGTTTAAATAATTAGAAGACGGAAGTATCAATAAACCGCAATGTGGTAAAGGCAATTACTAGCATGATTACCTAGCAGTTTGCCTTAACCCAATATGCCTACTAAGGTCCTACATACCCTTGTGGTAAAGTAGACCAATTATGGAGGAAATGCATGCCTATTTTCAAGTTAAAATAGCAATGATGGCTAGCCCATCATCTATATGTTAGAACTTGATGCACTTTCTTGAATACCTAAGTACATGTTTACTAGTCAAAGTGACTCACATTAGCAATAATGTGTAGATATTCAAAGAAAGATGGAAAGTATCCAATCGCTACTCACTCTCCACTGGTGACGTAACACATTGTAATGTTGTCTAATCCAGTGGGAGCTACGTGATTATATTACTGGTGACGTAACACATGTAATGTTGTCTAATCCAGTGGGAGCTGTAAGCTTTATTACTTGAAAGTTGCCCATCTTATTTCCAGATTGTCTTGAAATAATACATTACTTTCCACGTGTTAAGCATCATAGTTTATATAAGAACCATTGCATAAATTTTATAAGATAACTTGTCGCGTTCCTGATGTTGCTTCCTGAAATGTTATCTATAAAATCGTTATGCATGATTCATTATTAAAACGTTAAAGTTCTACAGATCTATGTTTTGATTTTGACTAAAAATCATATGTTATCTTAGACATTGTCATATTGGTCTCATGATGTTGTGCCATGCACAAGTGGGAGAAATCTTACTTGTGTGCAAGGTACAACATATAACAATATGACTAATAGTTTTTCTTGACTGAAAGGTAAGAAACTAAAATTCTACTAGGACTTCTACACATAAAATGTAGGTTGCCCTAATTAGAACAAATATTAAGATAACATGAAAAGCTACTTCAACATATTCACTGAATTGTTTAGTAAATATGATTATGTTTTCTTGTAAAGCCATAATCATGAAGTGTGAAATTAACTTGAATTTACTATTGAGGCCAAGAGTCGGCGCTCGTAATTACTTTAGTTGAATATGTTTAGGTCTCTTGTAAAGACACAAACATCAATTCCGTTAATTGTTGAAAGACAAATAACGTAAAGTAAGACGTTGATTTGTTATGTCTTCTTGTTAAGACATGTACACTTACGACGTATAATATTAAATGTTTATGTTTTCTAGTCAAAACATACACATGAAGTAAAGTATGCAATAGGCTAAAATTACTATTGATGTCATCTGGTTTGACCTGGTTGGCAGATATGTAAGCCAAAAGTATAAGTTCATCTAATGAGTTGTGTGATAGTCTCACAACATCAGTCCTCATGGAATACCACAACTTTATGGTATGTCCATCATGGAAAATCAAACACTATTGATATTGTTTGATCTTTGATGACTTAAACTGTTTTACCTCCAAAGCTATCAAGGTTAGAAAATTGGATGTGTCATGTGTACACTCAATATGATTCCAACCCAGAAGGAATTTAAGACACCATTGTATTATGGCATGGGATGAATCTCATTATGTCTTAATTGAAGTTCTGAATTTGTTAACTACTTAAGAGTAAGTAATTAACAAACTAGAGTCAAGAACTAACGGTGTATTTTGGATGTCCCACTTGAAAACAATTTATTGTTACTCAAGATGTTGAGTATCTAGAGATTAGTCTCTACATACAAAAGCAAATGGGAGCAACTTTAGACCTTGAAGTTATTCAAGAACTAAATACACAACCTTCTGAGTACACTTGCTAATATCATACTAAGGTTGAACAAGCATATGTTAAACCATAGATTGATGTTTCTCATTCATAAATCTGCAAGGATTCCTTCTGCACCTGAATGATATAGTTTTTATATCAATGCTAAGGGACGTAAGTTAGAGGATCATAGTGAGCCTGCTAACTACTGAGATGCATTATCAGATATTGTATCTGATGAGTAGCTCAAAACTATGAATGTTAAGATGCAGTCCTAGAAAGACAATCACTCATGGAGTTTGATTGATCTCTTACCAATCAGTTAGACTGTGAGGTCAAGAATGAGTTTCTTGAAGAGAAAACTCAAAAGGACAAACTTGTACACGCATTTAATGCACGCGTAGTAAAAAGAGTTTACTCATACTCAGAATTTGACTATGATTAAATCTTCCTATCTACAAACATTAAATGTATAAAGATTAATTGTCATACTTGTTTTCATGTAAATGAAATATGACAATCGGATATCAAAACACCTTTCTTGTTGATTACCTTTGCGAGGACGATGAGTAATCAAAAGGGTTTATGAATCCATATAATCTTTATTATGTATACAAGATAAAAGAATCCATGTGTGGATTAGATCATGCATCTAGGAGCAGAGATCTTGAGTTAATTATAAAATCATTAATTTGATTTTGATTAATAAGAT
The DNA here is from genome assembly GCA_021014915.2 of Artemisia tridentata subsp. tridentata. Classification (NCBI taxonomy): domain Eukaryota; kingdom Viridiplantae; phylum Streptophyta; class Magnoliopsida; order Asterales; family Asteraceae; genus Artemisia; species Artemisia tridentata. Next base: position 173,209,785 of record CP139501.1, on the reverse strand, counting down.
TACTCCTAAGTACACTGAGAGCAAGTTGGAGCACTCTATTTATTTTCTTAAATCTCATATGTCGGTAACATATTAGAAACAATATTCCATCTAAGCTAGACTTTAATCCTTAGCTTGGAATGAAGTTTCTCTTGAGGGATTTATAAAACAAGACATACAACCTTGTTATGTATATGTTTATTAGGATAAGCATAAGCGGTTATTAAGTCTAAACATAATATGACACGTTATTGAGGGGAGTCTCAATGATCAATCTCACTTGATGAGATTGAACACATGAGTGGAAATCTTAAGTTCGACTAAAGGATTCATCATGTAAGTCGTATTACGCATTGGGCTATATTTATCATTTGCATGAATGCAAAGATGAGTTGATAACAACAAATATCTAAGTGAACGTCATTAGATAATTGTTAAACGAACATTATAATGGACCTACGAAGGACCACAGATATGTTCAAACGTTTATGGATATTTGAGGAACTCTGTTTTGTTTTCATATGCTGATGCTTATTTAACTGAGATGATACTCAACCCTAGTCGTGGTAGGATGTCATCATGAATGATGACATTGCTGACTAGATGTGCTCGACTGAGAGCATTAATGCGTTATACATTAAAAGAATAAGAATACTTTATAGTTTGAGAAACTATTCAGATGACTGTCTAAAGTAGGTGTCTTGCTAGCTTCAAACACCTATGGAATGTATTGTTGCAACACTCGTCTTGTACTTGAATGCACACATACAAAGGACAATCATCATTCAAACCTTTCATGAATTTTGAAAGAAGTATTCTCAAAGTTTACTCAGATGACTACTTGTTGCCTTGTACAAAATGATTCGATCATGGTGGGAACATCGGATTCCGACCTATGAGTAGTCTTATGCATATCTGTTTTCAGTATTTGGATAATGGAACTGTAAGCAGTCGTATTATATAATGAATTGATATACCTGGTATGATCGTCTTCATTTATACTACTGTGTTCTATATTTGCATGTTTAATCCATGAATAATTTATTTATTCTAAAATTATCCATTGTCGGTTGACGATACGGGAGTATCATCAAATTAAGACAAATGTGAGCGTGTTGGTAATTTATTTGCCACACTCACATGTTGTTCATTGTGATGAACATTGGATTGACCCAACCTACGAGTATTCACTACATGGATCGTCGTCAATAGTGAATCTCGCAAGAGGTTATGTCTCTTATCCTTAGACTTGAGATGCAAGCAGGTTTTGCATGTGTGGAATTTCATTCCTTGATATGGTTAAACGCTATCCTGAATAAGGTAGTTATAAAAGCCATTATCAGGAGTGATATGAAGCATGTGAATGACATGTGTAGTCAAAACGGGATTTGTTCCTCCACTTGTTTTGGAGTTAGATACTATTGGGCCCCTCGATGAATTGGACAGATGTTTGTATGGCCGTACCCAAATGAGTTTAAGATGAATCTTAACCCACTTGGTAATCTTGTTCAATACCTATATCGAGAAACATAATAGTTGAACAATTAGAATGACATTTGATCCATGTCTAATGTTCAACACGGTATCTGAAACAAAAGGATAGATGACATGTAAACCATCTAAAATGAGACGTTTATGAAACTAACCTCACATATTTCTGGGGGCAGTGGCGTGTTGCTAGACGCTAACCATTGCTTGTATAATTACTTGATTATTATGACGTCGCAAGTGGGAGCTGTTGGAGTATGCTCGTGTCATAATTAATAATTATATGGCTAGACGTATGTGAGCCTATGGGGTCACACACTTATACACAGAGACATCATAATATATACTGTAATTATCGTATTTACAATATATAAACGGCTATGTAACAAGGAAACTATAACGGGCCATAAAATACTAAGTTAGACTTAGCGTTTTTGGATTGGACCAACAATGGGCAAGCCCATTGTGGGCCCACATTAGGTCCGGCCATGTAAGGGGTTTGGAAGGGTTAATTGAACTTCTTTGAGGGGCTAAATGTAAGTGTAAAATGATAAGATCAAATTATATTTGATTGATATCTTTTACATTTAATTTTAACACACATCAAGGAAAGGATCTCTCCCTCCCCTCCTCTTCATCTCATGGCAAACCACAAAATCCCATCTAGGGTTTTTGGTTTTTCCATCTCAATTAATAATACACATTGTATGTATTGTTCTTTGATAGTTACAAGGCCAAGACTAGCATCGAGTGGTGATCGGTGACGTGTAGTGTGGATACACATAGAGGTGATCTCCATTTGATCACTTGGGTTTCTTCATATCATTCTTGTCGACACATATTGCTTGTTGGTGACTCCTGGATCACGCTACAAAGGTATAAATTATGTGTTTATTTATTTGATTGATCATATGGCACTATGGATCCTTTATGGTGATGTTCTTCCGCTGCGTTTTATATTAATTAATTGTTAATTCATGTTTACATCACCTATAATATGATTAGTTAATGGAGTTGGGGTTATATTTAATTTATTGGCAAGCGAATTTGATATGATGGAATGAGTGGCACCGGTATCAAATAATACGAAAACAATACGATCACCAATGTAAAGAAAACCGGTAATGGTACTTGAAGAGTTCGCCGCCTGATCACGAGTAGTGGCAAACACACGACCTGAAGTGGGAGCTGACTTAGACGAGTTCACTGGTACGACCCGCTTCTCCTGTGGACAATCCCTCACCTTGTGAGTGGTAGAGCCGCAATTGAAACAAGCACCAGTAGCCTTGTAGCAAACCCCCGGATGAGGCTTCCCACATGTAGCACAAGATGGAGGAGGAGGCAACACCTCAAAAGACTTCTTCTGACCAGAAGATCCCGAATGATAATTTTGCTGCGAACCCCGAGTCGACTGATCTCTGAGCTGACGCGGGTTGCTACTACCTTGACCCTGCCGGTCATTCCCATTTCTACCAAAAGTTCGCTTATCCTGACTCCTGAAATCCTGACGCCTCCAATCATATCCTCGGTCCTGACGACCTCTCTGCTCATATCCCTGGTCCTGACGACCCCTATGATCCTGCCTCTGGTCCTGACGACCCTGTCCCTTGAAGTCCACACGATTTCCATCCCTGTCTCTCTTATTCGAACCTCCTTCAGCAGCATGCAACAACTCAATGTTACGAGCATCATTCGCAACTGCAGCAACATCCTCATACTCAGTGTTCACGATACGATCCAATACCCACTTCTTCAATGCCCACTTAAAGTGCTTAGCCTGACGCTGAGCATCCCCCGTAACATCTGGCCCAACAAAACTAGCCAACCTCATGAACTTCCGCATGAACTCCCCAGAAGACTCTTGATCCAACTGACTAATAGTTCCATACTCTCGTTCGTACCTCTGCTGCTCAGACACCGGAATATACTGCTTATAAAATATGCATAAAAAATCCTCCCATGAGCAAGTATCCGCGAAATCCTCTTCCTGTGACTGAACATACGCTGTCCACCAACTCAGCGCATCACCCTCAAATTTGAATGTGGCCAAACGTGTCTTGAATTCGTCAGCACAACCTAAGACTCTGAACAGCTTCTCAACATGAGTGATCCAGTCCTCTGCCTCTGTGGGAGTGGCAGCAGACCGGAAAGAAAGAGGTTTGAGCTTATTGAACCTTTCGATCCAAACATGAATACCAGCAGGTGGAGCACCGACACCACCACCACCTGATGGACCAGCACCACTTCCTCCTGATGAAACCGCACCATTTCTGATGTCATTGGTGATTTGGGTCCTCAACTGAGGAAGAGCATCAGCCAAAGCAGCGGCTATCATGGCGTCGAAATCAGGGGCATCCTGTCCATCAGTGTACAGGGTAAAACGCGTATTCACCATCTGAATGATCACGAAAATGATTAGCAAAGATAGGGAGATTAAGCACGAATGGAAAGACGAAACAGAATCCTAACGTCTACCCAAATCCTCACCAGTCAAATCTTAAGTCCTAAGGGTCAAATCCTAGGGTCCATATGACTCACAGGCCATGGCATATGTACTGCAGGTCACAAAACCTTGGCTCTGATACCATAAATTGTAACAACCTAACCCGCCAAGGGTAGAGACGTCATATTATGGTGTCAAATCAAAGCAAACATACATAATACACAGCGGAAGTCTTAAACAAATTCATTAAAGAAATCCAGCCAAACACGACTTAAAACCAACATGAGATCAATGATAATAAATAATCCAAAGGAAATAAAGACGAAATGAAATCCAGTCTAATAAGGGTGGTAACTAAGGTAGAATCTTCTTCTAATCTCTACTCTCAATCCCATAGCGAAAGTCCCAGCTTCTATCTTAGATACCTGCCGCAGGAAAAGAAATGCGGCTGAGCTTAAAAAGCCCAGTGAACAGATATATGCAATAAACGGAAACGAAAACAAATGAAATGAACAAGTATGCTTTAGTGTAATGGAATATATGTAAGTCAAAGGCAAAGAGTATAATAAGAATGAAATGAAAAGAAAAGAATAAAAGAAAGATCAGTAATCCCCCACGAGCCCAAACAAACCAAATATAGTAACCAGAGAGGGGAGTCCTCTCAAATGTGAAGGACGTGTATTGCACACAGCATCAATCACCGAAAAATATAATCATTAATACAAACTCGAACCTAGGATGCATCCATACGCCCCCGAACAATAATATTGGCCATAATAAATATAAATGCGCATATCATAATCAAAATGGGACGGTGTGTAACATCACTCGAACACACTAGAGTCATGCCATTGGTGCATCAATGACACGGCCATGTTACCTTCATGGCTAGGTAACGAACTTGGCTCGGGTATCACACTGAAAGTCAATGTCTAGGTCAAAGCAAAGGTCCAACTAGTCTAAGTCCAACTATCAAAGATTCATGGCAAAAGGTATTTATCTAATCAAGTCAAAAGATCAAAGAATAGGGAACATAGCAATGGCTTTGGGAAATCCTAAACGAATCAAGATAAGAAATCAAGAGAACGAAGGCACCTTACTGAAAAGGGCAGAATATCTGTACCTTATTTCGAATGCAAACAAACAAGAACTGAAAGTACTGAACGGATTAAGACTTCTCCTTCTTCACACCTAATGGAGTAGAAGAGAGTTACAATTGGGTTCTTAAGTATTCTTTTAACTTGCCTTTCCATTTTAAGTATCTTTCTATTTTTAGCAGGTTTCCATATTTAGTAAGTTTCCTTATTTAGTAAGTTTCCGTAATTAGTAAGTTTCCATAACTTAGGGTTTTAAATATAAATATATCAAAGTTAAGGGTTTAAAATGAAACTATTACAAATTACTAGTTTTAAACACATAATGGATTCAGAATCACACTTTAGTCCTTTAAGTTTCATTATTTACACTTTACACCCCTTTAGTTATTAAAGTTACAAAATAAACCTTATAGTTACATAATTTACAATTTAACCCTCACTATATTCATAATTACATCACAAGCCCTTATAATTACTAAGTTACAGAATATACCCTCACATTTATCATATGGTACGAATTACACCTCCATGTTTCACATATTTACATAATTAGTCCCTTTAGTTTACAAATATTACAATTTACATCCTTACTTTATTATAATTACACAATAGCCCCATAGATATCCAAAATTACATATTACCTCCCTAATAATATTATTTACACAAAATAATCACAAGTTTCCTGAATTTACACTTTTAGTCCCTCTAATTAATTTATTTATAATTCGTACCAATAATTAATAAATAATTCATGTTCTTGCAAATTTTACACATAAGGACCTCATCTTATAATTTTTACACATTTATACTGACCTAATTAACATTATAAAAATAACCTTTAAGTTTCAAAGTTGACAAAACAAGTCCTCCTTAATTTATATACAAATCGTATAACCTTTAAAATACAAAATCAAAACCCTAGCTTACCAATTCTTCTACCAATCATTACCTCATGATTACATAACATTAATGACCTATTTTAATTTACTAAACCCTAACCCTAATGTGTTCTAGGGTTTCTTTTGATTTTATTCTATTCGATACATATATATATATAATTTAAAGAACAATTAGCTACGATCCACACGAGCTTCTATAAATCGAACTAGTATTTTTCCCAGATCATATATGTCGTATAGTATCTAAAATAAATAATTACACGTCCTGAAAAATTAGTATTACACGTATAGTATTTTATTTACGTTTTAGCTCTCAAAAATTCGTACGACGTATATAGCTTGCATGATTCGTTACACTTAATTTATTTGAGTCTTATATAATCATAATAACATAAGAAAATTATAATATACAAGATCGAATGTTCCAAAGGGATTAAATAGAATTATACCTCTCGCTAGGCTTTTTCGACAAAACAATCTTGCAACGATCGAACCAACTAAACCCACGACCTCTAATTAATTTTCCTAGCTTCTTTAGGTTATGTAGGATCCCAAAAAAATAACACACGAATTTTAGGTGATCGAATGGAGCTGTACGATTTTTGTAAAGGGTTTCTAAGGGTTTCGGATTTTATATATATATATGCATAAATTATAAAAACGTGTATACTTGATAAGTTATCAATATTTTCGGCCCAAGCAATCCTAATTAAGGTCAAATACTGATTGTGATCCTTTCCTAATTTTATTTGCATTTATCTTATATTTTATTTTATTTATTTTGTATTTTTAATAATTTTAATACACGAAATATATATATAATCGGCCAAATAATTATTTTGTGTATTTTATACTTTTCTAAATATTAAAATGTAATCACAAAAATTATTTTGATTCATATCTAGTTCATTCCCGAAGGTTTGAAATTTATTTGGTGACTTTTAAGCTTTTAAATAAAATTTTAAGATTGTAGGGGCATTTTGGTCATTTTGCACATTTTGGATTTTTAGGTATTACAGTTGCCGCCATAGATTACGACATAACTAATCATCTAAGTTACGCTGTAATTGCTGTTAATGGATAAGATCGTCCGAGGATTACACTAGCTACGGCATAACCACTACTTAAGGTTACGTCATAGCCTCGACGGGCCTATAAATACAGCCCTAAATCTGCATTTTTAAGTATCTCTTTTCCCCCTCTCCTAGGGGTCGACTAGGGCATCATTCCAGGGTGATTTCCAGCAGCAATCAACCACTTTCCAGGGGAGAATTCACCTGCAATCATCATCATTATTAGATCTACATCAAGTAATTTGTATCAAACAATATGTTTAATTCAATTCATGTTTTATTCATCATTTTTGGTATAACTTATTGTATGTTTGGCTAAGCACCTTTAGTGCTAGCCTTATTATGATTCCTATATTGTGTTGATTATGTTTTCATGCTTTTGTGCATGCTTAGTTATTCGATAGATCATCTAGTTTTGGTAGTTTTGAAGACCGGTTGTACGTATTACACTAGGAGAATTGACCATAGGACCCTAGAGTAGTAGGTTGCGAGGGTTGGTAAGAATTGACCATAGGACTACCAAATCCCTTACGTGCGAATTGACCATAGGATCACCCTCCGGGATGGATGAACTTAAGAAATTAGATGTGTGGTCTAAGATCCGAGAGGCTGGATCACACAAAGAATTAATCTAGCATGTAGTGGTGCTTAATGACTCAAACTAGTGTACCTATAAGCTTTGACAACCATAAGGATCCAGACCTTTGGTGTCCTAGACAGACTCTAGGGAGATAGGCTAGACGAATGGACTAAAGGAGTCTAGCGAATTTTAAGCCCTACTTGAAGCAATAGGAAGTTTAATTAGAAAAAATGTAGGATGAACAACTAGGCTAGTACACTTTCTCCCTACTGTTTACAAATCAATTAACTTTCTGCATTTCATTTCTGTTTATTTAGTTTAACTAATCAAACAATCATAAACCCCTTTAAAAACGTGACATTAGACTTAAGTTAGAATCTAGATACACATAGCTCTTGGGACGACCTCGGCTTTACCGAATACTACACTACACACGACCGGGTACACTGCCCGTGAGTGCATAAGGTAGATGATAGGTAGACGAGACTTAATATAAATTTAAAACCTGGTCAGAAAACCTGCATCAGCCGTTATGGGAACGCCAACTAAGGTTTATTCTCTAAATGAGATATTATTGAGTTTAATTCATGTCTACCTACTAAAGCGTAAGTTAGTCTATGAATTGTGTCTTATTCATGGGATAGTTGGGAAGTAATTAACCACACTTATTAGGACTTAATCTACCTGTTTGTTTGTTTTATTTTACACCAATTTATGTATTTCCCAATGTTTAATCCCTACCCTTTACCAAGTTACTGTATTCGTTGTTAGCTTTCGAGCATCCGAGTATGGTAATGGCTAAGTGAGAATGTAAAAAATGTGAATAAAGTAGAGACCATTCGAGTTTTAGACTAATCGAATGATGCGCCAGCGATCTAGAGTGTGTCTTGGTGACCATCCGTTACGAAAATAACGCGCCAGCGAACCGAGATACACACTAGTGACCATCCGTTGTTTGAGGAATCGAGGGCTCGCGTCAACGATTTACTAAGTTTGTGCAAGAGATGTTTGAACGAAGCTAGGTTTAACCCTTAAGCCTTATCATAACCCAATTTACCGCTTTAGACTTGTCACTCCTTAGCTTTAGTGGTGGAGATGTGTATCCTTGCCAAGCGTATGATAGAATATTCTTCACGACCGAGCAATTGAGCGAATTACTTAAATGTTACCACATAGATTAGTTGAGTGATTTGAGTGATTTCATTTTCCTATTTCGTGAGGTGTTTGGTTGTGCAATTATGATTAAAACGAATGAGTGCTTAAAACTATAAAAATAAATCCTAAGCTGTATTTAGGATACATTTTCATAAGTTTAAATTTAAGGTTTGCTTGAGGACAAGTAAAGTTCAAGTGGGAGGATATTTGATGATATCAAATAATTGACATCATTTATCCTATGTTTATCACTTGTTTTATATTATTTTATATGAGAATTGATACTTAATCGCTTACTTTTGTTATTCTCAGTTATAAACAAACATTTGGTGAAAGTTAGCTATTTTAGACATAAATTAAAGCAAATGGATCAAGTTGGGAAAGTATACTGAACTGAAGGAAGATACGCCGTATCATTCTAGACAGATATGCCTTACATCAAGACTTAGACGATTATGAAGACAATTGCCTGATTTTGAAGCATACGTCATATGGAATTATCCCCTACACCGTATATGAAACCTTGGTCAACGAGAAGATCTGACTTGTTTTACTCCAGATATGCTATATTACATTCCATATATGCGGCCTATTAATCTCAAGACTTCACTAGATAATCCAAGATCCTGAAGGACAATGCGTCGTACGAAGATTGAAGTTACGCCGTATCCTATGACGGTGTATGAGTATTCCAGAATATAATAATCTTGGACCCCACGTGAAGTTACCTAGATACGGCGTATCAGCTTAATGGATACGCCGTATTGATCCTGTTATCAGAAAGTATAAATACCCCATTCGACAACCACATTCGATATATACATAACAAAGGAGAAAACGAGACGAATTGGCAGCACAAGACACAACCTAAAGGACGAATTTAGAACACTAAGAAGGTCCTGCCAGTATTTTAATTCATAGGAAAACTCGTTTACTTGTATTAGCAATCTGTTAATCGTTGAGTTAGAGTCTTTTTCACTATTTGATCAGACATAATTATTTCCAGCTTTTATAAATAGTATTTGATGTTTATTTGGTTTCTTAATGCATGTGCTTTGATTACATATTGAGTTTATCGCGCCTTGTCTACGTAGGCTCGCGCAATTACTTCATTAACATCGTTTGCATAGTTAATGTAAGCCTGTAAAAGGGATAAATAATACATAAACTTAGTAATCATTAAGTGTTTACACGCCTGTACTAAGATTCCACTGAGTGAGAATAGATTTTAGCACTCATCTTATACAGCTAAGCAATTAAACGTGTGACAAGTTTTCCTACTATCGGCTAGGCCTCTTATCTGTTTCTTTTTTCTATCTGTGTACGTGTGTGTCATTCGCTCCTTTACTTTATTTAGTATTTACTTAATCTACACATCGTGCCAGTCTCTCAGGCTGAAAACCCCCCTTGCGTTAGATTAGGGCATTAAAACTAACTTAGGATTAAAATATTGATAGATATCTAGGTGTTAACGTTCCACTCTTAGTGTTCGATACTCTACTTACCAACTAGCTACATTGATCGGGTACATTGCTCGTTAGTGTGTGTTATAGGATAAGTTGGCTAAATATAAATTTAAAACTTGATAATATAATCTATACGTACAACGATATACACACACATCAACCACAGAAGGCGACGACTTGACCACACAAGACACAACCTGAAGGACGAATTCAGAGCAATAAGAAGGTCCTGCTAGTACTTTAATTCATAGGAAGATTCGTTTAATTTGTATTAGTACTCTTTTAATCATTGAGTTAGCGTATTTTTCACTATTTGATTGCACTTAATTGTTTTCAGATTTTATAAAGAATATTTGATGTTTTATTGGATGCTTATGTGTATTTTTTGATTACTTACATAGTTTATCGTGCCTTGTCGACCTTAGGCTCACACAATTACTTCATTAACATCGTTTGCATGATTAATGTAAGCCATTAAGGGATAAATAATACATAAACTTAGTAATCATTAAGGTGGACTTTATGCGGAGATCTGATTAATCGTGACAGGATTAGTCCGTCGAGAAGACTTAATACCCGAAATCTAGACGTTTAGACTGGATCTAGACATTGTAATGATGTACGCATACACGTAAGCAACCACTGAGAGAATAGATTTTAGTACTCATCTTATATAACAAAGCAATTAAACGAGTGAAAAATCTTCCTTACTATCAGCCAGACCTCTTATCTGTATCTGTTTTCTATCTGTGTACGTGTGTGTAAATCGCCTTATTACTTTTCTTTACAATGTACTTAATCTACACATCGTACCATTCTCTCATGCTGAAAACCCCTTTGCGTTAGATTGGGTTTAATTATAACTAACTTTAGGATTAAAATACTGATAGATAATTAGGTGTTAACGTTCCACTCTTAGTGATCGACACTCTACTTACCAACTAGGCTACATTGATCGGGTACACTGCCCGTTAATGTTTGTTATAGGTTAAATCGGCTAAATATAATTGTAAAACTTGATAACATAATCTATACCTACAACAAGAACACATCACTTGTCTAATGAGATGAATTACCTAGTCATAAGTTAACATAGCTAAGTAAACTTAAATATCTAGATATTATAACTAATTTAACCATGGTTAAAGTTTAACCCGATATATAGTTAATTCATAATCTTTTCCTATAAATAGCAAACTAAAACCTTGGAAATATTTGCACCCCCTCTCTTATCTCTAAAAGTCCTAAAACCTAAGACAATTCTTAAGATTTTGTTAAGAAAGTTCATGTGTTCTTGAGAAAAAACTAGATTTTGATATTCTTTTCTTCGGGTTTTCAAGAAGAAGATGTTATAATCTTCTTTTCTTCGGGTTTTCAAAAAGGCTTTGTTATAATCTTCAAATAGCCTCGGGTTTTCGAAGATTACCAATTTCACGTCGACGTTCTGCCTATATTCTTTTTTTCTATAATACTCAAGCATTTTATATAACGGTAAGTATTTATAAACTCTAAATACTTATGAACTTTTATTAGTTTATTTAATGTTTTATAAACTCTTAACCTATAACATATATATAATAGGATAATCATGACTAGATAAAGCCACATCATCACAAATAAGTCCACGTCAAAGGCCACCTAAGCAAGCCAAGTTTTGCCATTTATTAAAATTTCGGATTTATTTTCCAAAAAATGACACTTTTAGGATTCGACCATAGGTCTTCGCATCCACACACAAGCGTGCCAACCAGTGAAGCATGTGAGTTAATGTGATTTGATAATTGAAAATAATTATGTCATGCTTTAATAACTACTGCATTCCCTAATAGATATTCATAAACCTGCAAATTATATAGCATATCTATTCCTTAATTATAGTGACAACCTGTAAATCGGTTCATTCATAATACACTTTTTCTCCAAACCTTAATTTCATCTCTTCCTCAGCCATGATCGTGACTTTTTATTTTGTAGTCGAGTTGGAAAAACAATACACACATGACATCGGGCACATTCTACAGCAACAGATTACCCGTTATACTCTTTTACATTCAGTATCTCTTCTACATCGTATTTAGTTTTACATCGTTTGATATGAATCAAATCGCTACTTCAGCAACAACATATGGTTGCGGTTCAACTATGGTTCACACTGAGGTATGTTCATCGATCGTCTATATAAGCATCTTTTCTTTCTTGAAAAAAACTATCTATGGTTTTTAGTTGTGTTGTAATATATATGGAACAACCAGGTTATATTCGAGGCTTTCAACATTGATGTTCGAGTGTGCAGCAGTACTAAGTTAACAAAAGCAGTACTAACTCACTCGCGTAGCAGTACTAATAATTAGGAGCAGTACTAACCTTTCAATCATGAAGCTTGCAAATTTTGACATTCGATGCTTCTGTCTAGGTATGATTTCCAACCTACTTAGTAATATAATTCTCCAATTAATTGTTTCTTTAAGAATCGCATTGGCCATTAGTTATTAACATGCATGCTAATAGTTAATAATTAGGGTTTAATTTGACCAATGGCTAATAAGGCTATATATGGAAGGGATATATAACATGGAGGGGGAAATTTGCAAGCTTCCTGAGATTTGGCATGTATGATGAGGGATCTGCTCTTCTGAATTGGCATGGAAGGGATATAACCGTTTGGTCTTTAGATGTAGTATATTAGAACAGATATTCTTTTGATTGTATGTCATTACACTTTGATCTTTTTAGCATTTACCCATTGTAAGCCCATTATGTTCTTGATCTCTTTAAATATAAGTTTAATATTGTATTGATGCATTGCATGTTTGTATGCAGGTATATACGCCTGGTAATGTCAAACCCACATCAAAATTTGGAAGAGATCAAGAGGCTTCATCCAAGGTAGTGTTTGGCCTCTATTTTTACTGTAGTGTATTAAACAATGCTATTAAGCATTTTTTCATTATTGCTGTTACAAAGAAATTGACTGCTGATTTGTGTCAACAAGATTCCTCTTTTCATTAGGGCTTTTTTTTTTATCTCATCACACTTTTTGTAGTAATTGAAATTGAAATCGAGATATTGGATCGCTAAATCTGATTATGAATCATTAGAGACGAGTGTAAAAAAAACCTTTTGAGGTATGGTTGTGTTTTCTGCTTCTTTATTTATCCTGAATATTTATTCATCTTAATTTTTTTAATTGTAAATCATTCATAATGATTATATGATACAATAAATTTTTATGATGATTTGTTGTTTAATCTGCAATTTTTGAAGTTAAAACTTTAATTCAATCATATTTACTGTATCGGATTTACATTCTAATAACCAGGTTAATGAGAGTATGAAATAAAACTAAAACATATGTGAAACTAAAACATAGTACATCAAGTGGAACTTTAAATTCATATGTTTCAGAGCAGAGGGGTAGTGACTGGATGATGATTTAGTTGTGCCATTTTAGGAGTGATAATCAAATTATTGATTTTAAAGTTCAGCTGGAGAGCTTATGGGGACATCCTTGTGGCAGTGGCCCCATCTTTGTAGATGGCATCAAGTTTCGACCCATTGATAACGTAAGTCCAAACAACATATGTATATATGTTCCTATTGTGTTTAAAAAGTTCAAAAGTCGTAACAAAAATGATACATTCTGAAGTTTCCATGTGAGCCTTTAGCATAAGGAGGCTCTGTGTCTATATGACATTTCCACAATATTTATTTATATCCATGAAAGTTCCATTCTGGCTATTATGAAACACGAGACATGCTACTCACCCTCTACACTGGCATAGCAGCTCATGAAGAGAGTGTAGGTAGATTAATGAATGCAGAGTCGAGCGTTAAACAATCGCCAAGCGACTTTCAAGAAATAATGAAGAGGTCACAGTATGATGTGATAACTATGACCAAACAGGAGCTTAACAATCTTCTCTCAATTGGAGTCCTTATTGACAATGGGGAAACAGTTTTTTTTAGATACCCGTTCATATTTACATATTGTATTATTGGTACTCGGTTGGCATTAACGAAGTTGGTACTCTATAATGAGAAGCTCTTTTCCCTAAGCAAAGTGAATTGCAAGAAATGCCATATACTACCAACAAAGGCTATAATAAAGAAATATCCAAATGCAAAATTTACCAAATTCCCATCTTCAACAATGTATAGGTTCGTATGGTAGTTTAGTGTCGTAAGTTTTATATAATTTTTAGGCTGGATACACACATATAATGATTCAACTAACTTTATCACACTATTATCTATGATTCAGATTTGAAGAGGTTGTTGAGCTTCAATGCCACCAAGCATTGAGTATCAAATGCGATATTGAAACTAAAATGTTGTCTCCAGATACAGCCTATGCATGTTATCTTGTGTTCCAACTTCCAAAAAATAGCGAGGGACTGAAGTGTCGAGTGAAAATAACAATGTTTATCCGTCCTCATTGTAACAACATTAACTTACAGATTACCTGAGCATTATGATTGCAGGTGGGCTCCATAGAAGATTAGCCAAAAACAACAAACAAATGAGTAATTATATCCTAATATATTCAGATTATATAAAGGTTCACACATTTATTCATCATCTTTAACAATAAGTCTCTTTTTAGGTGGTGGTGGAGGAAAGGGAACACGGGGTGGAGTGCTTGATACGGATTATAATCACATCATCGACACTAATGACCCAAATTATAGCAGTGAGGTATGTGTATCAGTCTTCTTTTATGAATTTTATAGTGCATCGTCCAGTTACTCAGTGAGTCGTGATGTCTGCACACATTCCAGTTACACCAATACATTAAATCGATGCAATCCTATTTGATATTTAAAAAACCTGAATCGAACCATTCTTAGTTAAATGGGTTGAAATTTTTGCATAACACAAAAATTAAGGATCAAGGTAAGCTTCCAATAAGCCATTCTCTAGAATATAAATCCACACACCCTCAACCTGTATAACGTAGACAAGAATGGTTTGACCAGAAGTCCTATGTGGGTAACTTTTCAACCCGTTTGACTTGAATATAGCGTAGATAAAATTGTTACATATTGTATTGATGTTGTAGGTGTTTTTTTATTTCTGAAATTGTTACATAAGGTATTGATGTTGTAGGTGTTTGACGAGGCTATGTCCGACAACATCACAGGAGTTTGAACTTCATTTATTGTCTCTAATGCTATTACAAATCTTTAATTTACATATTTTCATGTTCCCTTCGTTATGACTTATAAGCCCTCACTATTACATGAGAATGTAATAACTTTAAAATTATTATCTTGAATGTACTTATTTGTCTACATTTAGGGTTATTAGTAATATGAGTGATGTTATTATGAACTCTTTAGTTGTGAACCATGTGTTATATACAATTAACCGATGTGATTACACCAAATAAATTCTTTTATTTGTGATGATGTGGTTTATATGGGTTAAATCTTTCAAAAGATCAGGGCTTATATATCCAGTTCACCAACCATGGATCGAACCTGAGACCTTTCATACTTAGTTAGTCACAACCAAAAGATATCTCCTATAGCTCAATAATTCACATATACTTTATAATCAGCTTATATGTATTTATTTTAGCAGATGCATATGTGGGGAAAAATGAGTGATTGTAAACATAAGAAAACACATATGAGCAGATGAAGAACTTGTGGTAAGTGACGAATCTAAACTTAGCTAAATTGTTAATCCCGCCAACTCGTATAAGTTCTTTACATTTGTATTACATTTCAGTGTTTTGCAAACCTGGAACAATTACTTGAAGAAAATAAGTCAATTACTGCTAAAGATCTTCATGATAGCGGCATGAAAACTATTTGTATTACTGATTCGCGTTAAATTGAGGTTTAGGTTTTAATTTACTTTACCCTTTTATTTTGTTATTCTTTACGTGTTTCAGTATCAAAGGATACCAATTTAAGCTAAACAGGTAAATGGTATTTTTTTTTTCAGGAAGCAAGGCGTATAGCTGATAAAGCAGTTGGCGTAGCTGACATGGATGAGAGGGTGAACAGATCCGTGACTGCAGCTAACCACGAGGCGCTAATGATTCATTTTCTGTAAATACATGGGTGTGAAACTCCATGAGCACAACAGATAATTAAGTTATATATTTTCCCTATAGCTTTAATTTTCTATCCATCATGTCCACTAATTTTTCATATGTAGAAACTACCTTAATAGTTTTTTTTGTAGATTGTACAAACTGAAGATTGAATAATTTATATTTCAAGATGCAATAAAGGAACTTAACTCCCCTTACAAAGTAGAAATAAACTGAAGATTAACGAACCACGAATATGTAATTGTCAGGTGTGTACTAACCGTAATTTTTATCTAGGGTTTTTTTAGCTTTTATTTGGTGCAATTTTGCAGGTGCCTGAATTTCAGGTTCGGGATATGCTGCCGGTTGTTAATGAAGCTGTGGCTATAGGTAGCGGATTCACAGCCATGTGGTACATATATTGCGTACTACACTTGCTAAGACTTATGTTGTTTTGGTATGTTGGTGGGTTGAATTTGGTATTATTATTATTATTTTTTATTCTGAGCAATTACCTACTGTTTTATGTATAAAATCTTCATGTTGTGGTATATGCATTGCAGGCTCTAATTAACGCAAGTTTTTAGAAGCTTCAATGCCTTATGTATACGGTTAGTGTTGGTCTTAGAATGCATTATGTTCTTGATTCCAAATTTACAAAGTGACTTATCTATGTCGAGGCAGACTCTAAGAGCCAATGACTCGAGAACATTTGAATTGTATTTTGTTGAATTTAGTATTTACAACAACTGTAGATATAAGTAAATGAGATATCTGGTGGTGAAATAATCATGGATACATCATAGATGCCCGCATGCATATTAGAGTTAGTTGCTAATCTTTGGCTTGGGTGTGCACTCAAACGCATGATATATACAGATTGATCAATTATTGTGCCATTATCTTATAAAATATGGTACAAGTTGTGTAATAGTGTGGGAATTCATTGATGTTCATTCAATAAATAATTATTAAGTTTATAATTGATTTTCCTTTACTTAAAAAACAAGTTTTATTTACAACAAAAATCAAAACCTTATATTGTCCTATTATGAATAAAATTGTACCGTTACCTATTTAATAAATTAAATGGACAAAATATGCCATTTTTAATACAAAAATACAAATTCGTATATATAAATATATATCTTGCTATTCGAAAAGTAATATACTCAAAGAATAATCACAAGTCATGCTCGCCATTGTTAATACAAAAATGTCACATATGTAAATAGCCGCCGCCGACATCCTACAAGTGAAAAAAAGTAAACCTAAAAGTTTTTATGTACAACCATTTCTTTCAACATGTACACTTTTCAACCATTTTTTACCACCCTTCTTTCGCTATAGTAAAATATGACAACGATAATTATAAGACATGCCCGCCGAAGCGGGCTTATATGCCCGGGAGGGCTTAGAAGTCATGCCCGCCCATCGGGCGGGCCATGACACTAGTATGTTATATATATATATATATATATATATATATATATATATATATATATATATATATATATATATATATATATATATATATATATATATATATATATATATATATATATATATATATCATCATGAACTCATCCTCTTTTTTCACAAAAACCTTACACACGGCCGCAATATTGTCATTGCACGCCTTATAAGAACATACATGCACACCTTCAAAGAAAATTTTTGTATTTCCAATTTCTTATCAAATTCTTTAGAACAACCATGTTTTTTTTTAAATATATATGTTGTTTTTAGAACATATGTGCAAAAATACAATTATTGAAGGCGTGCATGTATGTTTTTGGTGGTTCTGTCAGTTCTCGCAGATAAGATGGTTCTGAAATGAAAGTCCCACTATATTATATATATATATATATATATATATATATATATATATATATATATATATATATATATATATATATATATATATATATGCGTACAAATTATACATGTTAATATTAAGTACTATGTTAATAGTGAATTTCATATGAGAGGCCTCTCCGGCGTAACGTATTGACGGGTTGTGGATTTACGATTTAAAGTATCCTGGCTCCTCATGCGTTCACTACATGACCTCTTAATTATGATAGCACGAACAATAGTACGATATTATAAAAGGAATTTGAAATATTTATATATAAATTTATATAATATGTTTATATTATTTTAAATAATATTTTTATATTATTTTAAATAATATTTGTATATTATTTAAATAATCTTTTTATATTATTTTTATATTATATTTATAATAATTTTATAATATTTTAATATTATTTTTATAATATTTTTATAAACCAATTTATAATGTTTTTGTAAAATTTTTAATTAGTTTATTTTATTGAAATAAACAATTTAAACACTTATATATTAAGTGAATATGTAAGCATTTCTGACTTTTACAACATCATTTTTACAAGGTTTCAAATACACTTTCAAAACACATTCACAAGTATAAACAAACGTATGACATATTTATTTTATATATATTTATGAATATATACTTTCATATCCATTAAATAAATCTTAAATGTATTTAGGACGTAACGGGTTTCTGAATATAATCAATCGCCATCATCGTCTAATTTTAAAAGCTGCTATTAAGGTGAGTTCGTAGCCCCACTTTTACTCGTTTAATTGCTTTATAAACTTCTTTGGGGAGATACATGCTCGTTTTACTTACATATTTAACTCAATTATCTGAAACATTTTACTCGGTTGATGAAACACTCTACTTGTTTATTGAAACATATTACTCGCTTTACTTATACACATGGTTTGTTTACATGCGGACACAAGTGCACGAAACATTTCCAGATTCCCTAAGTTAGGAACCGTTAAATTACATAGTAAGCGCGAATGTTGTGAATAGATCTATTGGGATTGAACTCCCCCACCCGTGTGGTCTCCCCAGCAGACTGGTATGTCAAACGGATGCATAATCATTTGAGGAGATACGAGTGTCCTGGGATGGATACCTACCAGAAACTAGAAAACATAAGGCTTCGGTGTCAGAAACTTAGGGCAACAAAAACACTATATTTATTTTGATATTGTATTTATGTACAATAGTCATACATTTGAAATCTTCTGGTCTATATTTAATATTTACATATACTTGTCTCGAGGATTCACTTATTAAGGTTTTCATATTATATACCATAAACCTATGAACTTATCAACCTTTGTGTTGACACTTTTAGCATGTTTATCTCAGGTTCGTAAGACATTGGCATTGGCTTGAAGCATTAGAGTCGCACGACATGATTTGAAGACATGGTTGCATTATATTCACCATTCGATAACATTTTTGTAAAACATTTATGTAATACTACACTTTGGGACCTCTTGTTATAACTCTGATATTATTTATCGAATGGTAATTTTTCAAAACGTCTCATTTAGAGTTCGTTTTCTATAACTTATACTTTGTGCAATAAAGTAACACCCGAGTGACACTATCTTCAGCTGCGATATTTTGGGGGTGTTACACAAACTTTATCCCCAACATTACCTTAATATTGTAACAATTCGCATTTTCAGGTTACTATTCATTCTTGTAATTTTTACTATTCACTCCCGAAATTTTTATTTCACATTCTCGTAAGTTAACCTATTTTCATGATAACTCGAGAGTTCGACACTTGTCGGGTTATTTTTGCAAGTTTCGCAAAACCATGTCTGAGATTTATGTTTAGGTTTAAACGTCATTTAAACATCCCGATATGTCCATACAACATTACAAACAAAGGAAATATGTGTTTTTCACATCTTACGATATTTTCAAGAGTTTTAGAATTTTACATTTTTCGGTTTTGCATTTTACACGATTTAAGCCTACGTTTCTAGGTTTTCACGACTTTAAGCATCCCGATAGAACCTATCACTCATTTAATTTGCTAATATAGAGTATATTGATAAGTTTTAACATATTTATAAGTTTCATATTTTTTGGATACCCGGTTTTACATTTCTTGACTTAACGGCTTACTGCTAGCGATTAACGGGACCAAAACTCACTCCGTAACATATATAAGGCCAAGATTCATCCACCTAATCTCTCCCCCTTGTCCATGAACGTGTATAAGTGAATCACCAAGGCCTTGGTGGCTTGGTGATGAGCCTTAGAAAGTATATGGCCTAAGAACAACCAAGTATGCATTCATGTGTTCCAATTTCAACCACAAGTAAGAACTAGCTAACCTCCTCACTTACACTATAAAAGGAAACTCATCTCTTCATTCTTTTCATCACCATTTAAACGCCCCAACATTTATCCCTAAACACATGATACTTTGATTTCCAAGTTCCAAGTTATACATAGAAGATGAAGGCCTAGTTATTCTCTACATAAATCTAGGGTTACTTTGATGATTCCATGGTTGGATTAAGAGCTATACAAGGTGATTAGAGCTGAGATTACAGGATATTACAAGGGTTATATCAAGGCTAGCAAAGGTTTGCAAGAGTTGTGTTGAAGGATTGGAAGCTAGGGTTTTCGATTGAAGGATTTAGTTCTTGTCCTAGTTCATGTATCCCTTTTCATTAAGGCCAAAAGTTGTAAGAAAATCTAGCTCAATCTCATGATCAACACCATTTACATGTTTAATCTATGCTATATATGTCTAGTTATATTAATCATATGATGTACAAATCCTTAAAAATCAAGTTTGAACTTATATGTTATCTTATGAAGGTAAACAAGTGAAATTAGTGATTTTATGTTATGAAAAACAACCAAACTAAATACCCTTGACCATGGGAAATTGCTTACTGTTAGAGAGGATTTTACAAGGAAAACATAGCAATTCGACTCACCCAAAACGGACACACGAGTCAAAGGTTATGATAAAAAAGAAGTTAACGAAACCTAGAAACTAAAAACTGTCAAAAGCTTACTGCAAAGATCTGGGAAAATTTTGGGGCACTTATTGTCCGATTTATCAAAAAGTTAAAACATGAAAGATTTTCGGAATGATTTTTACATCTATCATAAAGGAACTCGGCCTGAAAACAACAAACAAGGGCAGTTTTTTGCCTTAAATGGTAAGGACAGTTTTCGACGTCAAAATTTAGTTTTCACAATACAAGTAATTAGGAACCATGTAACCACTTAATCTATATGTCACAAGCCAATCGAATGTTTTTCCATATTGAGAACTACAAAACTAGGGAGCTTCATGTGAGGGGTTTCATTTGGGTAAACGGATCGACGAGTTGCTGGATTTACGATTTAAAGTGTCCTAGCTACTCGAACGTTTACTACATGACCTCTGGATTCTGATGGCCCGAATGGTAGTACGAGATATACAAACTAAAACCACTTCATAAACAAATATACACAAAACTACCAAGTACTACCTCATGATCAATATAAGGACGTATATTGGCTTGTTTATACTTTCGCATAATTATTTCAAAACCTAAGACATGATATCATATTTCTAGGTTGTACGTAGAGACTTCCCGACTTATCCATCGATTCCGTTATACGTTTTGATATCATTAGATCACGGTGAGTTTGTAGCCCCACTTTTACTCTTTTAACTGTTTACAAACTCTTTGGGGGAGATACATGCTCATTTTACTTAAACACTTTAATCGTTTATTGAAAATACTTTACTCGCTTTATTGTAATACATGACTTATCTTTACATATGGATACAAGAGCATAAAACATTTATACTTATATGCCATACTGTGTGACTATTACTAGGTAATTATCATAGTGCGATTGCTAGAGATTAGGATTTGTTCACAGTAGTCTTTGGGAAGTGGCTCCCAGTAGTCTTTGGGAAGTGGCACCTAGTAGTTCTTTGGGATGTGGATCCCAGTAATAATTGGGAAGAGGCTCCCAGCATGTGCATTTTAGTGGCTAGTAGTAATCTTTGGGAAGAGGCTCCCAGTATGTGTGGTTTGTATATAAGGCTCTGTCGTGTGATTTTATTTAAGTAATCGTATACACATATGTCTTACTCGTACTATATTTTAAGCAGTGGGTTGTAAACACATAGGTTGCAAGTTTTGTATGGGCGAAACTTGGAACTGAATTGATTTACAATGCCTTTGCTATAGGAACATTCTTTAAAGGCTTTATATGTTAAACAAATCTATGAACTCACCAACCTTTGTGTTAACACTTTAGCATGTTTATCTTAGGATCTTAAGGAATTAGCATTGACTTGGAGCATAGAGTCGCATGACATGTTTGGAAGACTTTATACGTTCGTATTTACCATTCGATAGTACATTGAAAAACGTTTATGTAATTTTGTACTTCAGGACCTCATGTTTGTAACTCTGATTTCATTTATCGAATGGTAACTTTTCAAAACGTCTCACTTAGAGGTCGTTTTCTATAACTTGTACTTTGTATTATGAAGTAGCACCCCAGTGACACAATCTTTCCCTGCAACCATTTTGGGGGTGTTACAGATTGGTATCAGAGCATTGGTTATAGAGAACTAGGTTGCATATATTACCTAGACTATAACTGCTTTAGACGTTAAGGCTCTCTTCTTTATTTGGCTTACACACACACTTCATGCGCATATGCTTTTTGTTAGTTGTTTGTTTTGATCCACGCTGTTGGATGATATGACTTTAGTATTAATAAAGAAACCCCAGAATTTTGTTGAGTCTCTAAAAATATTGAGCTCAGTAATAAATAATTATTTAACTTGATCTTGTGATAGTTCTTGTTTGATGAGACATGAGATTTGAGTTAAATAATATTATTACTTAGCTTCAGTGATTTAATGACTTAGTTATCTTACTATCTGTCTCAGAAAGCGAGTTTTGTGTCGGGAAATCTTACGTAGGATGATTTATAATCTCCTTATTTGAATGGATTGGGACGCCTCTTTATTCAAATAAAGAAATTATAAACCACTGAACCATAAATTTATAATCCATTACTTACATAAATTTGGACGCTTCTTTATGTAATTAATGAATTATAAATGAGTGGGCTTATTTGTATCCGTTACGACTCCCTAACCACTATTTTCGATGAATAAGAGCAAACTCCACTGATTCAGAAATCCCGAAACCACACATTTTCTTAGGCATACCGTAAGTAGACATCAACAGAACTTTGGGACGAAGTTCCCTTAAGGGGTAGGTACTGTAACAATTCGCATTTTTTGGTTACTATTCATTGTCGTATCTTCTACTATTCACTTTTACTATTTACTCCCGAAATTATTATTTCACATTCTCGTAAGTTAACCTATTTTCATGATAACCCGAGAGTTTAACACTCGTCGGGTCATTTTTGCAAGTTTCGCAAAACAGTGTTTGAGATTTACGTTTATGTATAAACGTCATTTAAACATTTCGATATGTCCATACAATATTACAAACAAGAAAAATATGTGTTTTTCACATCTTACGACATTTTCAAGAGTTTTGGAATTTTAAATTTTCCGGTTTTGCGTTTTACGTGATTTAAGCCTACGTTTCTAGGTTTTCATGACTTTAAGCATACCGATAGAACCTATCACTCATTTAATATGCTAATTGTTAGGAATATAAATATTCAGATGAAGGCTCGGTCACCCCGAGTATCTATTTAGCATTTACATAGCTCTTAGGCTTATTATTATTACTAGTAGTATTAGTATTATTAGCTTAGTTGTATTTATATTTGTGGAGTGGGTCGGGTCTTTACCCATTGTCAGCTCACTTCACAGCCCACTAGGGGCACCAATATTAGGAACTATAAATACCCCTTCCCACACTTGGGAAGGGTTGAAACTCTTCATTCTTTTAATCTAACACACACATATTTCTCTCCACTCTCTCTCTCTCTCTAGAATTGTTCCCAACTCATCTTCTTCATCTCTTTCTCTATAATTAGATCTAGCATCTATCTTTAGTTTGTGTTATGAATTATAGATTCCTACAATTGGTATCAAGAGCCATGGTTTGATCTTGGGTACTATTATTTTTTTTCGTTTGATTCATTTTTACAAACTCAGATCTGTGGCTGTTATTAAGTTTTTTACATTTCGTTGACTGCTACTCTTATTTTATCTTATTTTACATTATCTTATCTTACATTTCGTTGACTACAAACTCAGATCTGTGGCTGTTATCTTAAGTTTTTTTTCTTCATTTCGTTGACTGCTACTCTTATTTTATCTTATTTTACATTTCGTTGACTGCTACTCAGATCGGCTACTCTTATATGTTTGCTACTCTTATTTTCATTATCTTAAGTTTTTAAATGCAAAAGATTCGCTGCTACTTTTTGTTTTCATTCGGAAAGTTTTCTGCTACTAGCAGTTTGTATAAAGAAAAGGGTGTTTTTGGTAGCGATTTGTGGGATTTCAAAGTAGCGTTTTGTGTCATATTGGGACTGGTGTTTGGAGTGTAGCTGTAATAAGGGTATAAAAACAAAACTAGTGAAAGGGACTTGTGGTCCACAAAGAGTAGCGATTTGTGTATTGTTGGGTATGTGGAACTGGCGATTTGTCTCTGGTTCATTAGTGGCGATTTGTCTCGTTTGGTACCTGCATTTTGGACTGTATCTATTAAGGGAAAAAGACAGTATTATGTGAAAGCGACTTGCTCAGAATCATAATTACAACCTCAGAACAACAACAACCTCAGTTAACATCATATCCAAACCGAATCAAATTAAACAACGAACAAACAATTCACAAGGGATGAAATACAAATCCAAATCCATTCGAAACAATTACAACTAATTACATAACTGTCATTCACAGCCTATCCTAACTACTTTCGAATATCTTTTCATGAGTACAAATTCATTCGAATACAACAACCATCATTGATCGATTTCTTTTTCAGTTTTCGAAACATAAAGGAAGTACAAAACCATAAGTTGCATTCCTCTTTCTGTTCGGATTAAAAGAAAACATTTACAAAGTCACGCCTACCTTAAACCTTTTGTAGATCCTGTCTCTTGTGTTTCTTCTTGTAGTGTGGTTCACGCGGTAATCAAGAAAGGTAATATAGAAGAAGGAGCATCGAGTGATTGACTGGACTTGTTGATACATGAAATTGATTAGGGTTTGAGTTAGTTGGTGACTGATTATTGATGGTTGTGTAGTGTGAAGGGGGCGGATTGTTTAAGACAGGTATTTAGGGTTAGGATTTGTGAGTCATTTGGATATAAGTGTGTGTTAAATATCAGAATATAAGGGCTAATTGGATTTGGACTTGGGCCGAAGTTTAAGAGTTTCCTTGGGCTTTCAGTTATTTAACACAAGGACGAATTGTTTGGGCTTCTTGGACTGACATCATACTGCATTTACACAAGGACGAATTTTGTTTTTGTTGGTTTAACTACTTACTTGGAGTGAATGTTATTTGGCTCTTATCACAACTCACAAGGATGTATTCCTCGGTTGGTAAATTTTTAATTTTGGACAACGATTTTGATCGTGCTTCAAGATTCTGAGATTGACAATTATTTTGGGTTGAGATATTTTCGGGTATATTGGATATAGTGGTAAGCGACGGGTTTTATTCGGATTTCAAAACATGAGCATTGTCTGAAATTCACTGTGACTTGTCTACCTCATCACTTAAACTCATTTCAACCAAACAAAATCATAATCATAACGCACTCAAGTAACCATTATCACTTCACGGTCTATTCTTGATTTTTGTAAAATCCCGCGAAAGAATCTATTTCTCGGTTTAAATCATAGAATTGTAAAATCCCGTGCACGTTTACATCATGTCTACTACTTCAGATTCGTTCATAACTGAGGTACTCAAGTTGTACGACATGTACGATAAACAAATAAACGTGTGTGATTCTGATAATACTAATGTGGAATCTTCCTGCTCAAATTCGCAAGAGAGAGAATTGATTCAGTCACTTATGCTGCCTAATGCAAAGGAAAGTTGCATTGAATGTTTTCGATTACTTCATTCACATCTCAAGGTTTTGTTTGAAAAACCTGAATACGTGATGGGTTACACACGGGCTTTCACAACAATCTTTGGTCAAGATGTTCATGATTTCACAGTCAAAATGACTCTATATTTAGATCAACTTGAACAACAGCTTGACAAAGAAGAATTCTCTGAAGCAAGATCCAGAGCAGCTTTCAGTGTGATCCACAACCAACTCCAGGTGTTCATTGATTCGCAATACACTGAGGACTATGACTATGACAGTCAAATGACAAAAGAGTGTTTTGCTAAATACACTGGAACTGAAGTTGCCGGGTTCAGAACAACATTACTACAATTGATGAGTAATGTTAATGGGTTTATTGATGAAAGGGCTAAACAAATTGGGAATGGAACAAGATCAGACAAGTTTGATGATGGTGACAGCATAGGAGGTGATTTCACAACATGTGAGAATGCAACCTACGAACCTGAAAATCACCAAGCACAGTCTGCTATGGTACATCTGTCTTATCTAGATAATGCTCTTTCTAATGAACAACACCATACTGATCAACTTAAATCTACTTATGACACATATCTGTTGGAAAAGACTGATAGCAATATTACCTCTGATTCAACAAATATGAGTCATAAGGGGGGAGAGATTGATCAGGATGCTGAACATGATGATGCGTCAAGTTCTTTGCCTACGGCTGAGTTTTTCAGATCAGATGATATGGTTGAAAAAGAAGTTTATAATGAACTTTCAAAAAGATTTTCACAGCTTGAAAAACATTGTATTTCTCTTGAAATTGAAATACAACAAAAGGAAGAAAGTTTTCAAACTAAACTACCATGTAAAACTCCGGAACTCCCTGAATTCCGTGAATTTTTTATGATAAATGATTTGAAAGCTCAGCTAGAAGCCAAAAACTTAACGATCAAAAACCTGAAAAACAGATTGGCTGAGATGCGTGATATGTGCAATGAAGTTAAGACTAAACATGACACTAAAGTGGCTGAATTACTTACTGAAAATGAGGCTTTGAAAATGCAATGTAAAAACTTGTGTGACTCAATCAAAGAAACAAAATCTAAGGTTATAGAACAGACGACCTCTTTGATTGCCAAAAATGATGAAATCAAAGCTCAACTTCAGGAAAAGGGTTTTGCAATTGCAGCGTTAAAAAACGAGTTAAGAAAATCGACAGGAAATGGTGTGAACACTAAGTTTGCAGAACCATCAATCTTGGGGAAACCACCACTTAGAAACCAATCAGTTGTTAGACAACTGACTGCGTTTAGATCTGAACGGCCAAAATTTTCAAAAACACGGTTTGCCTCCCAAGTTGATGCGGAACAAGTTTTGTCAAAACCAGTCACTTCACAATCTAGACCTACTGAAAAGGAATGTGCTTCTCCAAAACCTCATCATATAAGTGCCACTAGCTCTTCTAGGGATAGCTCAAAGCATGTGTCATTTGTGACACCAGAAGAACATGTTAGACATAAAGACATTGTTCAAAATCACAACCTAGAGGATGCTAAGAAAAACACACTTGAAAAGACTAGGAATTTGCCTGTTTCTAAGAGTAGTTGCGTGCCAATTAAGACAATTCCCGTAGCAGACTACTCTAAGAATCCTAGATCTTTTTCTGATTCCAAACACTTTGTTTGCTCGACTTGTCAGAAATGTGTTTTTAATGCAACCCATGATGATTGTATAACAAAATTCCTGAAGGACGTGAATGCTCGTGCCAAGGTTCCACCCTCTAAGACTAGAAACAACAACAAGCCCGTAGAACCAAAGAGGTGTATGCAGAAACCTGATAGGCCGGTTGCCCTAGGACAAAGGTTTTCTCCCAAAAAGTCTGCCACTGTGCATGAGAAACCAAACACTCCTAGATCTTACCTTAGGTGGATACCGACGGATCGAACTTTTAAGATTGTTGGTCTTAGATGGATACCTATTAGAAAGATGTTCACTAAGTGCATAACCAAGGCTTACAGTGAAACCCCAAATGGTCTAAATGCTGATATCACTAACCCATATATATGCAAACAAATTCTTAATGTCAATGCAGGAAGTCTTTACTTAAGTGCAGGTACATCGTTCAGACCTTGTATTAAGGAAAGACTCAGAGTTTGGGTGCCAAAAAGAGTGATATCTCATAATGTAGGGGTTCAAACAATTCATGCTTGATGAACACCAACGACAATGACGCCTGTTCAAATCAGTTCAGGCCTCGTTCTTCAATGACTATGACGTTTGAACACTGCAGTTCAAGCCTCGGGCCTTTATGTCATCACAATGGCGTCTGCTGACATCTCTTCAGGCCCCGTTCATCAGAGAAAAGAATGGAGTACGCTTGAGTGCGCTTTATCTTTGGAAGAAGAGGAATCTTCTTATTTATGGCCATTCTCATCAACAAACTTTATGCTCTTCCCATGCTCATTCAGTCATCAAGTGGATCAACGTACAGTGGAGGATATTCTTATTCACTTGTTCTATCAAAAATGGCAGTCACATGCAATTTTTGAGGGGGAGAAGGGTGAATAATCAAGATGTCAGTTATCAAGTGGATCTACTTACCGCCGATGGTATTCTTATTCACCTGTTCTATCAAAAATGGCAGTCGTATGCAATTTTTGAGGGGGAGAAGAGTGAATAAACTACAAGATGATTGAAGTTTGAAAATTGGCCATACGACTCCTGAATACATCAGTTCAGGAGTCGTACATACCAAGGTTCTTCAACACTATATGTTCCACCGTTATCTTACTCCAGACCCGAGTTCTGGAGAATCATCTTCATCACGGTGTTGAAGAACAAATTCATGGAATTCTACCTCTCGTGATTGATAATGAACCCCTCATCCATTATCTTACTCCAGACCCGAGTTCTGGAGAATCATTCTCATCACGGATGG
Source organism: Artemisia tridentata subsp. tridentata (assembly GCA_021014915.2). Taxonomy (NCBI): domain Eukaryota; kingdom Viridiplantae; phylum Streptophyta; class Magnoliopsida; order Asterales; family Asteraceae; genus Artemisia; species Artemisia tridentata. The sequence continues at coordinate 173,180,756 of CP139501.1, read as the reverse complement.
TTGTTTCTCCCAATGTGCACTCTGTAAACCAACTACAAGAACATAAAGGAAAATGTTGGCTAAAACGTCAAAACGGCTAAGTGTTTGGACACAGTAAGTCAAGTGATCACGGAGTTTACTTGGCATTCTTATTTGAGATTGAAGTGGGTTTCACGAAGGCGCGTACTTATTTTATATTGAAGTCGGGGATGGTTGGATGCATGACTTTCAATGATAACTTGCTCGTGCGTATGATTTAAGTTGAAGACTTGGACTATCTAGTTATACCCAACGAAAGGAGTTATATTGGAGCTCTCACGGGTTATAGCTATCACTTCAAGGAGCTACATTGTAGGGCTCAAGTGTCACACGCAGATGCAGATGTGGATAGTCTCAAGAGGTGTTGTACTTGCTTTGACTCTTAGTTGAGTATATAAGGGTACTTAGGGGTTTTTCTTCTGCATCGTTCTTCAATCAACAGTGCAAGCTTAAGTAACAATTTTGGGAAATTCTTCGTCAGTTTCAAGTTCGGTATATCGGGTTTGCTCCATCAGTTATCACTTCAAATAGCCTACTTGAGGGTTGGTAAAGAAAGTCAGAGTGCGTGTCGGTAGCTGTTGATTCTCACAGAAAACACTTGTGTCAACTTTGTTCTTCTCACAAGATCTCTAGAATATGTGCGTAAAATGTGTTGCTGATTCTGAGGTATCAAAACCAGCAAGGGGGAAGGAGAAATACATCTGAATGCACAACGAGTACACGTGATGAAATTTATACTTCTTCTTAGCTGAAGTTATTCCGGGAAGACAAATTTCATGACCGCAGAGAAAATCAGTGTTCTAACTCGTTCCTTATGGTGTATCACTCCAACTACGTGGGGGAAGAGAAAGTCAGTTTCTGATGATAAAAGAGGTACATAATTGTATGATGGTTCCTATGGTTAGTCGGTATCCTACTGAAGGAAATGTGTACATCCGGGATTCAGTTGCTGTTGTGGTAATGTCTTGGTGTTATCATGTTGACTACACACGGGATAAATTGCTTACACTAGGGACTTAGTTGAATTTGGTGTAACAATTCTCATCTGAAATTTCCTGAAGGGAGAAAAGGGAATTTTCGGGTCTTACTTGATCTTGATGTTACGTTTTCGAATTTATTAAAGGGATTGAGTGTGTACTTCGGGTTTTTGGGCTTCATATAACGAGACTGGCTGCATCTTTGAGGATCCCCCGATCAGAGAATCACGATGGTTACTTTTAGGTTGTATTCTTCAGTCTTCAGCGGGAAGAAATGTGAGAAGAATTATTCAAGTGTGAGATGATACGTTGCTGATATACTTGAGGATCCCCCGATCAGAGAATCACGATGGTTATTCTTAAAAGGAGCAGCAGTATTTGATTTGGTTTGCTATGGTTTCCGCTGTACACTCACCTTATGTAAGCTTGAAAGAGAGCTTTGAAACTGCTCAAAAAGAAGATTGTCGGTTTGGGGGGAAGCTATCAAAGTTTTACAATGGAAAAGGCTCAAGTTTAGACAATTTTGGAGCCTTGAAAGCTTTGGTGGTGAAAGTTTAAGAGATGTGGACTTCAGATGTCTACCACATACTAAAAGTATCCTCATTTTGGTATTCATGTTATCATCATCTTAAACTGAAACATATTGGCTGTACATATCTTATACCACACTGTAAATAGAAAATTATAGAACCAGAATATTGTAAATAGAAAAATATAAAACCAGCAAATTGTAAATAGAGAAACTTAAACCCTGAAAAACCATAAAAATCAGAAAATTAGAAAAATACCAAAAATAGTTTCACCTAGGCATGTCTTCTGTTTATCGATAACATTTACGGACTTAGAAATGTCATTCAATAATGGCACGGGTCTTTAAATGAAGCTCGAGCAGAAGTTAAAATGGATGGTTAAAACATGTCTAAATGGCTTGCTATTACTTCAGATAGCAACCCGCGCTTCAAACTGGGGAAAGCACGTCGCCAAAAAGACGGTTGTTCCTCCAACTGGGTGATGTTCACCTGGGCATGGATTACTTTATATCCATGTTTCTTCGATCTGATGTACGTTTCAGTGCATCATTTCTTGAAAAGGAAGAGAAATCTTCTTTGCATACAAATAGTTTTCATTCTATGATTCTTCTGAAAATTATTTGTGAGACACTTGGTGAATATGTGTTGTATGAAATTTGTTTATACTTGGATTATGCATAAAATTTGTCACTCAATCAACGACCATAAATCTTTAACTTGAATACGGGTCATTGATTGAGGGGGAGAGTGAATTCAAATTTTATATCATCAAACGGGTTTCTTGGTTAACTCATACTTGATTTTGTAGTTAATGGGGTATTAGTTGAAGAGGATCTTGCTAAAACTTTATATCAAATGGCCAAATGTGTTAGTTGCTAGAAAGTTTAGGACATTATGTGCAACTTGCTTATAGTTTCCTAGCTTGATGTATCTAGAAGGTTCATCTGTGTTACTTTGGAATCCTCGTTTAATCCCCTAAATACTTTAAGACTCAAAATCTAAAAGAAGTTAGGAAACCAGTTGTGTTTGATGTTCTTGAATACTCCACTGGCATTTGTATGATCTAAGTGAATGAGTTTCAAATGTTGTTTGTCTCTGCTGCTTAATTGTTGTTGATATTGTGCATATGTTCTCAGGATTCGCTTAGGTAGATTGCTATTATGTTAGAATCATGTTCCTAAGATCCTAAATTGAATATTGAAATCTGTGTGAATTGCCATGTTCATGATTGCTAATTGCTCTTCCTGCAAGATAGTGGTTTGACGTAGTTCCTGATTGTGGTTTGATTATAAGATGAACTTGGTATTATAATGTGGCAAGCTGCTGAAGGGTAGCTATTAAGGAATAGTGTATCTGTATGTATGTATATCTGTGTTGATATGCTTATGCAGATTCCATAGCCAAAATGAATGTGCCAGTTCCCATTCTAACCATTTGATCAGACGTTCAAACTCTATTGATTGGCTCGGAATTCACCACGACAACAACATCGGCAGCAACAACAACAACAACACCTTCACCTCCACCACCATCATTTCAACAAATCAGTACTTACTCGGACCTCGCCAAGTGGGGATCGACAATACTTGAGAAGATTTGTTGGTGGATGGATAATCGATGTTGACCACTGACTCACTCAGAAAAGCGGGTGATTACATCATCTGCGCAAAAAAGTCAATATCATTTGTGTCATAATTGTCAACTTGTGCATAATAAGCAGTGAATCTCCCTCTTAGATTAAGGGGGAGAATAGTATGTTCCATTATCAGAAAACATTAAATCGGACACATTTTCTCCACATTTTCTAACTTATTTAAATCAATTGGGATCACAAATCTCAAATGGTTTGAAATTTTTGATCGGGGGAGAGAATGTGATTTAAATATGAAATCTGATAAAATGTGATGATTTGGAAGTAAAAGTAAGCTCTCCCGTATGTGCTAAACTATTTTGTATATCAGTGCACATATTGAGGGGGAGCAAAATGTTTTGGACATATAAGTAAGCTCTCCCATGTGTGCTAAACTACTTTATATATCGATGCACATATTGAGGGGGAGCGAATGGACAAAAAGGATTTGGCATGCATCTTATGTGAGCAAGGCTCAGACTTCACCAATGAATTGACGATAGCTAAAGTCAGTAGTCGAAAGGACATGTCCTGGACGGGTAATAATTTCAAGCCAGTTTATCTGGTGATGTAAGCGTGTCTCGCAAAGGACGTGTCTGAGTAGAATGTATCGATTTCGAGCGATTTTCCTTGAATGTGATCTGGACGGGTAATAATTTCAAGCTAGTTCACTAGTGATGTAAGCGTGTCTCGCGATAATCATGTTCTTGGAAATTCAATCAATTCAAAAGTGCGAGCTTCACCTGACATGTACAAATTTATAAAACAATTACTCGAGCACATGTTGAGGGGGAGCATTTGAAAAATATAAAACTCTCAAGTGTTTGTAAAAATGTGTTTCAGAATCATGAACACTTTGAGAGATTTTTCAAAGATTTGGTTTATGGCAATCGTGGAAGTACACCAAAGACCGACCATTTTAATGAATATATGGAGTTATAAGGATGGTAAGGTTAGGCTCAAGTTCCCACGATCCCGCCAGATCCGGAGGGATCTACCCAGGGACAATTCACTAGTTAGTGTAGAAGTCCTTAGGTATGATTAAAAAGGAGAAAAGTGTGATTAAGGGAAGAGTGCCGACTGAGATGGAGCTAGTACTGGAACAAACCCAACAAGGTACTAGTAATGAAGTCTTGGTAAGCACTGAAGGGGTTAAAGAATGAAAAAGAATTGTAAAGATAAAGGGTGAAAAGAAAGAAGCCCTCCTTACAACTTAGGCAGAAACCGGGTCAATACATATGCTGTCAGAATCACTTAGTTGATTGCTGGCATTGAAGACAAAGTATCATGGACCCAGTGATACGCTGCACAACCCTCCCTAGCCACTCAAGGTCCCTCAAAGGACTCTTGTTTCAATTGTCACGGAGTACAATACATTTCTATCATCTCTCTCACTCCGAGTTAGATGATATTGAAAAGGTGGCAGTTCTCTCCAGCCTCCGCTCACTAAATCAAAACGCACTATCGAGTCTAGAGCCACGAGATGCATAAAAAGATCTCTTAGGGACACAAACTATTTCTACACTGGTTGTTCAACATCAAGGACACCAGTTGTAAACTAAGAGTCCTACGCAGATCTTAGCAATCTGCCAGAACATTTATGAGAGAATTTACGAATGTAATTCTCAATGATTGAATGGAAATTCCTGCCAGGGTCAACATCAAACAGCCCTGAAAGCAGGTCACTTCGGTAATTCCCTATGGATTACGCTTAGTGATCACGACGGTTCCAAACGGTCTACAGTCGTGGAGTGATCTCCAGCGACTCACCTAATCGTTGATTTACTACGGTAAGATCTTAAAAAACCCTCTGTGGGTTTTCGATTTAGGAACGGTCTTGGTAAGGATTAGAGAGAGTTTTCACACTATGCTGTTAACAATCTCGAAGTCTGAACCTGTAAGTACCAGACGTTTTATTGCTAACTGTCGTACGCAGGAACATCTGGGGATTGTAGCTGATTGATGTTGCAGCTGATGCGGTTGTAGCAGATTGCCGAACAAGATGTCATTCCACCCCCACATGTTCACACTACATCATCATTATAATCAAAGAAGTCATGATAAACTAAAAGACCTTCAACACAGCTTCTGCAAACTCTGATGCTGAAAGATCATGACTCTAAATAGTGTGAGCATGTCGGTTCAAAGAATATCACATCACATGGAGACATACTACTGGAAGATGACTTGGAGACACATGTTGGATGATAAATTCGAAGAATACTCAAAGATCATCCAAGATAGAAGAACAGTCATCAAAAGATTACTGCTGAATGCACAAAGTTTCAAGACATTGAAGAATCAAAGACTACGAGCTATGATGACAAGTTCAGAAGACAGAATGCTAGAATTCAGAATATTATTTCCGGGGTGACCTCCCTTAGGGGGAGATTGTTAGGAATATAAATATTCAGATGAAGGCTCGGTCACCCCGAGTATCTATTTAGCATTTACATAGCTCTTAGGCTTATTATTATTACTAGTAGTATTAGTATTATTAGCTTAGTCGTATCTATATTTGTGGAGTGGGTCGGGTCTTTACCCACTGTCAGCTCACTCCACAGCCCACTAGGGGCACCAATATTAGGAACTATAAATACCCCTTCCCACACTTGGGAAGGGTTGGAACTCTTCATTCTTTTAATCTAACACACACATATTTCTCTCCACTCTCTCTCTCTCTAGAATTGTTCCCAACTCATCTTCTTCATCTCTTTCTCTATAATTAGATCTAGCATCTATCTTGAGTTTGTGTTATGAATTATAGATTCCTACACTAATATAGAGTATATTGATAAGTTTTAACATATTTGTATGTTTCATATTTTTAGGATACCCGGTTTTACGTTTCTTGACATAACGGCTTACAGTTAGCGATTAACGGGATCAAAACTCACTCCGTAACTTATATAAGGCCAATATTCATCCACCTAGTCCCTCCCCCTTGTCCATGACCGTGTATAAGTGAATCAACAAGGCCTTGGTGGCTTAATGATGAGCCTTAGAAAGTATATGGCCTAAGAACAACCAAGTATGCATTAATGTGTTCCAATTTCAACCACAAGTAAGAACTAGCTAACCTCCTGACTTACACTATAAAAGAAAACTCATCTCTTTATTATTTTCATCACCATTTAAACGCCCCAACATTTATCCTTAAACACATGATACTTTGATTTCCAAGTTCCAAGTTATACATAGAAGATGAAGGCCTAGTTATTCTCTACATAAATCTAGAGTTACTTTGATGATTCCATGGTTGGATTAAGAGCTATACAAGGTGATTAGAGCTGAGATTACAAGATATTACAAGGGTTATATCATGGCTAGCAAAGGTTTGCAAGAGTTGTGTTGAAGGATTGGAAGCTAGGGTTTTTTATTGAAGGATTTAGTTCTTGTCCTTGTTCATGTATCTGTTTTCATTAAGGCCAAAAGTTATAAGAAAACCTAGCTCACTCTCATGATCAATACCATTTACATGTTTAATCTATGTTATACATGTCTGGTTATATTGATCATATAATGTACAAATCCTTAAAAATCAAGTTTGAACTTATATGTTATCTTATGAAGGTAAACAAGTGAAATTAGTTATTTTATATTATGAAAAACGACCAAACTAAATACCCTTGACCTTGGGCAATTAATTATTGTTAGAGAGGAGGAAAACATAGCAATTCGAATCACCCAAAACGGACATACGAGTCAAAGGTTATGATAAAAAAGAAGTTAACGAAACCTAGAAACTAAAAACTGTCAAAAGCTTACTACACAGATCTAGGAAAATTTTGGGGCACTTCTGGTCCGATTCATCAAAAAGTTAAAACACAAAAGTTGTCCGGAATTATGTTTTACTTTTACTCAGTAGATAACTCGACCTGAAAACACCAAACAAGGGCAGTTTTCTGCCTCAAATGGTAAGGACAATTTTCGACGTCAAAATTTAGTTTTCACTATACAAGTATTTATTAACCATATAACCACTTAATCTATATGTCACAAGCCAAACGAATGTTTTTCCATATTGAGCACTACAAAACTAGGGAGCTTCATGTGAGGTGTTTCATTTGGGTAAACGGATCGACGAGTTGCTGGATTTACGATTTAAAGTATCCTAGCTCCTCGAACGTTTACTACATGACCTCTGGATTCTGATGGCCCGAACGGTAGTACGAGATATACAAACTAAAACCGTTTCATAAACAAACATACACAAAACTACCAAGTACTACATCATGATCAATATAAGGACATATATTGGCTCGTTTATACTTTCGCATCGTTATGTCAAAACCTAAGACACGATATCATATTTCTAGGTTGTACGTAGAGACTTCCTGGCTTTTCCATCGATTCCATTATATGTTTTGATATCATTAGATCACGGTGAGTTCGTAGCCCCACTTTTACTCTTTTAACTATTTACAAACTCTTTGGGGGAGATACATGCTCGTTTTACTTAAACACTTTAATCGTTTATTGAAAATACTTTACTCGCTTTATTGTAATACATGATTTATCTTTACATATGGATACAAAAGCATAAAACATTTATACTTATATGCCCTGCTACGTGACTATTACTAGGTAATTATCATAGTGCGATTGCTAGAGATTAGGATGTATTAACAATAGTATTTGGGAAGTGGCTCCCAGTAGTCTTTGGGAAGTGGCACCCAATAGTTCTTTGGGAAGTGGCTCCCAGTAATCTTTGGGAAGAGACTCCTAGCATGTGCAGTTTAGTGGCTAGTAGTAATCTTTGGGAAGAGGCTCCCAGTATGTGTGGTTTATGCATAAGGCTCCGTCATGTGATTTTATTTAAGTAATCATATACACATATGTCTTACTCAGACTATATTTTAGAAGTGGGTTGTAAACACATAGGTTGCAAGTTTTGTATGGGCGGAACTTGGAACTGAATGGATTTACAATGCCTTTGCTGTGGGAACATTCTTTAAAGGCTTTACATGTTAAACAAACTTATGAACTCACCAACCTTTGTGTTGACACTTTAGCATGTTTATCTTAGGATCTTAAGGAATTAGCATTGGCTTGGAGCATAGAGTCGCATGACATGTTTTTAAGACTTTATACATTCGTATTTACCATTCGATAGTACATTGAAAAACGTTTACGTAATCTTGTATTTTGGGACCTCATGTTTGTACTCTGATTTCATTTATCGAATGGTAACTTTTCAAAACGTCTCACTTAGAGGTCGTTTTCTATAACTTGTACTTTGTATTATGAAGTAGCACCCCAGTGACACATTCTTCCGCTGCGACCATTTTGGGGGTGATAAAAATATTCCTTATACTTGATTGTACCTTTGTCATCAAACATTCCAACATTCTCCATATCAACCTCTTTTTCACCACATTCATTTCTAACCAACAAATTTCAAACACATCACCCCATTCCCTATTCATTCTCTTCTCCAACTCAAAGGCTCCGCATCACTTCACATCCCATCCTTACAACTCATTCTCTCATACACTCTCACACTCTCTATTTCAAATTCAAATTACATACACTCCTCTCACATTCCTTTCCTTCCCTCACACACTTGCCAACTTACATTCAAACATTCAAATTTGAATTTCATCCAAAGGATCCCCATCACATCACTCTCACATCCAAAAAACTCACCTCCCTCACATACAACCTTTCTCATTCTTCTCTCCTCTCACATTTCAAATTTAAATTTGAATCCAACCTAAGGCTCCCCATAACATCCATGCCAACTCACTCTCATCTCACCCTCTTCTCCAAGAAAAGCATATTCCTTATTCTCTTAACATATTCTCTTCTCTCTAACCATACCAACTCTCTTAACCTAACCATGATTTCTTTCTAACCTAACCTCTTTCTCTCTCTCGCTCTCTCTCTCACAACATTTGAATTTCAAATTAAAATTCTTCCGTTTCTCACTCTAACACAACATCCACACTTTCTTTCCAAGAAAGGAATATTACATGGCATATTATTTCTCTCTTATCTATGCCATGTGAGGAATACCCATTCTACCCCTATCCAATTATCCCTTATCTCTTTTATAATTGGCTTTACCTAAACACTCCACAAAATGATTTTTATCAAATGGCTATTTGAGTTAGTTGACCTTGAGGATGAATAATGGAAATGACTAATGTCTGAAGTATAATTGGAGGTTTAGCAAGGTTGGGTAATTAAAAGACCAAAATCCTAAAGAAAATACTTCAGGGGTTCTGGCGCACTGCTGGCACTCTGACACGCCAGCCAGCGTGCTAGCCTCGGATTTATTTTTCATCCCTTGGGATTTTGGCCTATAAATACCCATCCTTGGCTCTTGTATTCCTCACCCCTTGCCATTCATTCTTTCTCTCTAATTTATCTTCTCAAATTCCTCTAATTCTATCTTGTGTTCTTAATCTATCTCTTATCATCCTTGAAAGAACACATCGCTTGCAAGGGAAGAATAACAAAAACCTAATCCACTCTTGTGATTGTGTCAAGGATCTTCTTCTCTATACCATTTCTATTAGAATAGAGTCCCTAGGTTAGGTTAGGACTTGATTAAACAATCAAACATTTTATCATTCGATTTGGTTGTAATGGAAGTCTTGTGTCTTGGTGACCAAGCCTAGATCGTTGGAGATCTAGTTGGGGTTTGTTACTTCCGGTGGGAAGTCTTTGTGGTTAAGTCGAATCACAAGATTCTTTTGGGTGGCTTCGAGGGCGAAATAACGTTAGAAGTAGCTCTTCTTTGTGAGCGCCGATCTTTGTGCATATCGGTGGAGTGAAGTTGTAATGGTTTGTAGTCCACCGAAAGGATTATACTTAGTGAATAGTATCGTGTTGTGGCTTCGCAACTGGACGTATGTGTGGCATAAACCCCCTATCCTTAATCAGTATATATGGTGGTGTTCTTTACTTGCTTTATATACTTTGGTTGTGCTTGTGTTTCTTATTGTTTAACTACTTGGTGATCATTGAGGCTTGAAGTCTTTAAACTTCGAAGAAGCTGAAAAGGCCGTATTCACCCCTTCTACGGTTCTACAATTGGTATCAGAGCGGGATACTCAAGTTTTTGAGCTTTAAAACCTTCTCAAGAAGTCGTTTTAAGGTATACCAACTTGATGCTCGTCACAAAACAACTTTAACCCTGTGAGAAAACGAGTTGGGTGGGCTTCACACGAGCCACCGAGTATTGGACTCGGCCCAATACTTGATACATTTTAGACTTAGGCTATATTTTTTGACTATTTAGTATCCTATTACATGTATATGACTAGTACAAGGTTCCTAAGTTTAGAATGACCAACACTTTAATCCTAAACAGACGACGACGAAGATGGTGCAATATATGGTAAGAATGGAGGTGTCGCGACGAGATATGGCCGAATATGTGAAGTTGTGGGTATAGGAGGCTTTAAATAAATGTTAAATATGTGAGAAATTGTAACACTCCGTAAATCTCAACATAGCAGCGGAAGTCTAATCGGGGGTATTACTTCTCGGATCACAATCATAATCATAGAAAACGACCCAAAGAGACGTTTTAGAAAAGTTTGGTTACCATTCAATAAACTTATCACACAAGGTTACAAAAAGAAGTCTCACGAGAAATAAAGTTACATAAATAAAATGTTTCATGTTTAAAATGAATGATAAAATTTTTGAACGAGGTCCATAAATAGGTGTCTTTTGCCAACTCCGTGCCAGATTTTCCCTTTTAGTTACCTGAGATAAAACATGCTAAAAAGTCAACACAAAGGTTGAGTGATCCATAGTGTTTATATAATAATCAGTTGAACACAAGTCTCAAGGTGGATAATTGTATGGAAGTACAATTATTGTAAAAACAGTAATATTGCAGTGTAGTATATTGCCCTAAGTCTCATGACACTCAAACGTTAACATGTGTGATATCATAAAAATGATATAAATAACCGACATCATAAAATGATGTAAGTAACAATGCCCTCGTGTAAGAGATTGCTATTCTCATATTTATTCTCAAATAAAGTGCATTTAGTTACCTTTTCGGCTAACACAAATGGGGCGTCATCTGCTAATAGATCTATTCACTATATTCGCGTTCACTCGCAAGTGATTAATGGTTAATGATATGAGGGTCTTTTAGTAGCAACAGTGGGAACTTATGCAATATTAATCAGGATAGCATACAAAAAAAATACTTGTGTTCAGGTTTGTAGCATGTATCTCCCCACGGGATTGAAAACGTATAAAAGTGGGACTATGAACTCACCTTAGTGGTATAGCAGTCCAGATATAGAAATATCAAATGTGAGAGTGAACGGCTCAATACACGCGACCTGAATTAATATGGCAACCCTTAGATTTCGATGGTTTATGTTCAAGACTTTAATGTTCAAAAGGTGATGTTTGAAAAGTATTTGCATTATCGTTACTTGTGTGGCAAATCCTTAAAGTTCAAAAATAAAGTTATATATTTATATAACTTGGGTGTAGGTAATTGTTTCTCGATGTTACGAAGTTTATAAAATGCGATTGTTTGATATTTAACAAAAGTTAGTGGATGATAAGTTAATATATTTATTTTAATTTTTTTGAGTTCGTGCATGTTAAGTTGTTAAAATGTTTGTATTATTTATTTATTAAGTTATTCGATTATATTTCTATTCGTTAAAAAAAAATAACGTCGTTATTTACATTTTGGTATTGTCGTTTCGAAAGCTTTTTATAAAACTTTGACTAAATAAGTTTGTAAATTTAAGTATTTCAAAAATATTTTACAAAGTTAACCCTTAAGTTATAAAAAGTTACACTTTTTACCCAAAACTTATAAATTTTTCATTTTTAGTCCAAAAGTATAAAATTACACTTTTTATTCACACTTTCTGAAAATTTACACTTTCTACCTCAATATTCAATTATTTCAGTTTTAAAAGTAGCAATTTACAGTTTTTACCCTATACTTTCCAAAAGTTACATTTTGTACCCAAGTTTCGTAAAATTTGCACTTTTAGTCCAAAAATTAGTAAGTTGTAAAATTTAGTTTTCTGTTAATGAAGTAAGTTTCTTGTGGCTTATTTTTAGCTTATTTGGGAATGCTTAATTCATGTTGGGCTTGTCAAATTCATTATTGGGCCTAACAACCCAGTTAAGGGTTCGTTTGGTTTTAAAAAAATAACGAGGGCTTATTTTGTGGCTTCAAAAAGGGTGTTGTCAGCTTATTAAAACTGCTTATACGTGCTCTTATTGATTGGCTTATTTTGAAACAGTTTGGGCTTATTGGGCTTTAAGGCCCAATCAATGTGTTAAAGAAATATGTTAAACGTATAGCATGCATGTCTTAGCCTTAGCTTTAGTGTTCAGAAAATGCGTAAAATAGCTCATTCTGTTAGCTTATCATAACAGCTTGTTTTGTGGGTTCATGGAGTAACGGGTTGGCCTTATGAGCCCAACTGTGGCTCGTTCAAAAATGAAAAATGAAGCCCGATCCAAAAGGATTTTACACAAAACAGTTTTATGATTCTTCATGCATGCGTGTTTGGTTTACGTTCAAGTGTTTGGTACTTGTTTCAATTGCTTATTTCACGTTAACATATAGCTTATTTGCTTAGTTCTCTTCGTTGCATGGTCACACAAGATCAATGTTACGTTTTATGTTATTGAAAATGAGCTTTTATATTATATAGTGAAAGTAAAATGGTTGTGCATGAACAAAGTTGTAAAGGAAATATAACGTGACAAAAACATCATAGTATGTATGGAAATGAGTGAACAGACTTACTACACCAAAACGTGGTGGTGACGAACAAATGAAAGAGCTAACGAGGGGCTGAGCAAGACGAAGATCAACACTCCAAAGCTTCAAAACCCTTAAACCCGTCATGTACAAAGGCAAGAAGGATTTTAGAATCTGTAACTAACCCACGACCTGTTCCTTTTATCCCTTTCTCTTGATAGTAGCAAAGAAAAGAAGTACACAGTGTTTGTGTTTTGTTTTTTATCTGGGATGAAACCGATTATGGACTTGCATGGTATTTAAAGAAAAAGAGAGCACATGTTTTAAAGATAGTCAATTTGAGTTGGTAGATTTTGCAGCAAGAATTTGGGAGGACAAGAACAATGGGACAATTGGTTTTGAGGTGAAATTTCAAATGAGATATGACAACTCTCTTACACTAGTAATGGTGGGGTATTATTCAGATATGATGGATTTTTTACTTGATTTAGTTCTATCAAATAACTTGGGTGTGTCACTTGATAAGATTTAAAAAAATGCGTTCGTTTCCTTGTGTGACACAAAATATATATATATATATATATATATATATATATAAAAAAAAAAAAATATATATATATATATATATATATATATATATACACACATACACCAAGGGTGTTTGTGGCTCGGTTACGTTACAAGAAGGAGAAAAAAATGTAAAGTTATTGGTTTGTTCGTTGGGCTTAGTGGGTGGCCAAGGCCCAAAGAAATTAAGGGTGTCCGTTTGGGTTTGTCAATGAACGGGCCAAGGCCCAAATTAATTAAGGGTGTGTCGGGCTTAAGTCATAAGGCCCAAAAGAATTATCGAGTTTAATTATTTCATTTGTTAAGTTATCGGGGTACGCGTGTGAGTTCGTTCAAAATGAAATGTGAATCGCGTCACATAAATATGGTTTGTAATGGCATTAGTTAGAAAATTAACTCATAAAAATGGTTTATTAAACTTTCAAATTAAATTAATTCGAGTTTAATATTACTTAATGACTGGGTAAATTACAGGTGCTTACAGTACCCACCCGTTAGACTGAATTCCGTCCCGGAATTCTAATCTGTGTTAGTTGTCGGCGTTGTTTCGGGAAATAAGTGTGGGTAATTGGCACGAATTTGATCTTCACGTTCCCATGTGTATTCTGGTCCTCTATTGGAGTTCCATCAAACTTTGACGATCGGAATGTGGCTTTGTTTTAATTGTCTAACATCTCGATCCATGATTTCTACTGGCTCTTCTATGAAGTTGAGTTTCTCATCAAGCCAAATTTCTTTTAACGGAATGACAAGGGATTCATCTGATAGACATTTCTTCAGATTTGTCACATGAAAAATATTGTGTACTTTACTGAGTTCCTCGGGAAGCTCGAGCTTGTACGCCACTGGACCAATCCTTTCTAGGATTTTGAATGGCCCAATGTATCTAGAATTTCGTTTTCCACGCTTCTCGAATCTAACCATTCTCTTCCAGGGTGATACTTTCAACCTGACTCTATCTCTGACCTGAAATTCCATATGTTTTCGCCTTACATCGGCATAACTCTTTTGTCGGTCATGGGCAGCTTGCAAGCGTTGTCTGATTTGTACGATCTTCTCGGTGGTTTCATGAATAATTTTAGGTCCCGTGAGCTGAGCATCTCCAACTTTTGCCCAACAAACAGGTGATTGACACTTTCGACCATAAAGTGCTTCGAACGGGGCTGCCTTGATACTAGCGTTATAACTGTTGTTGTATGAGAACTCTGCTAACGGTAAGTGTCTATCCCATCCTTTACCAAAGTCGATCACACATGCTTGGAGCATTTCCTCTAGGGTTTGGATAGTTCTTTCACTTTGACCGTTGGTTTGAGGGTGATAAGCAGCGCTCATATCTAATCGGGTACCCAAGGCTTTCTGAAGTGACAACCAAAATCTAGACGTGAAACGACTATCATTGTCTGAGATGATGGAAATCGGCACTCCATGCCGTGAAACTATTTATTTCAAATATAACTGTGCAAGAGTACTCATTTCGTCGATTTCCTTGATTGGTAATAAATGTGCGGATTTGGTAAGACGATCAACAATGACCCAAATGGTGTCAAATCCACCTGGTGTCTTAGATAGTTTTGTGATGACGTCCATTATAATCCTTTCCCATTTCCACTTTGGAATCTCTGGTTGTATCAGTAAGCCGGACGGCTTTTGATATTCGGCTTTGACCCTGGAGCATGTCAAACACTTTCCGACATACTCAGCGATATCAGCCTTTATGTTTGGCCACCAGTAAAGTTTTCTGAGATCTTGGTACATCTTTTTAGAACCGGGATGAATGGAGTACTTGGACTTGTGAGATTCGTGCATAATGAGGTCATGTATTCCTCCGTAAAGTGGGACCCAACTTCTGTCCTTAAAACATAACATTCCATCTGATCTCTTCACGAAACTGTTCTCATTCTCTGGCATACCATTTATTTTCTCGCTTGGTCTGTTCTCTTCCTTGAGAGCTTTGGCCTGAGCCTCAAGGATTTTTGATGGAAGTGGTGATTTAATTGTCATCCCCAGAGATGTGACTCTGAGAGGTTTAAGTCGCTCTTTTCTGCTTAAGGCATCTGCCACAACATTTGCCTTTCCAGGGTGATAGTGAATCTCGCAATCATAGTCACTAAGAAACTCTAACCATCGACGTTGTCTCATATTCAACTCCTTCTGATCAAGAATGTGCTGAAGGCTCTTATGATCTGTGAATACCGTGCACTTGGTGCCGTATAAGTAGTGTCTCTACATCTTTAAAGCAAAAACCACTGCTCCTAATTCCAGATCATGGGTGGTGTAGTTCTTTTCGTGAGTCTTGAGTTGTTGGGATGCATATGCAATAACTTTGTTCCTTTGCATCAACACAGCACCCAAACCTTGATGTGATGCATCGCAATATAGCACAAAGTCTTCGCTTCCTTCCGGTAATGCTAAAATTGGAGCTTCACACAGTTTTTGCTTTAAGAGTTGAAAAGCTGAGTCTTGCTCTTCTCCCCGGTCAAACTTCTTCTTTTTCTGTGTCAATTCCGTCAAAGGTTTAGCAATTTTGGAGAAACCTTCAATAAACCTTCGGTAATAACCGGCAAGACCTAAGAATTGGCGTATCTCCGTTGGGTTTGTAGGGGATGCCCAATCCTTAACCGCTTCGATCTTTGCAGGGTCGACATGAATACCTTGACTATCGATTACATGCCCGAGAAACTGCACTTTCTAAATCCAGTAATCACACTTGGAGAATTTGGCATACAACTCCTCCTTCTTTGAGTAATTCCAAGATTGTCTTCAATTGCTCTGCGTGCTCTTCTCTGTTGCGGGAATAAATGAGAATATCATCGATGAACACGATTACAAACTTGTCCAAATAAGGCTTGCACACTCGGTTCATCAAGTCCATGAACACAGTGTTGGTTAAACCAAATGGCATTACTTGAAACTTGTAGTGGCCGTATCCTGTTCTGAAAGCTGTCTTAGGAATATCTTCTTCCCTGACTCTCAGTTGGTGATAACCTGACCTTAGATCAATCTTCAAGTATGAGAGGATTCGATACACTGAAGAGGATGTAAATCCTTTATAACGAGTGTATATGATACTTTGAGTGAATATGACTAAGTATGCGGAATCTACTTAACCACACTTAGAAATATATTGATTATGGAAATGGAACAGTGAAGCTTGTTATGTGAATAATGAACAAAGAATGTTTAACACCAAACGATTCAATATTATTGAAAATAATACGAGTGATCTTTACTATCACTAGGGTTACACCTTGAATCTCTATGTTCTTGCTCTTGACTGTTTTTCTCACTATTTTGCACTTAACAATATCTAATAGATTCACTTGTCTAGACTCTTGGTTAGTCACCCTTATCTCTAAGCTAAGATCTCCCTTTTATAGTCCAAAGGAGATCTTTACAATATTGTCAAGTCTTGTCGAACTACTTGCATATTATGTGTGTCAGTAACTAAGATACAACATGTATCTGTGTTTACAACTTGTTTACTGAACACTTTATCAAAGATATTATCTACCGTATATACTTGACTTTTATACACAAAATATCTTTTTATACTTATCTAATCAGCAGTAGTATACGTCAACAGTTATCTCTTCAGCAGTAGTATTCGACAACAGTTATCCACTCAACAGTAGTATTCGACCAGCAATACCTTTGTTTGTACTAGCAGTACTAACTTAAGTTAGTACTGTTAGTTATAACATGAACAGACTTCAGATATACACTAGCAGTATTAACTGTTAGAGTATTCTTCTCAGCAGTACAAACCTTGTGAACATATAATTCTAAACACTAATCTTCAGAACATTTGATTCCCAACAATCCTCCCCTAAACGTGTGATTTATCCCAAATCAACATGTTTCTTCTGAATTAAATGAGGATTGTGAAGATCTTTCAAACACTATCTATTCAGATTCTTAATCTGAGCTTTCCTTTGTTCTGTGAGATTACGTATCTTTCTGTCCATACTCATCTGCTATTTTCTTTGTCTTTAACTCTATCATTACCAATCTTTCATGAAGTCAAGTCATCTCTCAGCAAGCCATGCAAGTGATGAACAAACGTAGTGAACTGAAATTGAAACTGAAAGAGCTTTCTTCATTTGAATTTTCTCCATTTGTATTGCTTCATCTCTTCTGAATATATATAATACTCCAGAATCTTGTCCAAAATTTCTAACATGATCTTGAGACAAAGCTTTATCATTTTTAAGTCAAAGATGTCCGAACATGAAGAAGAGAGATGAAAGAGCTTATTCCCAGCATCCATCATCATCATCTTGTATGCTCTTGTCTTTTCTTGAACTTAATCAATTTTCCTCCTGATTTTTGTGCATACAAACCACAATCTTTCTCCTTTAAGAATCTTCCTCTCCTGGGCTTTATTTCCTCCCCTGAGTTTTATTTCCTCCCCTGATTGGAAGATCTCTCATCATCATGGTTTCTCACCAGTATCTGAACTTTATTCCATTATCAGACAAGATTGTACATTAAGCCATCAATTCCTTAAGAGTTAAGCTGCTGTCCTCATCACTTCCAAGTGTGTTAACTCCTGTGAGAGGTGAATCATGGGACATTGACTCATTATCCATCATTTGATGGTTTTCTGAGCCACTTTGAAAATCCTTTTCAAGAACCTTTTGACTTAGCAGTATAAACTTGATTTTATTTTGAAAAATCATACTGCTTACAACCATTTTGAAGGGATTAATTGTGTAACAGACACTTAATCAATAATTCGGTTTAATTTAACCTCTGGTTGTATGAGAACCACTATATTCAGTTATAAATAACTGCCTGTGTACAGACAAACCCATTCAAAGGGCTTTCTTGACAGGGCTTCCAGCTCGTGGCAATTGTTGCCTCTAACACAAGTGCTAGATTCACTTTTGCTCGATGTTCTTTCTATCAGATGTCCTTAGACTTGCTCATTATACTAATTAAAGTATAAAATGATAGAAAGTGAGTTGTGTCAGTTACTATCTGACCAACTGAGCCATCAAGTCAATGTGAAACATCATAATCAGGTTTCAAGAAAGAAGTTTTAAAGAATCAATTAACTTAGGTGTAAACCTTTATTAATGAATCCCCAAACTCTTTCCATCATGAACCTATTATGTCAGCAATTTGTATCATCATTCTTCTGCTCATACATTTCACTTGAAATTTCCTTTGTGCTCAAATGTTCATACCTGAAATTGTTAGTCTAAAACCAAGAAAACAAAATGCAAAGCATATGTCTTATAGCAGTAGAATCATTTGACTAACAGTATGAACATAACAGTCCAAATTTGTACTAGCAGTACAAACTTTTCAATAACAGTACCAATTTTCAAAGCTAACAGTACAAACTTATTTTATGTACAAAAACACAGAGTTTTAAATCATTGAGGATTAAGCATTTCAATACTTGCTACCAAGTACTGAAACCTTCCAACATCAAAAGCTTTTGTGAGAAGATCTGAAAAGTTGTGATCAGAATCAATTTTAATTACTTGAATCAACTTTTTCTCATTGCAGTCTCTAATAAAATGATGTCTAATTTCAATGTGTTTTGTTTTAGAATGTTGCACTGGATTTTTAATTATGCAAATTGTACTACTATTATTAATATAAATGACAATGTTCATGAAATTGTACCCATAGTCAAGAAGTTGGTTTTGAAGCCAAAGGACTTGACCACAGCAACTTGCAACAGCTACATATTCAGCTTCAGTTGTTGAAGTAGCCACAACTGTTTGCTTCTTACACTGCCATGAGATAAGTCTACATCCAAAGAATTGACATCCTCCAGTCGTTGACTTTCTGTCCAAGCTTGCACCTGCATAATCACTATCTGAATATGCTACCAAATCAAAAGGTGATTCCCTAGAATACCATAGTCCCAACTTAGGTTGACCCTTGAGATATCTAAAAATCCTCTTGACTGCTGTTAAGTGAGAAACCTTAGGAGTTACTTGAAATCTTGCACAAGCACAAACAGGGAACATGATATCAGGTCTTGATGATGTGAGATACATCAAAGAACCTATCATAGATCTGTATGTGTGTACATCCACATTTTCTCCATCTACATCTTTAAGAAGTGGCTTCTCAGAGTCTATTGGTGTACTTGCCACTTTTGAATCAGCAAATTGAAATTTCCTTAGAATCTAAGCTACATATTTATCTTTGCTGATAAATATGCCTTCACTTGACTGTTTAACTTGCAGACCCAAAAAGAATGTAAGTTCCCCCATGAAACTCATCTGAAACTTATCATGCATAAGCTTCTCAAACTCTAAACACATCTCCTTTCTTGTAGATCCAAAGATGATATCATCCACATACACCTGAACTAGCAAAAGATCCTTCTTGTGCTTCTTGATGAATAATGTCTGATCTATCTTGCCTCTTTGAAATCCATTTTCTGTCAAATAGAAAGCCAGTGTTTCATACCATGCTCTTGGTGCCTGATAAAGGCCATAAAGAGCTTTTACTACCTTGTACACCTTGTTTGGATGTTCTGGATCAATAAAACCTAGAGGTTGTTGGGAATTATGATGCGTATCAAGAGCAGACAACTTAGGTCTGGTAGTTTACTGAGTTAGGTCTGTTTGTGATTTAGGTCTGGTTATGTAAAGTCTGGTAGTACATGTTAAGTCTGGTTGACTTATAGAGTTAAGTCTGGTCTGGTCGTGAAGATAGGAAAGTTTGTTAGAGTTATATTAGGAAAAGATACATTGCGTGTATGTATCTTTATAGAAGATTTGTGTATATCTTCTGTGTCGTCTAGGGTTTCCTTGTGTTATAAAAGGATCCCTAAAGGTTGTTAGTGAAGGTGTGTGAGTTGTACGATTTGATCATAGTGAATATCAATATACGAAGTTAGTGATATCCCTGCTTGTGTTCTTAATTGTTCTTGTTAAGATTCCGCATTAACATTAACAATCATTTAGGGTTTCTCACTTAGATTGGTTCGGATTTATCCTAACCATCTACTAGGTATTCAAAACTACTTAGTGATCCATATACAATTTGTGGACCAACAAGTGGTATCAGAGCAAGGGAGAGACTCTGAATTCGTAGAACACTAAAACCTAATTCTCACTCAAATCACCCTTCACAATGTCTGAACTCGATAAGCCTGAAACTTTCTCAATCCATAACAGTGAGGATGAGCAATCAAACCATGAAGATGAAGGAAAAACCGAAACCAGTAACTCCCAAACACAACAACAACCCATCCCTTCCACAACCACAATCTCAAACATAAAACTTCCACTACTGAAGAGAGAAGAATATGATATATGGGCCATGGAGATGGAACACTATCTGGAATACATTGATAGTGATGTATGGAAGGTGATCCAAAAGGGAAATTCTAAGAAGAGAATTTCACAAGGGAATGATGGGCAGCTCAGAATAATGCCACCAGTATCTGCTGAGGAGATTAGGGCTGTGGAGAAGGAAAAGAAGGCCAGAACCTTGCTTCTTATGGCTATTCCTAAGGAGCATCTACAAAGGTTTCATGGCATTCTTGATGCTAAGGAGATGTGGGAAGCCATCAAGAAACGATTTGGAGGTAATGCTAACTCCAAAAAGATGCAAAAGGCTGTTCTTAAACAGCAATTTGAAACATTTAGTGTTTCAAAGACTGAAGGTTTGGAGAAGGGCTATGACAGATTTCAACATCTGTTAACACAACTGGAAGTTCATGGTGCAGCAGTCTCAAATGAGGATGCAAATCACAAATTCCTCAGATCTTTACCATCAGAATGGGGCAATGTATCTGTAGCAATGAGGATTAAGGAGGAAGTAGACTCTATGACACCTGATGACCTTTACAATAATCTCAGGATGTTTGAAAGGGACATCAGTAATAACACTCAGGGTTCAACCAGTTCATCAAATGTTGCTTTTGTGTCTCAAAACAAAAGCAGTACTTACAAGGTTAGATCTGGTGTTAGGTCTGGTAACTATGAAACTCCTTCAAGTGAAAGGTCTGCTTCAAGTTTTACTGATGAAGTGATACATTCTTTCTTTGCCAATCAAACGAAAGATGAAAGCTTTATTAGTGAAGACCTTGAACAGATTAATGATGCTGAAGTTGAGGAGATGGATATAAAATGGCACATTGCCATGGTTGCTTTAAGGGTCAAACGATTTCAGAAGCAATATGGTAGGACTATCAACTTCAACAACAAATCACCAGTGGGATACACAAAGAGGACTGTTGAATGCTACAACTGTCACAAGCATGGGCATTTTTCAAGAGATTGTCCAGAGAAGAAGTCTGCTGATGAGAAAAGAGTTGAAGATGGGAAGATGGAAAAGAATCAGATGAGCCTGCTGACAATGGAAGCTGGAGGAGTCAATTGGGGTGAGCATCCAAGAGTAAATGAGGAGTCTGATCATGCTCTCATGGCCATTGGTAATGAGGTATCATTATGCTCTAAATTATGTACTGACTCATATAATCATGTTAAGGCTTTGTGTGATGAGCAGCAAGAACAAATAGGTGATCTAGAAGTAAATTTATTAGCACATAAAAATGCTGTAAAAACTTTAGAGGCACAAAAGGTCACCCTTCAAAATCAACATGCTGCTTTAAATGAAAAACTATACTTTCAAGCTAATAAGATATATGAACAAGATGAGAAGCTTAAAAGGTATAGACAATTAGGGCTTAAAATTCAGAAGGAGAGGGATGAGCTGAGAAAAAGGGTAGATCAATGGAACAATTCAAACAATAACTTGTTTAAGTGTTGGAATTCTCAAATTAAGTCAAATAAAAAATGTGGCTTAGGATATGAGGAAAATGAGAACAGGGCTATATTTAAGAATAGAGAAGAGGACTATGCTGATAAACCTTTGTACAATAGGTTTGTTAAGACAGGTGACTTTAAGGGAGTACCACCACCTTTGAGTGATGACTATACTCCTCTTGAAAAAGAAGAGTTGGATGATTCACTCTTTGTGTATGGTAAGAAAGGTCCTCAAGTGTCTGAACCAACTACCTCAGAGGACAAATCTAGTAGATATTCTTCTTGTCAATCCAATGACTCTGAAGGATCTATTGATGGTTCCTCTGATCACTCTAAGTCTAAGTCAATCAGTGAGGAAAAAGAGAATCCTGAACCTAAGGTTGTTAAGGAGAGTGAACCTGTTGTTACTAAACCTTTAGTGACTGAACAAAAGGCTGAGACAGTTAAACCTAGTTGTGTCAATCACATAAAAACTCCTAGGGAATCTGTTAAATTGAATGAGTCACCTAGAAGTAATAGTGTTCACAGAGAAAGTAGGAGTAGTTATACTTATGCTCCTAAAAGATGCTTTGTGTGTGGAAGTTTGAGTCATTTAATAAGAGATTGTGACTTCCATGAAAAGAGAATGAAAAGAGAGGCTGAACAAAAGAGAATGAATGTTAATAAGGTTCAAGGTTTAAATAAACCAGTTTGGAACAATGCTAGTAGAGTTAATCATGCTAACCAGTTTGTCCCCAGACCAGTTCAACTAAATAACACTACCAGACCTAACTCCTTTGTTAGTTCTGGTAGACCAAATTTTGGGTCTGGCTACAGAAACTTTAATATGAATAGGCAAAATGCTAATTTTATGAGGCCTAAAGTGAATACTGGTTATGTTAACTCTGTGAGACCTAATGTGAACACTGGTTTTGTAAGACCCAAGCAACCTTTTCAAAAACCTCAGGTGAATGCAAATTTTAAAAGAAATAAATTTTACAAAACTCATTCACCTGTGAGAAGACAAGTTGGAAAGCAAACAGCAAAACCATTAAAGGGAAATGGGGATTTTGCTGTTAAGACCTCAGCATGTATGTCTTGGGATTCAAACAAAAATAAATCCATGTATATATCCCAAAACAACAGTGGATCAGGTTCAATTAAGAAATTTAAGCATATTGATCCACAAGGCGGACCCAAGCCTACTCAGGCCTGGGTTCCTAAGAGAAACTAATTTCTCTTCTTTTTGTGCAGGATCATCCACTTTGCTATATGGAAGATAGAGGAATACTTGACAGTGGATGCTCTGGGCACATGACTGGTAATAAGAACTATCTTAATGATTTCCATGAATTCGAGGGAGGTTCTGTTACTTTTAGAGGAAGCAAGGGACAGATAACTGGTAAAGGAAGAATCACTGTGGGCAACATAGAATTTGACAATGTATCTTTTGTGAAAGAACTTGGGCAGTTCAACCTTTTCTCAATATCACAGATTTGTGATACTCAGCATAAGGTGCTTTTTACTGAAACTGATTGTCTTGTGTTGACTCCGGACTTTAAAATGCCTGAAGAACATCAAATTCTTCTTAAAGTTCCCAGACAACACAAAATGTACAGTTTTGATATGAAAGCATCTAATCCTGCAAAAGGTGCTACCTGTTTAATTGCAAAAGCTACATTGGATGAATCTAAGTTGTGGCACAGAAGGTTAGGCCATGTGAATTTCAAAAATATGAATAAACTTGTGAAGAATAACCTTGTGAGAGGTTTGCCTTCAAAATTGTTTAAGAATGATCATACCTGTGTGGCTTGCAACAAGGGAAAACAACATAGGGCATCCTGTAAGGTTAAATTAGAAAGATTAATCACTGAACCTTTGCATACCTTACATATGGATCTTTTTGGCCCTACATCTGTCCATAGTATAAATCATGCATGCTATTGCCTTGTCATTACAGATGATTGTACTAGATATTGTTGGGTGTTCTTTATGTCTAGGAAGGATGAAGCTACCCCTTTGATTCAAAATTTCATTAGACAGATTGAAAACCTTATTGATAAACGAGTCAAAATCATTAGGAGTGATAATGGCACTGAATTTAAAAACAAGAGCATGCTAGATTTTTGTGGTAATAAAGGAATTAAGCAACAATTCAGTAATGCAAGAACTCCTCAGCAAAATGGAGTTGCTGAGAGAATGAACAGGACACTTATTGAGGCAGCTAGGACTATGCTTGCAGATTCACTTTTACCTACTACATTTTGGGCTGAAGCAGTCAGCAATGCCTGCTACATCTTTAATAGGGTTAGAGTGACTAAGCCTCAAAATAGAACTCCTTATGAGCTTATGTTTGGCCACAAACCAGTTGTTAGCCATATAAGACCTTTTGGGTGTCATGTTACCATTCTTGATACTCTAAGTGTTCTTGGAAAATTTGAAGGAAAGTCTGATGAAGGGTTTTTACTTGGGTATGCATTAAACAGTAAAGCCTTTAGGGTTTACAATTTAGTATCCAAGAAAGTAGAAGAAAATCTGCATGTAAACTTTCTTGAGGAAAAACCCAATGTCAAGGGAATTGGTCATAGGTGGATGTTTGATATTGATTATTTGACTGATTCTATGAATTATGTTCCTGTCTCCAAGGAGAATCAAATTAACCCTATTGCAGGTACCCAAGAAGCTACTAACATTGCAGGTACCAAAGATTCTTCAAATTCAGGGAACATTGATGATATGGCTGAGCTTGTTGTGATTCCATCTACAGAGAACAAGTCTGATGCAGGTGAAGCAGTAATCAAGGATTCTTCACCTCAGAAAACAGACTCTGAAGTTAAGTCTGGCAAAGTCAAATCCCCTAGCATTACCAGTACTTCACTTTTTAAGTCTGGTAGTGATGTTCTACCAGACCTTTCTTCAAATACTGAATGTGCTGATTCTGAGATGCCAGAACTTGAAGTATTTCCTAATCCTAATGAAGGTGTTTTTGATGGGGCTTCCTATGATGAAGAAGGTATTATTACTGATTTCAACAACTTACCCACTGAAGTGGAAGTAAGTCCAACCCCCACTCTCAGGATCCACACCATTCATCCCAAAAACCAAATAATTGGTAACCCCAAGTCTGCTGTTCAAACAAGAAGTAGAGTGCACCATCAGTCTGCTTCTCTTGCACTCATTAGCCTGATCAAGCAACAACAAAGGATCAACCATAAGGACCAGCAACATTGCTTATTTGCCTGTTTTCTTTCTCAAAGTGAACCCACTACAGTTTCTGAAGCTTTAGGGGAGGAAAGTTGGGTAGAAGCCATGCAAGAAGAGTTGTTGCAGTTCAAGCTACAGAAAGTATGGGTTCTTGTTGACCTACCCAATAGAGCTAAAGTTATTGGTACTAAATGGGTCTTCAGGAATAAAAGGGATGAAAGAGGAGTAGTTGTAAGGAACAAAGCAAGGTTGGTAGCTCAAGGATACAAACAGGAGGAGGGCATAGATTATGATGAGGTTTTTGCTCCTGTGGCAAGGATTGAAGCTATCAGGTTATTTTTGGCCTATGCATCATACATGGGATTCAAGGTATATCAGATGGATGTCAAAAGTGCTTTTCTTTATGGCACTATTGAAGAAGATGTGTATGTACATCAACCTCCTGGCTTTAAGGATCCTGCTAATCCCAATCAAGTGTATAAGGTTATTAAAGCTCTATATGGTCTTCATCAGGCTCCTAGAGCTTGGTATGAAACTCTTTCAGAGTTTCTTGAAGAACATGGATACATCAGGGGTGTAATTGACAAGACATTATTTATCAAGAGAGATCAGAAGGATATTATTCTTGTCCAAATTTATGTGGATGATATCATTTTTGGATCCACAAGAAAGTCTTGGTGTGATGAATTTGAAGGTTTAATGAAAAGCAGGTTTGAAATGAGCTCAATGGGAGAACTTACATTTTTCTTGGGACTGCAAGTTAAGCAAAAGGATGATGGACTTTTTATTTCTCAAGACAAGTATGTTGCAGAAATTTTGAAAAAGTTTGAATTCTCAAATATAAAGGCAGCAGTCACTCCCATGGAGAACAAAGTGCCTTTAACAAAGGATGAAGATGCTGCTGATGTAAATGTGCATCTTTACAGATCCATGATAGGTTCCCTCATGTATCTTACTGCTTCTAGACCTGATATTATGTATGCAGTTTGTATTTGTTCACGTTTTCAGGTTCAACCAAAGACTTCACATCTTCATGCTGTGAAGAGAATCTTTAGGTACTTAAAGGGCAAACCAAATTTGGGCCTTTGGTATCCTAAGGAGTCAGCTTTTGACCTGACAGCTTATTCAGACAGTGACTATGCTGGTGCAAGTCTGGATAGGAAATCAACAACAGGAGGTTGTCAGTTCCTTAGAAGGAGGTTAATATCTTGGCAATGCAAGAAGCAAACGATTGTGGCTAATTCAACTACTGAGGCTGAGTATGTAGCAGCTGCTCATTGTTGTGGACAAGTTTTGTGGATTCAGAATCAGATGCTGGACTATGGTTTGAATTTTATGAACACTGTTATCCACATAGATAATAAGAGTACTATCTGTATTGTTAAGAATCCAGTATATCACTCTAAAACTAAGCATATAGAAATAAGGCATCACTTCATTAGGGATTGCTTTGAAAAGAAATTGATTAGAGTGGAGAAAATACATACAGATTTTAATGTTGCTGACCTGTTA
The DNA here is from genome assembly GCA_021014915.2 of Artemisia tridentata subsp. tridentata. Lineage (NCBI taxonomy): Eukaryota > Viridiplantae > Streptophyta > Magnoliopsida > Asterales > Asteraceae > Artemisia > Artemisia tridentata. The sequence goes on along the minus strand of CP139501.1, from coordinate 173,153,880 downwards.
ACTAAGGCATTTGATGGTCCTAGATTCAATTATCTGGTAGTTAACATTGGTATGATGAACCCCTAGTTTGAGTTAAGGGGAGGTTTGGCCTAAGGGGAGGTCAAATTGTGAAGTATGTAAAGTATGAATACTTACCAGCATTTAGGTTATTTCTTAAGTCTTGTAGTTTTGATTTTAGTTCTGTTAGTGATAAAAAAAAAAAAAAAAAAAAAAAAAAATTGTTTGTTTTATCCATGTCTTTTATTTCTTCTATAGGCAATGCTGGATTAAGTATATTTTCACAAGTTGTTGAGTGAGACTATTGGAACTTCTCACTTGGTGGAGGTGCTTTGCACTAACACATCAAAAGGTTATCAGTCCACCTTGTCTCATCAACATAAGGACTGGCTAATCCTGAGCAAACGGCTAACAGGTAAAGATTGATCAAATCCGTTTATGGCTGACAATTTGCCAAAAATTGTATGGTATTCAACTCACCATATCTGAGATAAGTGAAGAGTTGGCTAGCCCACAAGGTTATGGCTTGTGGTAAAGGCTGTGGAAAACCATAAATGGTAATCAATTCACCATGATGAGGTGCTTTTCCATCAAGGAATTGACTAGTCCAGAAGCAAACGGCTTTTGGTAAAGACTTAACAAATCCGTTGATAAGCTGATGATTTGCTTAAAATCATATGGTTATCAGTGTACCATGGTCTTACACACCAAAACATTTGGCTACTCCAGTAGTAATGGCTATTGGTAAAGAGACATCAAATCCATTAAATTTCAATGATTCACCTCTCACAGGTGTTAACACGCCTGGAAGTGATGAGAATAGATATGAAACTTAATATGAATTGATGTACATATAGTCATTGTTGCTGCCAAGTCCATATCAGAAGAGATTATCAAGATTCAAGCTGCTAGAAAGGAACAAGACCTAAATACATTTCAAAGTGTTCAAGATTCAATCCTCAGAAGGCTAAATCAGAAGAACTTGAAGTTCATGAAGCATGAAGATCAAGTTAGGGGAGGATTGTTGGGAATTATGATGCGTATCAAGAGCAGACAACTTAGGTCTGGTAGTTTACTGAGTTAGGTCTGTTTGTGATTTAGGTCTGGTTATGTAAAGTCTGGTAGTACATGTTAAGTCTGGTTGACTTATAGAGTTAAGTCTGGTCTGGTCGTGAAGATAGGAAAGTTTGTTAGAGTTATATTAGGAAAAGATACATTGCGTGTATGTATCTTTATAGAAGATTTGTGTATATCTTCTGTGTCGTCTAGGGTTTCCTTGTGTTATAAAAGGATCCCTAAAGGTTGTTAGTGAAGGTGTGTGAGTTGTACGATTTGATCATAGTGAATATCAATATACGAAGTTAGTGATATCCCTGCTTGTGTTCTTAATTGTTCTTGTTAAGATTCCGCATTAACATTAACAATCATTTAGGGTTTCTCACTTAGATTGGTTCGGATTTATCCTAACCATCTACTAGGTATTCAAAACTACTTAGTGATCCATATACAATTTGTGGACCAACAGAGGTTGTGAGACATAAACCTCCTCTTCAATAGTACCATATAAGAAAGCACTCCTTACATCCATTTGATAAACTGTGAAGCCTATAAATGAAGCATAAACTAAAAATAATATAATAGCTTCAATTCTTGCTACTGGAGCAAAAACCTCTTCATAGTCTATCCCTTCCTCTTGTTTGTACCCTTGGGCTACTAATCTAGCCTTGTTCCTAATCATTATGCCCCGTTCATCCCTTTTATTCCTGAAAACCCATCTAGTACCAATTACCTTTACACCCTTGGGTAAATCAACTAGTACCCAAACCTTCTGAATTTTAAATTGGAGAAGCCCCTCTTGAATAGCTTCTACCCAACTTGAATCATCTAAGGCTTTAAGAACATTCTTGGGTTCTGCTTGTGAGAGAAAACATACAAATAAGCAGGAGTTGGCATACTCATTCTGCTTTGATGCATAAAGAGCATCAAGAAGCCCTTGTTGGTCTGAAGACATCAGTTGTTTCCTTGTCTTCACACCAGATTGTACATCTCCAATTACATTGCCCAGGGAGTGGACTTTGTGAATCCTTGTGTGTGGTGTAGAAGGAACTTGATAATGAGGTGAGAGATTGTTGAAATCCACCTCATCTTCTGAGAAATCTGCTTTTGTTGATTCTGATGGGCCAGCAGTAGAAACATTTGGCCTAGTAGTAGAAACTGTTTGCCTGGCAGAACCTTGCTCTGTCTCAGCAGTATGAACTTTTGGCTCAGCAGTAGGAATAACAATTGTACTGCTGACTTGATTCTTTTGTTCCGCAGTTCCTACTTCCTTATTTTCATCTTCAATCCCTTCTTTAGCTTTATCAGAAGAAGGTTTATCAGTCATTAAAGGTGACTCCACACTTGTACTTGTCCATATTGGCATCATCACATAATCTTGATCTGTCTCTTTTCCTAACCTTGCCTCATTTGTTGCATCATGAGCTTCTGAACCTGAAAATTCATTAGTTTCTGCAACAACAGGCACATAATTCATTGATTGGGTTAGAGTCTCAATATCAAATAGCCATTTGGGACCTTCACCTGCTACATTGGATTTGTTCTCTAAAAATTCCACATGCAGGTTTTCCTCTACTCTCCTAGTTCTTGAGTTGTATACTCTAAAACCTTTGCTATTGAGAGAATATCCAACTAAGAATCCTTCATCTGCTTTGCCATCAAACTTTCCTAGATGGTCTAAGGTATTCAGAATTGTCACATGACATCCAAAAGGTCTAAGAAATCCTATTGCAGGAGTTCTACCTCTAAAAAGCTCATATGATGTCTTATTGTGAGACTTGACAACCAAAACCCTTTTCTGGACATAGCAAGCAGTATTAACTGCTTCAGCCCAAAAAGTGATAGGTAACTTAGAGTCAGCTAACATGGTTCTAGCAGCTTCTATGAGTGTTCTATTTCTCCTCTCAGCTACTCCATTCTGCTGAGAAGTTCTAGCAACACTAAAAACTCTCCTAATACCTTTTTCCTTGCAGAATTCATCCACAACTCTATATTTAAACTCTGTCCCATTATCACATCTAATGACTTTTACTTTCTTGTCTACTAGGTTTTCTATCTCTGTAATGAATGTCTTAAGAATGCTAGAAGTCTCATCCTTAGAACTTAAAAAGAAAACCCATGTAAATCTGCTATAGTCATCAGTAACAACTAGACAAAATCTTTTATGCTTTATACTACTCACATTTGTAGGTCCAAATAAGTCCATATGAAGCATAAACAATGATTGATCAATAGAGTTAAAAATTTTGGGCTTACAAGTGGCTTTATGTTGTTTCCCTTTAAGACAAGCAATGCATGTTTGGTCATTTTCAAATCGTTTTTGAGGTAAACCTCTTACCAAACCATTATTAACAATTTTATTTATGGTTTTGAAATTTATGTGACCAAGCCTCCTATGCCGTTTCATAGATTCATCCAATGTGGCCTTTGCTACAAGACAAGTAAGGGCCTCTTTAGGAACAATCTTCTTCATATCAACACGGTACATGTTGCCCTTTCTTGGAATTTTAAGAAGTACTTGACTTTCATCAGGCATCTTAAAATCAGAAGAAAGCACAAGATATTCAGTGTCAGTAAAAAGAACTTTGTTCTTTTTGTCACACATTTATGAGACACTAAAAAGATTATACTTAAGCTCTTGCACATAGTACACATCTTCAAAATCTAATTTAGCGGTTTGAATAGTACCTTTACCAGTAATTCTTCCACCAAAGGTAATATAGCCTCCATCTAATGATTGAAAGTCTGAGAGATAAGACATGTTGTCTGTCATGTGCCTTGAACACCCACTATTTGAATATCCTTGATCTTCACCATCAGCTTGTGAATGTCCCTGCACACAATTAAGGAATTAGTTTTCTTGAGGAATCCAAGCCGTTACTGACTTGGATTTACCTCGTGCATCAATGTAATCTAATCTTTTCAAAATAATTGATGCACCATTTGGTTTAATTGGTCTCCAAACCCAACATGCTGAGGCCTTAACAACATTTGCCCTGTTTTTCCAAGCAGCAGTATGAACTGCTTGCCTAGCAATATGAACTGCTGGCTTTGCAGGTGTACCCTTTGGTTTTCAAATTTGTTTTTGGACCACTGCTTTTGATTTAAAGGGCCTCTTAACAGTTGTGAGTGCACGTTTGTAAGTTATTTTTGCACCTTTAACTGTTAATTTTAGGTAAACAGTCAGATATGGTCTAGCAGTAGGAACTGCTTTTGTGCCAGACTTGAATGAAATCGCTCTGGGTGTTGTTCTAGTATAATTAGAGTGAATTTTAGTTGTATGCCTTTTTAAATTCACCCTATTGTTTGTATACCCAGATACCCATTGGTTACAGAAAGCTTTAAGATGATCAAAACTTCAACAAGTGTAACAAGCTTTGTTATAAAAGACAAAGTCATCACCTAGTTGGTGAGACTTGAGGCCATTCCAATTCCTTTGGTTGCCTTTGGGCTTGTCTGTGGTTCTATATTGCTCACAATATCTTACTTGTTGCCTAACATGTTTAACATTTGCTTTAGGCCTGACAACATCATTTTTGACTATCTTAGGAACACCTGTTCCTGCTTTCTTAACAACATCAGGTTTAGACATAACCTGTTCTTCTTCATCATCATCAGATTTCCAGTCCTTAATGATTGGACCATCTGATTTCCTAGTAGAGGACACCTTATCCTCAGGAAGTGAAGTATTACTTATACTCTCACTTACTTTTATAGGTTCATCAACAACCATATCTTCTTTTGGCTTAACACCATATTCTAATGTAGGTTGTTGAAATTTAGCTACTCCTGAATGCTCTAGGTCAGTCCCTGGAGGTGCAGGGATTCCTCTGTAAGAAGGTGGGACAACATTATATCCTAACCCAGACTTGGCCTTATTGCCCACTTGACATTCAATTATTTTCTTTACACCATCAGAGGCAAAGTCTAATGTTTCTACACTTAATTGAATGTTGTCATTTTTCTTTTTAAGGATATCATACTCTGTTCTTAAAAAGCTAATTTCTGCATCTCTAAAAAATATGTCCTGCTTAAGAAGAGCTTTGTCATCAGAAAAAGCAAATTCATTGTCTTTATAATGAATGATTTGCTTCTCTAGGATAGCTAAACCTATCTTATAATTTGTTTGGTCTTGATGAGTTTTGTTTAGTTCTTTTCTTTGATCATCATAACGCTTTCTTAAAGTTTCTAGTTCTTTAAGAGCATTGCAAGTATTAGAACAAACTTTATCATTTTGTACCTCAGTAGCAGAGAAGGCCATGAGTGCCATTTGTGTAGAAGCTTCTTCTTCATCTGCCATGAAACTCCAATCAAACCCTAAGCCATCAATAGCTACCATAGCTTTTGAGTTTGGCTCAGAAACCTCCCCTGTTTTGGACTTGCTTCCAAAACCTTTGTTCTTGCTATCTTGCTGCCTGGGTCTTCTACATTCCCTTGAGAAGTGCCCCATCATGTGGCAGTTGTAGCACTCCATCTTTGACTTGTCAAAACCAGCATTATCATTGCTGCTGATAGTGAGCTTCTTCCCTGTCCCTTGATAGAACTTTTTAGCCCTCATGCTAAGAAGAGAAATTTGCCATTTCAGGTCCATCTCCTCCAAATCATCATCATTGATTTCTTGGAGGTCTTCATGAGTAAGCATGGACCCATCATTCTGACTTGTTAGAAAAGCACAACAAGTCTTTTCATCCAAAATACCCATGGTACTGCTTGATGACCTAGCAGTACCAACTCCTACATCAACTTTTACATCTTCAACTGGATTTGAGGTACTAGGAGATGACACAAAGGCCATATTCCTAGTGCTTGAATTAGATCCTCTAGTCTTCTGCACATCTTGTTCCACAATCTTAAAGTTGCTATACAAATCCATAAGATCCATGGTGTCAATGTCTGATTTGTTCTTCCAGACAACAACATGCATAGCCCACTCTTCAGGTAAGCTTCTTAGAAATTTTGAGTTTAAATCTTCTTGAGGTATATCAACCCCAAGAATTGTAAGTTGGCTCACAATTCTCTAAAGCCTGTTAAACATGTGGTCTAATGATTCATTGTTGGTTGAGGAGAAGTTTTCAAATTGCTGCTTGAGAAGAGTCTTCTGGGTCTTCTTGGTGGCTTCATTCCCACCATACCTTGCAACAATGGCCTCAAACAAAGATTTTGCATCTTTGAACTTGCTGAAGTTTAAAAGTTGATCATTTGGAATGGTCATCATCAGAATACTTCTGGCCTTGAGGTCATTCTTCTTTCTGACTCTATCTTCTGCAGTTGTTGGGTTGGTATTCACAGTTGTCACAATTTTACCTTCAACTGTTGATGTAGAAGTTGTAGGTTTGAAGGAGTTTCCTTCTTCAATGATTTCCCAAAGTGTATAGTCTTGCACTTGGAAATACTGCTCTATCCTTAACCTCCACATGTCAAACTCATTCTGTTTGAGCATTGGCAACTTTGCAGCAACATTCGTCTGAATAGATTCTACGTCCATTTCTTCTTCTTCTAAATCAAAGATATCAGCCTGGCTCTGATACCAATTGAGAGGATTCGATACACTTAAGAGGATGCAAGTCCTTTATAACGAGTGTATATGATACTTTGAGTGAATATGACTAAGTATGCGGAATCTACTTAACCACACTTAGAAGTATATTGATTATGGAAATGGAACAGTGAAGCTTGTTATGTGAATAATGAACAAAGAATGTTTAACACCAAACGATTCAATATTATTGAAAATAATACGAGTGATCTTTACTATCACTAGGGTTACAAAACCTTGAATCTCTATGTTCTTGCTCTTGACTGTTTTTCTCTCTATTTTGCACTTAACAATATCTAATAGATTCACTTGTCTAGACTCTTGGTTAGTCACCCTTATCTCTAAGCTAAGATATCCCCTTTATAGTCCAAAGGAGATCTTTACAATATTGTCAAGTCTTGTCGAACTACTTGCATGTTATGTGTGTCAGTAACTAAGATACAACATGTATCTGTGTTTACAACTTGATTACTGAACACTTTATCAAAGATATTATCTACCGTATATACTTGACTTTTATATACAAAATATCTTTTTATACTTATCTAATCAGTAGTAGTATACGTCAACAGTTATCTCTTCAGCAGTAGTATTCGACAACAGTTATCCACTCAGCAGTAGTATTCGACCAGCAGTACCTTTGTTTGTACTAGCAGTACTAAAGTTAGTACTGTTAGTTATAATATGAACAGACTTCAGATATACACTAGCAGTATTAACTGTTAGAGTATTCTTCTCAGCAGTACAAACCTTGTGAACATATAATTCTAAACACTAATCTTCAGAACATTTAATTCCCAACAGAGTAAACACTCGATCCTTGTAGTTGCTCGAAAAGATCATCAATCCTGGGTAATGGATATTGATTCTTTACCGCAAGTTTGTTCAACTTCCGATAATCAATACACATTCTAAAAGATCCGTCTTTCTTTTTGACAAACAAAACCGGAGCTCCCCAAGGCGAAGAACTGGGTCGAATGAATCCTTTATTTGATAATTCTTGTAATTGTTTAGATAATTCTTTCATTTTGGATGGCGCCAACCTATAAGATGCTCGCGCCACTAGTGCCGCTCTTGGCACCAAATCAATATGGAATTCCACTTGGCGGACGGGTGGAAGGCCAGGCAAATCTTCGGGAAATACTTCGGGAAAGTCCTTAACCACCGGTACATCTTCAAGTCGATTCTCCTCCGACTTCTTTTCTGTCACTTGAGCTAAAAAGGTGTGACATCCCTTATCTATATACTTCATGGTTTTGATGTAAGATGTGATGCTTAGTCGAGTCTTACTTCGATCACTACGAATGATTAGAGTTTCGCCTTTGAAAGGAATGTGAACAACTTTCTCGTCACAGATAATTCTTAGATGGTTCTTGGATAGTCAATCCATACCGATGATAGCGTCGAAACTACCCAGTTTAATAGGCATGAGGTCTATGTCGAAAGGTTGGTTAAGTAAGAGTAAGGTGCAACCTTGGATTATGGTGTTAGTGCCTACTAGTTTTCCGTTAGCCAACTCAATTTCGTAAGTGGTCTCTAATTTAGTTGGTGTAATGTTAAGTAGGGAAGTAAATGAAGTAGACACAAAACTTTTATCGGCTCCGGAATCATAAAGCCTTTGTAAGTGCATTTTCGAGCTACAGCTATCTCGCTTTCTCTTATCGGCCTATTGGTGCTGCTAGTGTTACACCCCGTGCCTGCTTAGACCAAAATTTGAAACTTTACGCCCAAAAAGCGTGAACTAAAACTGACCTTCTGTTACTCTTTCGACTATTTATAAAAATCCATAAACATTCAGGCCTTTGAGACTATTTTTAAATGAAACTAGACTCAATTATATTCAAAATGACGGGTGACACGACCTCTAACGACTTACGGATCAAAAGATATGATTTTTCAAAGTTTGTCAAAAAGTGTTACCGAGTCGCCCATCCGATCGGATTGAGACTGCTGATCTCCCGAAATCACGTTTAGGTCCGTAACTTGAAAACCCGATCTTGATATTTTACCAAACTTTCTAGATTTACTTAGTATGCTATTGGGCTCATTTTCATACAAAAACATTTACCTTTTGACTCCCCGAACTAGTACTTTACAAATTTGACGGGTTATGCATTTAACCCATTTTCACCACAAACCACTTATACCAATTTATTTTCTTATCAAACTTAACCATTATCATTACATTAACCTGCAAGACATGTTTCATAAACACTTGACCCGTTTACAATCCAAAATAGGTACTTTTACACTTTTGCCAAATGCCCCTTTAACTTTGACTATAAACACATAGACCATACTTTGACACAACGGTTGACCACCAAATCGATAGGACAACCTTAACATACCATTTGCCATACGGCTACACCTTAACAACCAATAAAAGACCAACGGGGGTACAAACTTTACACATGAGCTCGGTATTCTACCTAAGCTCCTAAACACATACTACCTTTGATCTTGCATACCAAATCCTTAATCCATATATCCAAGCCATCTATAAAAGCATACAACCTAAAAAATGGTGAGACAACTAAACCATAAGCTTTCGCTTAGTAAATAACTAGATTAACATATGAATAACACGTTAATCCACATATATGCAACACGAATACTTCAACCATTAAGCACATATGGTCATAATCACATTAAGCACATAAACATCACAACATACCTTAGCCATTCCATACTCATAATCTATCACTTGAGTTGGCTAACTAGGCAAATCACCTATCAAGGCCACACTCACTAATTCAAAGCTATCAACTATAACCTTTATACTCATAATCACATAATATGCAAACAAGCATATTAAACACATATCAATCAAGTTACTTACCTTAGTCCAAGCTAGTCAATATCAAAGACATCATCATCACCACTATCATCCATCATCATCATCAATCTTCATAATTAACCAAAACCTAATCGACATAACAATCAATACTAAAATTAAGGGTTAACATAAATCATGAAATATACTCAACTTCCAATTCATATTCTCATATGATCATATCTTGATCATATGATGAAATCCCACTTCCCACATAACTATAACTTTATGATCATTATAAAGGATTACTTACTTATAGTGATCTTTGCTAGGAAGGATCCTAAGTATCATGTCTTCACCATCTTCCTTCCCAAGCCATCAAACTAGCTCTCTTTCCCTCCTTTTCTCTCTAAGCCGACAAACACACATATACACACTGTCACACCTCGCCAAGGCGGAAACGCGAGTGTAACTTCATGGATATCATCACAACACATGGTGTCTAAATAGAGAATTACTACATGCACATAAAAGAGCAAAGTACAGACATAAAGTGTCGTAACGATACCTCAAAAGAAAATAACCAAAATAAATCTCCAAAAGGTATCTTCAATAGAACATAAAGTACTAGTCGAAAGACATTAAAGTATCACAAACAAATTCAAACGTATCCAATTCCAACATAAAGATAATAGTTCTCAAATGCAACTAAGTCTCGTCTAGTCGCTTCCCTCTACCTTAGCCTTAGAATGCTCAACTGAAAATGATGCTTAAAAACGTCAACATAATGTTGGTGAGATTCATAGGTTTAAGACACACAAAATATCTCAGGCAACCAGTTCGCTGTGATTATAAAACATAGCAGGACAGTAAAGGTAGTTATTATACAACTAGCATGTAATCATAACCAACTAACCAACTTACAGGACGGAACGTGCCCACGATCCAAATAACAATATCCAACATCAATTGGGACGGAACGCGCCCACGATCCAAGTTCATAATAATGGGTAATCATTAACCTCCGATCGGACCACACATAATAATAGTGAGTAGGGCTACTACTCTCCAATTGGATAATTGGAGCATAGCTACCCTCTAAATGGACCACACAGAATCACCACATAATAATCTCATAACATGCAGTACACGTATAATAAAACTTATAAGTCCATGCATTTTACGACCACATAATCACAGTAACTCAAAAATATTTCAACACAAGCATCATTCCCATCCCAAATTAAAACAAAGTAAAAATGGGACTATGAAACTCACCTCAAACTTCGCAGCTTCCAATTATCAAATCACAAATCTAAATAACAAAAATAAGATCACATTACACGCGACCAAGCTAAAAGCTATAGTCCATGTAACACACATACGATGGATGTCTAAGGTTCATGTAAACCACCATGGATTACCTAGACTCCATACTAACCACTACCAAACACTTACACTCACTAAATCCCTTGCATACACTTTTTCAGAATACGCAAATTTTTGGGGTACTTTTACTCACATGAAATCACAACAAAAATAGCTCTAAAACTCACACCAAAAATTCACCATGGCCCTTCATGAGCATACAAGCTTCTCCCAGAAGTTCATGCACTAAACACACACACAAGTACTCTTTGAAAAATCAAACATAAAAACTATCCAGATTCAGATCTGAACGCACACTAAAAAGTTTTGACTCAACAACCATACTTGCACAACTTATTATCGGCTAATTTTCGCGTGGAAGTCAAAGGGAATATAGAAATCAATTTCCCCAGAAGGGATAACCCAAATTACATTTTCAAAACCACTTTTGACCTCAATACTTTTAACCTAAATATGTCCCGGTTTAATAGTTTTGACACCTTTACTTGCAAAAATCGTTTGACTGACCTTCCGACCTCGAAATCACTCGTGGCCGGACTTTTTGGAAAGCTCTTTCTCTGAAATACAATTTAGATTCAAGAATCATCAATTAACTCATCTCCATCTATTAAATATCTTCATATCTTTACAGCACTATGAATCTGTCCAAACCCTAACTCAATAATTAACATGTTTTATACCCTAATCTCTTCACCAATCATCATAATATTACTAATTATTAATCCTAAGATGTTGTATATCATAAATTTACAGAATTAAACATAAACCCTAGATCCATCATAACTTGTATTACATGAATCAAATCAATAATTAAAGGAATTAGGGATTACTAGGCATACCTTAAGCTCGTTTTCTTCACAATAATGAAAACCCTAATTTTTTTATTCTTGGTTCCCCTTGGTTTGGCCGAATATCTCAAAAAGGAGGGTTGGGGTGTTTTGGTTTTGTATTTATAATACCCTAATGAACATTCTAGATCGCCCTTATAATTGGTAAGTGTATTTGGACTAAAATTTGGTTTCTTTTTTCCCCTAAAACCCCTAATTGGCCGAATATATATATATATATATATATATATATATATATATATATATATATATATATATAATATTATTAATATTAATTATTACACTTAAAACCTTGTGTTTTCGTTATTTTATAAAAGCCTATACCGAAACCTAACATCTTACGCGATAAACTTTCGTTTTTACGACAACTCGGAAAAATTATCATTTTCAAAACAAAGTTTCTTAAAATTGAATTTCACACTCATTATTAGTATAACCCATAAAACCGAATACCACTTAATTTACCAACGCTCACAAACTTGAACACAACTCATTACGCAAAAAACCCGAACACAAAACCATACAAGTCATTTCCACGTCACAAAAGTGAACAAAATGACCTTGTTCCAAAACAACACTACTCAAGACACACCAATAGAGTCACACAACGGGATTTTGTGCCAAAGCACATGTATATCACACATATGCCACACAAAACACTTAAGTCGCACCGAGCAAAAATTAAATTGATCACAACTAATAGTTAGACTAACCTGCTAAAATCACGGTTGTGACATCATCCCCCACTTAGGGAAATCTCGTCCCGAGATTTAGCTACTTGTCTCACCAACCACATCAGCAAACAAATTTGGGTACTTAGACCTCATCTGATCCTCGCGCTCCCAAGTAAACTCAGGACCACGTTTCGAATTCCAACGCACCTTTACTAAAGCTATCTTACCACGCTTCAAACTCTTGACCTCTCGGTCCATAATCTCAACAGGTTCTTCCACAAAATGAACGGTCTTATCAATCTTAATCTCATCTAATGGCACATGCAGACTAGCATCCGCCAAACATTTCTTTAAATTAGATACGTGGAATGTATCATGCACACCACTTAGCTCCTGAGGCAATTTCAGTCGATATGCCACAAGCCCAATCCTTTTCGTAATCTCAAACGGTCCTACATATATCGGTGTTAATTTGCCTTTCTTACCGAAACGCACAACACCCTTCCAAGGGGACACTTTCAGCATCACTAGATCACCAACACTAAACTCTAAAGGCTTACGGCGATTATCCGCATAACTCTTTTGGCGATCTCTTGCTGCCTTAAGTCTCTTTTTAATTTGAAAAACCTTATCCGTAGTCTCTTTCACCAGTTCAGGACCAATTAGTTGGCTTGTCCCAACCTCTGCCCACAGAACAGGTGATCTACATTTCCTCCCATACAACATTTCAAACGGAGCACACCTAATACTGGAATGATAGCTGTTATTATAGGAGAGCTCAGCTAAAGGTAAATGAGTATCCCAACTTCCTCCAAAATCGATAGCACATGCTCTAAGTAAATCTTCTAAAGTATGAATCGTTCGTTCACTCTGCCCATCCGTCTGTGGATGATAAGCTGTACTCATATCCAAACGTGTATCCAATGCCTTCTGTAGCGACTGCCAGAACCGCGAGGTAAACCTACTGTCGCGATCAGATATAATAGAATCTGGCACACCATGTCGTGCCACAATCTCATTGATATAAATTCTTGCTAACTTCTCCATCTTATAATCCTCACGAATGGCCAGAAAATGTGCAGACTTCGTCAGCCTGTCCACTATGACCCATATCGTGTCATGCCCATTACTTGTTCGAGGCAACTTGGTAATAAAATCCATTGTTATATTCTCCCATTTCCACTCAGGGATCGACAGTTGCTGTAGTAATCCAGAGGGTCTCTGATGTTCAGCCTAAACTTTCAAACAAGTCAGACACTTACTAAGATACTCGGCTATTTCCCTCTTCATTCCTGGCCATCAATAAGCATCTCTAAGATCGTAATACATCTTGTCAGATACTGGATGAATTGAGTATCTCGTTTTATGAGCCTCATCCATGATCAACCTTCTTACATCTCCCACCATCGGAACCCATATCCGATCCAAGAAATATAATCCACCATCCTCCTTTTTCTCCATTTGTTGATCCAGCCCACGCAGCATCTCAGCTGTCGCGTTTTCATCCTTGAGGGCTTCCTCTTGTGCTGCCAATATCTTCCTCTTGATTCCCGATTGCAAGGTCATGTACATAGCTCGCACACGCTTAGGGTTAATCCTTTCCTTTCTACTCAACGCATCAGCCACCACATTCGCCTTTCCAGGATGATAGCGAATCTCATAATCATAATCACTAAACAATTCAATCCATCTTCTCTGTCGCATATTCAGCTCCTTCTGACTGAAGATATGCCGAAGACTCTTATGATCCGTATAAACAACACTCTTTGTGCCATACAGATAATGTCTCCAATTCTTGAGGGCGAACACTACCGCACCAAGCTCTAAATCATGAGTGGTGTAATTCATCTCATGAATCTTGAGTTGTCGGGATGCATAGGCTATCACTTTCCCTCTCTGCATTAGTACACATCCAAAACCTTGTTTCGACGCATCACAATACACCACAAAGTCATCTGGTCCGTCTGGAAGCGCCAGAATAGGTGCATTGCACAATTTATCCTTTCATGTCTGAAAAGCCATCTCTTGCTCCTCTCCCCAGGCATACTTCTTATTCTTCTGGGTCAACAATGTGAGGGGTTTGGCAATCTTCAAATTTTTTTTGATAAATCGTCTGTGATACCCTGTCAATCCTAAAAAGGAACGTATCTCTGACGGCGTCGTAGGAGCCTTCCAATTCTTAACCGCTTCGACCTTTCCAGGGTCTACATGTATACCTTCACTATTAACTACATGACCAAGAAAATGTACCTCTCTAAGCCAAAACTCGCATTTTGAAAACTTAGCGTACAACTTTTCCTCCTTCAGAAATTTAAGGACCAACTTCAAATGTTCTCCATGCTCCTTCTCAGTCTTAGAGTAGACTAATATGTCATCGATGAACACTATCAAAAATTTATCCAAATAAGGCTTACAAATGCGATTCATTAGATCCATGAATACCGTAGGTGCATTTGTGCTCATTCATCCAAACATGTCATCTCCTAACAACCCAAGATACAAGCCTTCAAGAGTTGCTAAAATCTCCTTAAGACCCGTTTGGAGAAGAAAGCTAGACTCAATTCACAACTCCAACTCAACAAATGATGTTGTTTAAAACCAACCAACACCTAAGTCTCATGCTCACACTAATGAACCCCTTCACAAAAATAACCAATCATCCACCCTTGCTCCCAAAAATACACCTCCATCTTACCCATATGATTCATATGGAAAGCATGATCAATCCCAAAACAATAATCCCAATCTCACACACACCACCCCACATCTTGCTCAATCAACCAATGCACCATTCAACACACTCACCACTCTTGGAATATCCTCTTCCTCCATATCTCCATCCTCATCCACTCATAATTACCCAAGCTCACAAATGTCTCCACCACCAAGAGTGTCACAACCACCTCCTACCAACTCACATGTCACCCCTATGTTACATGTCCAAACATCCATCCCAAATGACAACCATACTTCACCATCATCACCTTCCTCCGAACACTTGAAGTTCATTGAAGAACTCAAGGAAGCCCACGAGCTTAGTGCTCTTCTTGCCCTACACCTTGCTCAACGCAACTTAGATCAACCTCCATCTAGCTCTCCTTCATCCCCCCACAACTTGAGTCAAATTGAAAGACATGTCAACAATTGTCCTTGTTGCATCTTTCTCCAAAAACAAACCATTGCATTGAATGAGCACTTCACTTGGATTAAGTATCTCCTCACTAAATCCAATCCAACACCCTCACTTGAACAAAATCAAAACCCTCAATCATCATGTTCTGCTCCAAACTCTCCACCACCAAACTCTCCAACATCTATGCATCCAAAAACATACCTCTATTAATCCAACATTCTCACCCTCACTCAACCACCTTCATTTCAAACACTCCACCATCAACCACCCAAGCATACTATATGCTTATATTTCTTGTTTCTCAAACAAAATAGCTCAAGTTTTTATGTCGCAAGCAAGTCCGATGGCTCTCTTTGGCAAATTAGAATTTTCTACTTAGTGTATGCTCTAAGCAAAATTAATGTTGTATCAATGATTATGTTTTTCACATAATCACTTTGAATTAATGCATGTTTTGTTTCATGTCCTTTATATTTGATTGCTATGTTTCTTGCTCTTATTCTTATTATTATAATACATATATGCTTGTGCTTCTAATATTTTTTTCTTGCAAGTATTCCATATCTCGATTCCTTGGTGCCCTCAAACGAGGGGGAGTATACATCAAGGGGGAGCTCTAGTTTCCGTCAAAATTCTTAGTTGAATATAGTCGGCATAACCTTTTTGATTCTACAAAAAGGGGGAGAAGTGAATGTAAACTCACTAAATACTTGTCCAAAAATAATTTTTTAGATTTAATGAGTTTAAGTTTTGTAATCATAAAAAATGGGGAGATTGTTGATATAAATAATGCCTAAAAACATTATAAATACTTCTTGATATCTCTATGTTTTGATAATCACAAAATGTAAACTCATTAAACATAAACTTATTAAGTAAACAAGTATTTAGTTGGAAATATTCATTTCTACAACTTAATCACTTAAGGTATGAATAAACAAATGCCTAATGCATTATATGATCAAAGGAACATTTTCTTAATCACTTGATTTTTTATAAAATGACACAAACATTTTATATCTTTTAGAAAATTATTTTTGTTATTAAATAAATATGTTTAATCTATTATAAATATATGAATTCAAATTTTTAACCAAAAATGGCAAAAATGTTCCAGAAAAACCTTCCCCACAAAAAGACAAATCTGAGCAACGTTCGGATTTGGGCGGCCCCCTTAATTCACTAGGCGGTCCCCTTAAAATTAAGGGGACCGGCCACCTATTTAAGGGGACCGCCCCGCTCCTCTAGGTCCACAGATTTGCCTATAAATACTAGTTCATCTCTGGACTTTTTTCCTCACCTCTTGCACCCTAAACTTTCTGTTCTAAATCTCTTCCTATATCTTCCTAAATCCTTTGATCATATAATCTTAAGCTTTTGTTTCCAAGTGATTCAAGCTTCAATCATTCAAGTGCATAGAGAAGAATACTTCTATCAATCAAGACTAGAAGTATTACAACTTAAGTATCATCTTGGTACCTAAGTTGCTTGTTTAGTAAACTTTGTAAATCATTCATTTATTTGTGTATAAGGTGTGTATATTAGGAGTTTACATAAGTGATTAGATTTGTGTAGTGTGTAAGTAGAGAAGAAGGTGTATAAGTAGTGGTGTTGTAAAGTAGTAGTGTATAAGTGTTGTAAAGTGGTGAAGTAGTTGTGGTGTGAAGAAGTGGTGAAGCCATCATAAAGAAGCCGTAAAATAGTGAAGAAATAGAAGTAGCTAAGGAGTGAAGAAGTGCAAGGTGTGTAAGAAGCATAGCAAAGGTGTGAAGAAGTAGAGACGTGAAGAAGTAGTACTAGGAAGTGAAGAAGTAGTGTATAGTTGTGAATTAGATTGTAGTTGTGAAGTAGTTGTGGTGTGTAGTATTCGTGAGTAGTTGCGAAGAAGTTGTGAAGAAGTCGTGAAAAGAACGTGAAGAAGTTGTGAATAAGTCGTGAAGAAGTTGTGATTGAAGTCGTGAGATTGGTTCTAGCTACTATTAGAACTCGACATTTAGCTTTGTGTCGTTAAACCGGTGTAAGCGAAAGTTGTGTAAGGTTTTCTCCGCCATAAGGGAGCTTGTTGAAGTAGTGAAGAAAACTCTCGAGCTAGGTGCTCGGGGAGTGGAGTAGGGCAAGGAAGGTGTCCTTGTAGCTGAACCACTATAAATCCCTCGTGTCTCGGTTTGATCTTTCCATCTCTTACTTATTTTCTTATTTAGATCGTCATTACTTTTATACACATAGGCATATATAATTGTTAGTATTACTTAGAAGCTGATTTCACATAAAGATCAATTTAGAACTCCATTCATAAAAACAAAACCTTTATAACTAATCTAAAAATGATACACATATAATTAATAATTTTGTTCAAGTATTTGTTTTCACAAAAACTTGAAGTTAAGTTTTTAAAGTAAATAAAGTTTTCAAAATAAAATTAAAACGACGTAAAACTATTCAACCCCCCCCCCCTTCTAGTTTTCCACAATTGGTACCAGAGACAGGTCAAACAAGATTTTTAAAATAAATTTTATTTTAAAACTTGAATCGATCTATGGAATCGGAAAAATATTTAGAAGGGCATTCTATACAAAAATCACCACTATTTGAAAATTATAGTTTTCTTGAATGGAAAAATAAATTTGAAAATTATGTGAAATCAATTGATCTAGATCTTTGGCATGTCATTTCGATTGGTGATTTTCAACCAACAAAAATAGATTTTGAAAGTGAAAATGAGTTTTTCAAAACAAAGAATGACAAAGATAATAAAGCTAAAATAATTATTTATAAAGCATTGCCGAGGGTTGAATATGAAAGAATACTTTTTTGTCAAACGGCAAATGATATTTGGAAAAATCTCTTAAACTTTTATCAAAAAAAATGTCAAGCCAAAGATGAGGAATTTGATCTTGTACATGAATTAGTTATCCTAGAAAATTTAATAGATAAACATTTAGATAAAATAGATACATGTGCTACTAGTTCAAATGTTTTTAATGAAGGTATTAATGACGAAGACTACATGAATCAACTCCGAAGTGAACTCAATTCAAAATCATGGAGTGACACAGATGAAGAAGTAGATTACTATCCGGTATGTGAAGAATGCAAATTAGATAAAACTCCAAATAAGGTACAATCCGAAACCGAACATTTTTGCTATGATCAATTCATTTTAGAATTTTCAAAACTAGGGAATGATTTTAAACATTTTTGCGATATAGATCTAAAAACTATTTCTAAACATGAATCATCAAAAAAATTTGAAAGCAATTTTGAAAAAGAAATAATTTTAGAAGATAAAATGTCTAGACTTGAAAGTAATATTGAAATTGATTTAGAATGTAAAACATGTCAAGAATATAAACATGAAATTAAAAGATTAAATGAAAGAGCAAAAATATTAGCTAAATTTGAAGAAAGCTCTAAATCTCTTAAATATCAACTAAGTTGTCAAAAGCCATTCGAAGATAAAACCGGTTTAGGATTTAGTTCGAATAACTCATCAACAAGCAAATCAAAACAAATTGAAATTGAAAAACCTAGTAGAACAATTTAGAAATAAGGTTATTTACAAAATTATAAACAATACAAGTCAAGAAATCCATTGTTTGTATATTAAAACAAACTATTAAGGAATTTTTGTACATCTTGGCGACATCCTCACCATATGCAAACAAATGCAATGGGTTTCATCAACTAACCATCTCAGACCCGTAAGAATCCAGGTACCAAGTTGTTTTACTTGATTAGGTGATAAACGCACAAAGGAAAGAAACTTAATCTTACGTTAACCTACTTACCTTCGAAACGTGCGCGTGAAGACAAATGAATTATCTTATCTCGAATCACACACAATATATCACATGATAATTCATCTCAAGAAATAGCTAATGAGGTAGTGGAATATTAATGGTGCGGCCTTTGAAGAATCATTGAAGACATCTCTACTACTTAATCGGAAATTTTGAAAAATCTACTAAAGAGTCAATACCAATAAGTACTTGTTGAAAAAGCACAATATGGTTGTAATGAAGAAGTGAAAGTCTCAACAGAAGAAGTTATATGCATCAAGGCTAAGACATCAAATAAGTCAAGTACAAGACATGTTAAGCCGCTTTGGTCCCATAAGGCGTTGGAAGCTTGGTATGATATTCTTTCATACCTTGGGTATCCTGAAAACTCATCCATCATTCACAACTTCGTTTAACATCCTGGATATTTTGAAAAAAAGTTGGACATAAGGTAAGTTCTCTTTTTAAATTACATGAATAGTTACTTCATATATATAGTCTTGTTAATCATTGCCTTAGGATATGCTTAGTTTGATAGGTTGCATTGCCTTTACACTTTTAGTTATATCCGCTTTACGACTTAATAAACTAAAACCCCTTTAGTTGGCCCCCTAAGTATTAAATGAAGTATTCACTGTAGAATTCACCTAGCCTTCTTAAATTGAATATGGATATCCTCCATGACCACTAGTAGAGAACTCATGTAGATAAAGCTAATAAAGTGAATCAATTGTCAACATAGAAGTAGGATTAGATATATCACTATATAACCCGTGGATGAAGCAAATTCTTATAGACTATGGCATTAAGATAGGTAATGTGCGTAATCAAAGGAGCCATATAAGCATATATCCCACTCTCGCATCAAACTCATAAAATTTAGTCATCACTTTCTTATGATCACAAGATATGTAGAAAAGGGTAGCATGTGACAATAGTCTTGACCAATTTCCTTGAGCATGAGATCTTTTACAACCATTCTTTTTATGGCACTTGTTTTTAAATTTGCAAGAACTTCACATTTTAGAAAAATGATTTTTCAAAAGAATATGCCACTTTTCTATTTAACATATTTTACCATCCCACCTTTCTTCCTAAATTTTGTCCATGATTATGTATTTATCAAAGCCAAAGATTGGAAAAGTTTGTTTTCCTTCCTCATAAAAACATTTTGAAATAAAACCAAATCTATTTCGTTAAAAATAACTTTCACGTCCACATAAAAATCTACTCTCAAACATTGTTGAATAATGCTAAAAACAACTATTTAAATCATGCATGGTGATCTAATATCTGTCATCTATATTTGTGTATATGACATTTATAAGTGAACTAAATCGAAAATGAAAAATCATGGTTTACTCATTAAGATCTCGCTCGGTATAGGTCTAGAAGTCCATGCTATCTCAACTCCCTATTCCTTTGCACATAGACACTCATTATGATTAATTAACTAGCTCATTAATCTTCCCAAAAAATAATATTATGAATTACTTGGTGTTATGCATTTCTTGTCCATTATATATATATATATATATATATATATATATATATATATATATATATATATATATATATATATATATATATATTACGTTGCATGCTAGATATAAATGCCTAATGTATTTAATAAATATGCCTTGCATACATAAGTTACAAAATGCTAAATTGCCACAAAGAGTTGGACTTGCTTGAAGCTAAACCCAAAAACACAACCTTTTCTACAAATTTCTGCCAAAAACCCATTTCTAGTAATCTGGGAATCAGCAGATGGGCGGCCCCTTTAATTCCTTAGGCGGCCCCCTTAATATTTAAGGGGACCGGCCCCTTAATTAAGGGGACCGGCCATCTGATGGTCGGGGAACACTATTTTCTTTTTCACTTTTTAGCCGTTTTTATCCTACACTTCCCAAAATTCACAAATATATTTTGTCCTAAACCACCCTCCAAAATTTACCTTCCTAAACCACACCATTCTTACACTATAAATACCCTTCTCCATCATTAGTGCTCATTCATCCATCATTAGTGCTCATTCATCCAAACATGTCATCTCCTAACAACCCAAGATACAAGCCTTCAAGAGTTGCTAAAATCTCCGTAAGACCCGTTTGGAGAAGAAAGCTAGACTCATGTCACAACTCCAACTCAACAAATGATGTTGTTCAAAACCAACACACACCTAAGTCTCATGCTCACACTAATGAACCCCTTCACAAAAATAACCAATCATCCACCCTTGCTCCAAAAATACACCTCCATCTTACCCATATGATTCATATGGAGAGCATGATCAATCCCAAAACAATAATCCCAATCTCACTCACACCACCCTACATCTTGCTCAATCAACCAATGCACCATACAACACACACACCACTCTTGGAATATCCTCTTCCTCCATATCTCCATCCTCATCCACTCATAATTACTCAAGCTCACAAATGTCTCCACCACCAAGAGTGTCACCACCACCTCCTACCAATTCACATGTCACTCCTATGTTACATGTCCAAACATCCATCCCAAATGACAACCATACTCCACCATCATCACCTTCCTCCGAACACTTGAAGTTCATTGAAGAACTCAAGGAAGCCCATGAGCTTAGTGCTCTTCTTGCCCTACACCTTGCTCAACGCAACTTAGATCAACCTCCATCTAGCTCTACTTCATCACCCCACAACTTGAGTCAAATTGAAAGACATGTCAACAATTGTCCTTGTTGCATCTTTCTCCAAAAACAAACCATTGCATTGAATGAGCACTTCACTTGGATTGAGTATCTCCTCACTAAATCCAATCCAACACCCTCACTTGAACAAAATCAAAACCCTCAATCATCATGTTCCGCTCCAAACTCTCCACCACAAAACTCTCCAACATCTATGGATCCAAAAACATACCTCCATTAATCCAACATTCTCACCCTCACTCAACCACCTTCATTTCAAACACTCCACCATCAACTACCCAAGCATACTATATGCTTATATTTCTTGTTTCTCAAACAAAATAGCTCAAGTTTTTATGTCGCAAGCAAGTCCGATGGCTCTCTTTGGAAATTAGAATTTTCTACTTAGTGTATGCTCTAAGCAAAATTAATGTTGTATCAATGATTATGTTTTTCACATAATCACTTTGAATTAATGCATGTTTTGTTTCATGTCCTTTATATTTGATTGCTATGTTTCTTGCTCTTATTCTTATTATTATAATACATATATGCTTGTGCTTCTAATATTTTTTTCTTGCAAGTATTCCATATCTCGATTCCTTGGTGCCCTCAAACGAGGGGGAGTATACATCAAGGGGGAGCTCTAGTTTCCGTCAAAATTCTTAGTTGAATATAGTCGGCATAACCTTTTTGATTCTACAAAAAGGGGGAGAAGTGAATGTAAACTCACTAAATACTTGTCCAAAAATAAATTTTTAGATTTAATGAGTTTAAGTTTTGTAATCATCAAAAATGGGGAGATTGTTGATATAAATAATGCCTAAAAATATTATTAATACTTCTTGATATCTCTATGTTTTGATAATCACAAAATGTAAACTCATTAAACATAAACTTATTAAGTAAACAAGTATTTAGTTGGAAATATTCATTTCTACAACTTAATCACTTAAGGTATGAATAAACAAATGCCTAATGCATTATATGATCAAAGGAACATTTTCTTAATCACTTGATTTTTTATAAAATGACACAAACATTTTATATCTTTTAGAAAATCATTTTTGGTATTAAATAAATATGTTTAATCTATTATAAATATATGAATTCAAATTTTCAACCAAAAATGGCAAAAATGTTCCAGAAAAACCTTCCCCTCAAAAAGACAAATCTGAGCAACGTTCGAATTTGGGCGGCCCCATTAATTCACTAGGCGGTCCCCTTAAAATTAAGGGGACCGGCCACCTATTTAAGGGGACCGCCCCGCTCCTCTAGCTCCTCAGATTTTCCTATAAATACTGGTTCATCTCTGGACTTTTTTTCTCACCTCTTGCACCCTAAACTTTCTGTTCTAAATCTCTTCCTATATCTTCCTAAATCCTTTGATCATATAATCTTAAGCTTTTGTTTCCAAGTGATTCAAGCTTCAATCATTCAAGTGCATAGAGAAGAATACTTCTATCAATCAAGACTAGAAGTATTACAACTTAAGTATCATCTTGGTACCTAAGTTGCTTGTTTAGTAAACTTTGTAAATCATTCATTCATTTGTGTATAAGGTGTGTATATTAGGAGTGTACATAAGTGATTAGATTTGTGTAGTGTGTAAGTAGAGAAGAAGGTGTATAAGTAGTGGTGTTGTAAAGTAGTAGTGTATAAGTGTTGTAAAGTGGTGAAGTAGTTGTGGTGTGAAGAAGTGGTGAAGCCATCATAAAGAAGCCGTAAAATAGTGAAGAAATAGAAGTAGCTAAGGAGTGAAGAAATACAAGGTGTGTAAGAAGCATAGCAAAGGTGTGAAGAAGTAGAGACGTGAAGAAGTAGTACTAGGAAGTGAAGAAGTAGTGTATAGTTGTGAATTAGATTGTAGTTGTGAAGTAGTTGTGGTGTGTAGTATTCGTGAGTAGTTGCGAAGAAGTTGTGAAGAAGTCGTGAAAATAACGTGAAGAAGTTGTGAATAAGTCGTGAAGAAGTTGTGATTGAAGTCGTGAGATTGGTTCTAGCTACTATTAGAACTCAACATTTAGCTTTGTGTCGTTAAACCGGTGTAAGCGAAAGTTGTGTAAGGTTTTCTCCGCCATAAGGGAGCTTGTTGAAGTAGTGAAGAAAACTCTCGAGCTAGGTGCTCGGGGAGTGGAGTAGGGCAAGGAAGGTGTCCTTGTAGCTGAACCACTATAAATCCCTCGTGTCTCGGTTTGATCTTTCCATCTCTTACTTATTTTCTTATTTAGATCGTCATTACTTTCATACATATAGACATATATAATTGTTAGTATTACTTAGAATCTGATTTCACATAAAGATCAATTTAGAACTCCATTCATAAAAACAAAACCTTTATAACTAATCTAAAAAGGATACACATATAATTAATAATTTTGTTCAAGTATTTGTTTTCACAAAAAGTTGAAGTTAAGTTTTTAAAGTAAATAAAGTTTTCAAAATAAAATTAAAACGACATAAAACTATTCAACCCCCCCCTTCTTGTTTTCCACAGGATTTCAAATCAGTCCCTAAGCATTCTCCTTGTATTCGAAGTATAACACCATTCCCTAAAGGTATACGAACTACCTTTTCATGGCATACAACCTCGGCCTTATGTTTAGACAACCAGCTCATCCCTATCACCACATCAAAACTCCCATGTCCAAAAGGTATCAAGTCTATCATAAACGGAATGCCCTCTAACACTATAGTACACCCACGAATAACCTTGTCAACCTCTACCTCCCTACCGCTAGCTATCTCAATCGCAATACTAGACCTAAGTTCACGAATACACATTCATACTTAACACAAGTACTCCCCATCAAATGGGACAATTAACACAATATCAAGGTTAAACTTAATCCTACTATATGTAAGCATGTCATCATTGGTCAACGTAGCATTGGCCATAAGTCCACATGTGTCGTCATACATTCATAATTATGTTGGCCACCCATAATTATAGATGTATCCTTTCACATGTGTACTCGCTTCCAATACCACACCTCACAATTACAAATGCACAAACTCAAAAATTAACATCATATAATACTCCCATTAATCACATATCACACACATAAAATATTCAAACTCGCTCAAGCCTTATTATTAATTACTCGGGTAAAATCCCAGAATTCAAAGGAATTCGCGATCCAACATAATACCAAACATCAAAAGTCAACAGAAGACATCCCAAAACATAACACTAAACCAAACAGAATCGCACACGGCTCGAGCTCCACCCTAACGTTTGTCCCTCTCATTCAACTCGGATTAAATCTACTACTTGCCGTATACTCTAGATCTGAGTCCACTTCGTACTCTTCCTCTTCACTTATCCATCCATTCTGGTTTCCCTCGTTCTGTGGTAGTGGACGACTGGCAAAACCACTCCTGAGGTTTCTTTCTTCCTCCTCTATATGGTCCACAAACCCAGACAGATTATGAGGCTCAGCCCAAACCTCTCCTTCATCTTCTAGGAATTTGGGACACTTCCTAGGGTACCTAATAATGTAGCCGTCTTTATTGGTCACCTTTGTCTCCTACCTTTCTATCTCCTTTCCACCCACGTTCACTAAAGTCATCTTCTCCTCGATCTTACATGGACACATGCTGGCAGGAACTAAGGTCCTCTTGTTAGTCCGTTTCAAGCTACCAATCCTTTTGCAACCAGTAGCGACAACGGTAGTCCAACGAAACTTGCTACGCGTGAGAGGTGCCATGCTAAAAGTGACATATTTAATACTAAGTATGGGGGTTCAATTGGCGTCCAAAACTCGACAAAACTTCTCATAAACTCAAGAAAAATAGACATATAAAATACCATACTTATACATAAGCCCTAAATGCAACTATATGAGGGACTCCTAGGTTATAGTCTAGGTTCAACCACCTACTTCTCTATAACCAAGGATTTGATACCAATCTGTCACACCTCGCCAAGGCGGAAACGCGAGTGTAACTTCATGGATATCATCACAACACATGGTGTCTAAATAGAGAATTACTACATGCACATAAAAGAGCAAAGTACAGACTTAAAGTGTCGTAACGATACCCCAAAAGAAAATAACCAAAATAAATCTCCAAAAGGTATCTTCAACAGAACATAAAGTACTAGTCGAAAGACATTAAAGTATCAAAAACAAATTCAAACATATCCAATTCCAACATAAAGATAATAGTTCTCAAATGCAACTAAGTCTCGTCTAGTCGCTTCCCTCTACCTTAGCCTTAGAATGCTCACCTGAAAATGATGCTTAAAAATGTCAACATAATGTTGGTGAGATTCATAGGTTTAAGACACACAAAATATCTCAGGCAACCAGTTCGCTGTGATTATAAAACATAGCAGGACAATAAAGGTAGTTATTATACAACTAGCATGTAATCATAACCAACTAACCAACTTACAGGACGGAACGTGCCCACGATCCAAATAACAATATCCAACATCAATTGGGACGGAACGCGCCCACGATCCAAGTTCATAATAATGGGTAATCATTACCCTCTGATCGGACCACACAGAATAATAGTGAGTAGGGCTACTACTCTCCAATTGGATAATGGGAGCATAGCCACCCTCCAAATGGACCACACAGAATCACCACACAATAATCTCATAACATGCAGTACACGTATAATAACACTTACAAGTCCATGCATTTTACAACCACAAAATCACAGTAACTCAAAAATATTTCAACACAAGCATCATTCCCATCCTAAGTTAAAACAAAGTAAAAATGGGACTATGAAACTCACCTCAAACTTCGCAGCTTCCAATTATCAAATCACAAATCTAAATAACAAAAACAAGATCACATTACACGCGACCAATATAAAAGCTATAGTCCATGTAACACACATACGATGGATGTCTAAGGTTCATGTAAACCACCATGGATTACCTAGACTCCATACTAACCACTACCAAACACTTACACTCACTAAATCCCTTGCATACACTTTTTCAGAATATGCAGATTTTTGGGGTACTTTTACTCACATGAAATCACAACAAAAATAGCTCTAAAACTCACACAAAAAATTCACCATGGTCCTTCATGAGCATAAAAGCTTCTCCCAGAAGGTCATGCACTAAACACACACGAAAGTACTCTTTGAAAAATCAAACATAAAAACTATCTAGATTCGGATCTGAACGCACACTTAAAAGTTTTGACTCAACAACCATACTTGCACAACTTATTATCGGCTAATTTTCGCGTGGAAGTCAAAGAGAATATAGAACTCAATTTCCCCAGAAGAGCTAACCCAAATTACACTTTCAAAACCACTTTTGACCTCAATACTTTTAACCTAAATCTGTCCCGGTTTAACAGTTTTGACACCTTTACTTGCAAAAATCGTTTGACTGACCTCCCACCTCGAAATCACTCATGGCTAGACTTTTTGGGAAGCTCTTTCTCTGAACTACAATTTAGACTCAAGAATCATCAATTAACTCATCTCCATCTATTAAATATCTTCATATCTTTACAGCACTATGAATCTGTCCAAACCCTAACTCAATAATTAACATGTTTTATACCCTAATCTCTTCACCAATCATCATAATATTACTAATTATTAATCCTAAGATGTTTTATATCATAAATTTACAAAATTAAACATTAACCCTAGATCCATCGTAACTTGTATTACATGAATCAAATTAATAATTAAAGGAATTAGGGATTACTAGTCATACCTTAAGCTCGTTTTCTTCACAATAATGAAAACCCTAATTTTTTTCTTCTTGGTTCCCCTTGGTTTGGCCGAATATCTCAAAAGGGAGGGTTGGGGTGTTTTGGTTTTGTATTTATAATACCCTAATGAACATTCTAGATCACCCTTATAATTGGTAATGTGTATTTGGACTAAAATTTGGTTTCCTTTTTCCCCTAAAACCCTAATCGGCCGAATATATATATATATATATATATATTTTAAATTTATTTTTATTTTTTTATTAATATTAATTATTACACTTAAAACCTTGTGTTTTCGTTATTTTATAAAAGCCTATTACCGAAACCTAACATCTTACGCGATATACTTTCGTTTTTACGACAACTCGGAAACATTATCATTTTCAAAACAATGTTTCCAAAAATAGAATTTCACACTCATTATTAGTATAACCCATAAAACCAAACACCACTTAATTTAACGTGGAGATCGTTTGCTCGAGGCTTGTTAGACCTCATCTAGGAATTAACACAATAATAACGAACAACAATATAGTACTATGCAGCGGAATAGATTAAACGAATCATTATTATTGCACAAGGTTTGTCGAACGATTACAAACCCTAGGCATCCATTAGAGGACTTGATGCCTAGACACACACACACCTTTAATGACTACATTGGGAAGACCTGCTAATAAAACCTACGCCCCATCTCTTTATATAATAGAGAATTAGGGTTACAAAGACTTTAAATAATATAATTAGGTCCTTCATCTTTGTCTTCATAAGTTTTCTCCATCTTTCATCTTTTGTCAATATCAACTCTAAATATAATTCCTAACAATCTTCCCCTAGTTGATATGACAAAACCAAGCATATGAAAGATGAACTTCCCCTTAATCTATGCATAACATGGAAGCTCTTCAAGTTGCAATCTTCAATATCTTCTTCCCCTTTTTGTCACACTCAACTAGGAAAAGAAAAAGAAATATGCAACTTTGATCGTCATAATTACCAACCAGTACCAAACATCCAATCAAGTCTTCTAATGTCTTGAATTACCATTAAGAACACTAAAATGCTTACTTATTAAATTAACTCAAGACATAAAAATCCCAAATCTTCAGTATGAATACCAACGAGCAATCACAAAAACCTTCACCTTGATGTAGCATAACCTCGATGTATTGAAGAAGAAAACTAACCATTACCAATTCGATGCTGAAGTAGAATAAACCAACCTTGTGTCCTATAAGGAGATCGCAATCTCCTGAAAAAAATCACTGAGCACAATAACGTAACTCCTTCAAGTGTTTTGCCAATTCGTAGTCTTGAACGAACGAATAAGTTATCTTTAAAGTGTGATGCAGCCACTTTAAGATATAATAAAACACAAACTTGAAAATTTCCACTTCATCGTCAAATAAGTAATAACCAATCCACTTCGCCAATAAATACGAGCCATAAATCAGTACGAACAGAAATCAAATCATCATCTTGTGTGTGTGTTTCTTCCCCTGTGTGTGTTTTGGTATCACCAGTTCCAAATCAATAACTAATGCTTCCCCTCACTTTGAGAAGCCCATGCTCGAACAGTACAAACCAGCAGTATAAACTCTTCAACCTCCAAAGCTAGCAGAACAAAGTGAGAACCAAGCAGTACAAACTGCTACGTATGAACCAATGAGCTGTACTAACTGTTCAACGAACAGTACTAAGTTTGAAGGCCAAGCAGTACTAATTGGCGAATCCAGCAGTACCAACTGCTAGTAGTAAGTATTATGAGCAGTAGAAACTGGTAACCATCCGATTTGCTTTTAACAAACCCATCTGATATGAATATTAAATAAAAACACCATCTTCAGTACATTAACCACAAGCGACAAATTTTTAACCAATATAATAATACTTGCAGACCCACTATGTCGCCATGTACAGATTCATCAACTTGTAAAGTGAACAATATTGAAACAAAGTTGATAGCAGTACACGAAAAACATCTGCTCTAATCAAAATCCATTGACCAATCACAATCCAAGGACCCCACGATCTGATACTTAAAGGCAGTACAACATTGACCATCGACCAATTAATAACCGACTGATTGATTAACTTGCATCCAATCCCAATTTAGCAAATCTCAATCAATAATACCCTTATACCACATAAGCAGCCAAATCGACATAATTTAATGAATTATTTAGTCAAACCATGATCTGACAAGCTCCATTTAATTCATCCGTACCTATTATAATATACAATCAATTTTTGTCGCCATATATCAATAATTGATACAATAAAAAGAACGATTATACCTTAAGACCAGTTCATACCATTATTGAAAACGAACAACAATAATATAGTACTTGTGGAGATCGTTTGCTCGAGGCTTGTTAGACCTTATCTAGGAATTAACACAATAATAACGAACAACAATATAGTACTATGCAGCGGAATAGATTAAACGAATCATTATTATTGCACAAGGTTTGTCGAATGATTACAAACCCTAGGCATCCATTAGAGGACTTGATGCCTAGACACACACACACCTTTAATGACTACATTGGGAAGACCTGCTAATAAAACCTACGCCCCATCTCTTTATATAATAGAGAATTAGGGTTACAAAGACTTTAAATAATACAATTAGGTCCTTCATCTTTGTCTTTATAAGTTTCCTCCATCTTTCATCTTTTGTCAATATCAACTCTAAATATAATTCCTAACATTTACCAACGCTCACAAACTTGAACACAACTCATTACGCAAAAACCCCGAACACAAAACCATACAAGTCATTTCCACGTCACCAAAGTGAACAAAATGAACTTGTTCCAAAACAACACTACTCAAGACACACCAATAGAGTCACACAACGGGATTTAGTGCCAAAGCACACGTATATCACACATATGCCACACAAAACACTTAAGTCACACCAAGCAAAAATTAAATTGATCACAACTAATAGTTAGATTAACCTGCTAAAATCACGGTTGTGATACACACCTTCCTGGAACTCTTATGAAGATACGAGAAATCTCTAGATAATTAGTTAGGTGGCATGTTTGCCTAATTGGCACATTAGGTCCCTCAAGTCCTATTCTTTCTTCTTTGGCCACAACACACTTTATAACATATTTGGCATATAAAAACTTAAGCCCTTAAAGTCTATTTTCTTCTAATTGTGCCACATTATATTTTCCATAACCTTATAACAAATTCTTTGACTATCGGGTTTGACCACTACGCAACATTCGTTGACTGGCCAATTACGAAAAGTCCTTAATCCATTTTCATCTAGGGTGGGGTCCAAGTACCCGGGAAACGGGTCTAACAGCTAGAACGAGCTATTGTTGCTGCTTGAGTTTCTAGTGCTGCAACAACACTGTCAACAACCAATTTTCGGATAGCAAACGGAGTCATGGCTGGTGCTGGTGTTGCAGTTGCTGTTCTTCAACGAGACATATTTCTATTAATACCACAAGGGAAGCACATGTTTAGAATTTACATAATGACCATGTTATGTTAGAATAATTCAAATTTCAAGGTAAATGCATAAAAGTCATAACAATACTTCCACAATACGAAACCACAACAAACGGAATCCATGAGAATCATAAAATTACGATGATAATGCTCATTTTTTCTATGATAGAGTCGCGTTATTTGTATATTTTTGTATATTATTTAGTTATGTTTATGAGCATTTTGCGCTTAAAAGGTATTAAGATGTGTTCAGGTCTAGGTACAAGGAAATATCAAAGAATGACGAAGAAAAGCCAAGAGATTAAGAGAATATTAAAGAAAAGATCATCGTCAAAGATATTGATTCATGTTGTGATTATTTTTGATGTACAAGAGAAGGTTGTGAAGATTTTTTGAAAGATGGAGTCATGATTTAGTGCTTAAAAGAGTGTTAAAGAATGGAGTTTTATGCCAACCCAAGGTTGAAATTAAATTCCCAACCCAAGGTTGAAGCTGAGATTCAAACCCAAGGTTCAATAGCCCAACATGAGGTTGAGCAGTCATCTCAGCCGCATGTTCAAATCTGAACCGCATGTTGAGATGTGTCTGAGATGAAAGGTTGCATTAAATCAAGGTTTTAACTACCATAATGACTCAAGTCTGATCATCTCCTCTCTTTTATGATTATTGAAGGCTTGTGGCAGTTTTTGTGAGTGATTTCAAGCATAAATATGACCCATATTCAACACAATTCATAGACAACAAGAAGAGGAGACAACACAACACAAGACAATTAAGGATCATTAACAAATCTCAATCAAGCCTTACACCATAAGGTCTTGATCATATCTTATACAACCCGAAAGAGCTCAATAATTCCTGCCATTCTAACCAAGAAGTAGGGCTGAGCAAAACCGACCGAAACCGATTTGTCCCGACAAAACCGACCGACCCGACAGAGCCCGATACCGAACCGACAAGATTCGGGTCGGGATTCGGTTATACAAATAGACAGTTATCGGTATCGGGTCGGTTCGGGATAAAAATCGACCTAAGCCCGCTTCAGCCCGACAACCCGACTTAATATTAGGTTTAGTAAACTTAGGCGCCTCTTTTTTTTTTCATTATCCCGCTTCATTGCTTCAGTCTCAGACTCTCAAGAACACAGATTCACAGAGGGTTTCAACTCTCAAGAACACACATACGAATCAATCTCAAAAACAATTGAATGGATCAATGTCATCTCAAAAATACGAGGGGTGAATCAATCTCATCTTCTGTACCTACATACGAATCATTCTCATCTCAACAAAACAATATAATGGAAGTAAGTATTCTACATGTTTTAGAAGTAATTGATTATTGATGTTTTAAAAAAAATAGGGCTGATATTCATATACTTGCTATTATTTATTTTAAAAAAAATAGGGCTGATATATTGATGTTAAGATTTTTGATAATGATGATGTTATATTGATGTTATATTAATACATTGATCAAGTGATGTTATATATGCCAACTGATTACTGATATTGTAATAATGTTATAATGATGATAATGATTTAGTTAACATATATAATGATTTGATAATGATTTGGTTTATTTCTTTTCGTTACTGATTTTGTGTGTTTATGTGTTTGTTTAGGATCAAACAATAGACGTTGACACTGTTGAATGTGATGATAATAAACGAAAAAGGAAAGCCCCTTCCAAACCAAGGAAAACAACTTCAGAATGTTGGAACTACTTTGATGCAAAGTTTGAACCAGATGAAGATGGGGTAATCATTAAGATGGCCTACTGCAAATGGTGTGAAGCGGTTTTCAAAGCCGATTCAAAACAACATGGTACGCGACACTTGAATACTCATTATGCAAACTGTGAAAAAAACCCTGATGTTGAGAAACTTAGGAAACAAAAAAAAACTAGCATTTAAGAAAAAGATTGGGGAGAATGATGAGGGTGGCAGTAGCATAGGGACTTTGGAAACATGGAAGTATGATGAAAAGGTGATTAAAAAGTCGTTAATTGAGTTAATTGTGCTTGCTGAGCTTCCGTTTAAGTTTGTAGAACACCCCGCATTCATTAAATTTTCCACGAACATGCAACCTAGATTTAACATGCCCTCTCATTTTACTATTGCTAGGGATATTTCTAAGTTTTATCTTGAGGAGAAGAAGAGTCTATTAAATTTCTTAAGCAATAAGGCCACCACAGTTCATTTAACCACCGATACGTGGACTTCTAGTTGTAAAAGAATGAACTTTATGGTTTTAACCGCCCACTTTATAGATGATGATTGGGTAATGCACAAAAGAATTATTAATTTTAGACCAATTCACAGCCATAGAGGGGTGGATATTGGTAGGGCACTTTTGGAATGTATAAACGGATGGGGTATAAAGAATGTTATGACCATTACGGTTGATAACATTGCTTCAAATGACAAAGCTCTTGAATATTTAGTAGAAAATTTACCAACTAAGTATGATGGTGGTAAACATTTCCACATAAGATGTATGGCTCATATCTTAAACCTAGTTGTCAAAGATGGTCTAAAAACATTCAAGAAGGAAGTGAATACCATAGGCTTGGCCGTGAAATACATAAAACATTCTAGCCAAAGAGTTACTAACTTTAAAGAAAGTGTTGAAAAGGCTTGTACTTCAAATAAGTTTTTGGTTTCCGAATGCCCTACAAGATGGAATTCCACACATGATATGTTGAAAACCGCCATCAAGTTAAAAGAAGCTTTTTTTGATTATGATTTTAATAACTCTAGTTTTGCCCGAGACCTTGAGAAAATACCTAAGCGGGCCGATTTTGAGGTTTGTAAGAAGGTAGTTGCATTTTTGGAAAAGTTTACGGAAACAACCGAACTTGTGTCAAACGTATCATGTCCCGTAGCTCATTTGTGGTTTGGTGAGGTACTTGATATTGATAAGCATCTTCATGAGTGGGAAGAAAATGCGTCTTTTAAGGTAATGGTTGAAGAAATGAGAAAAAAGTATGACAAATATTGGGGTGATTACAAAAAAATCGACCATAATATGTACTTTTCCGTTATCTTAGATCCCACAATAAAGTCAGAAATAATTGGCTATGGGTTTAGACATTTGATAGAAAATGGTTGTATACCAATGGAGGTTGATGAAGAAAGTGATGAGACGCCAATTTTATTTTTAACCGATGAAGAATTGTGTGACAAATTGGTTAAGAAGGTTGAGAAAGATATGGGGGTCTTGTTTGCCATGTACAAAGAAAAATATGGCACAAACATATCAAGTGACATACCAAAACCAACGTCAAGTCAAAGTAGTAACACAAGTCGTCGTCGTGGTAATTCTTTCTTAAATGCGTTTAAAGATAAAGTTGGAAATAAGTTGTGCGGGGGTGAAGATTAGTTGACCAAATATCTTAAAGAACCGCGTCTTGAGCTAGAGGATGACGAAGACTTCGACATACTTAATTGGTGGAAGATAAATAGTCCAAGATTTCCAATTGTATCAAAGATGGCGAAAGGTAATAACATGTGTTTTTATATTAAATTTTAGATATCTTTGTGCTTTGTTAGTTTGTTTTTAATTAACTTTGTTTTAGATATCTTGTGCATCCAAGTATCCACCGTTGCTACCGAATCCGCCTTTAGCGCGAGTGGTCGAGTTTTGGACCCGTATAGGAATTGTTTAGCGCCTAGCATTGTAGAGGCTTTGGTGTGCACAAAAGATTGGATTCGGACATCAAGTAAAAACATCACTGTCGATACGTTAGACGATTTAATGAAAGACGACGAGCCTGCTAAAGGTAAACTATTTATATACTAGTTTATTGCTTATTTGCCCTTACTAGTTTGAATCTGCCAGGTTCCTGTTCGGGTCTGTATTGCCATGTTCCATTAGGTTTGAATCTGTCATAGCATCGTCTGATATGGTTCTGTTCTGTTCCATTGCTTCTGATATGGTTCTGTTCCATTGCTTCTGTTATGGTTCTGCCATAGCATCATCTGATATAGTTTATTGCCATAGCATCGTCTGATATGGTTCTGTTCTGCTACATTCTGTTCCATTGCTTCTGGTTGGTACATTCTGTTATTGCAACTATAGGAAACATTATTCTCACAAAACCATCCATCTTTCTTGGTTAGTAATCTGAGAGGCTCTTGCTACTGCTATGAAACAAGCAATGAAACCTGAATATTTATAGGTTTGATCAGGCTAATGAGGATTGATTTGGAAGATTTAAGAATGTCATATTCTGTTGTTTGAATGCAACTTTTGAGTGCTAAAAAAGTGATAATTTCCATCTGTTTATTCAATACCTTCCCTTTGTCGTAAGGACTTTGTTCCAGTCTCTAGACACATATTAAAACAAGATTGTGAATGCAGTTATATAAATTTTGGTTTAGATGTTTGTGTGTGTAACTTAATCACTTATGTTGTCATGTTTTTTTCTAGAAATTCAAGAGGCGTTAGAAAAACAAAAGGGAGAACATGGAAAAGAGAAGAATGTTGCACCATGATTCAAGAATGTTGTCATCGAACTTGTGCTTTGTATTTTTATTTGTTTGCTTATTTGAACTTGTAATTTGTATTTGTAATGCCACGTTAATTAAGCATTTTTCATGATTTGTATTTGAACTTGAATGTTGTACTGGGCTGCTACTGGGATACTTATTTTTCATGATTTGTATTTGTAGTGGGCTGCTATTGGACTACTTGTTTTTCATTTTCGGGACTGGTAGCTTATACCCGAAACCGAAACCGTTTATCTTGACATAAACCGAACCGACCCGACTTATAATCGGTTCGGTATCGGTATTGCTTTTCTTCTACTTTCGGTATCGGGATATGGCGGGTCGAGTCGGGACGGGTCGGGATCCGGCCCGATGCTCAGCCCTACCAAGAAGAGTTGGTGATACTTGTTAGAAGAGGCGAAGAATTCCCTTGTTCAATTGGAGGCCTTAAGGAGTGCTATAACTCTTTATATTTCTTACTCATTGTAGTCTTGCTTTGGGTAACTTTGTTTTACTTAATTATTATGTTGAACAATTTGATATTGAATGAAATGTTACGTTTGTTGATGAAACTTGTTATGGAGTAATTTGTGATACTTGTTTGGGAATTATGTAGACTTTCGTGTGAATGATGAATGATTAGTCGGTTAGAAAAAATGATTGTTCTCATAAGTTTGTTTAAATATAATTTGTGTTCTAAAACTTGTTGATTAAACATTGTTGGATTTAAAGGTCGAAAGGATTTCTAATATTGTTTAATTCCAAGAAGTTGGTGCACAAATGGATTGGTACTTGATAATTGACAACTATTAAGTATTCAAGTTTTTTTAAATGAATTCGAGAATATTTAATCACGAGATAAGGTCGAAAGGACTCGTATGAACTAATGTTACTAATCATCTTTTTCATTCATTTGATAACACAAAGGGCTAGCGTAATGGGATGATGTATTGGCCGAAAGGACTCACCCGTGAAACTAGTAGAAACATGGATTTTCTTGATATTACCCGTTGACTAGAAAACCTTGTGAAAATTGGTATGTGCCTTTTACATATATGTTTCACCCAAACATGTTCAACATTCTATCATGATTGGTTATTATTCCTAAACAAGTATTTGTTCGTTTGATTGATTGAATTCAGAACCATTGTTTATTTTTTTATTTACGGTGTGACAATCTTTAGTACTATTTCTTGTGCTACCTAAATTGCTAAGTTTAAACCATGTAGTCTCATGGGACGATCCCTATTTACCACAAACCATATTACGCACGGACGAGTATACTTGCTCGTATGCGTTTTCTTAATAATCGGTAAAAAGGTGTTTTATAAATTTAAAATTTGAGTGAAACTTAGGATATAATATATAACCGGTTCACACACGCATCAAGTTTTTGGCACCGTTGCCGGGGATTTGTTTGTTGTGCTCTTTGTTCGTTTGTTTATTGATTGTTGAATTGCTTGTCTTATTCATATGACCCGGCACCGTCACCATCAAGTTTTTGGCGCCGCTGTCAGGGACTACTTAGATTAGTTTAGCTTAGTTTAGATTAGTTTAGTTGTAAATAGTAGCATAGAATTTGTTCTTGTTTTTGCATGAGTTTTAGAGTTAATTTTATTTTTGTTTCTTGTGATTGTTTGGTTTTCTTTGATTGATGATTTGTTAAGTGTTTATGATTGATATGCTCTAGTTTCATTTGTTAATCTCATCTTTATTCTATTTTATGTTGATTGGTTTTAGTATAAAGTTTGTCTAAAAAAAATAAAATTCTGAAAAAAAAAATGCACCAACCGCCGGCTGGGAACCCAACCGCGGCGGTTGGGACATTCTGTGAACACCAAAAAAACCCAAACCGACCAGCTCAGTTTGAACCGGACCGGTTGGATCTTTCTGTGAAGCCGAACCAAAACCAACCGCTGGTTCAATCTTCAACCGCGGCGGTTGGACCCTTCTGTGAACTTTGAACCTACCCAAACCGCTGGTTCGGGTGGTGAACCGCCGAATGCTGTTCCGAAAAAAAAAATTTTGTTTTGTTTATTTACTTTAATTTGTTTAAGTTTTAATTTATTTAGTTCGTTTAAATAATTTTAAATATTTATTAATATTTTCTTATTTGAATAGTTTAGTTTTTAATAACTAACCTCTAACGTTTGTTTTGGATTTGTTGTTCATGAATGTTTAGTTTATTTATAGTTATGGATTCGCCTAGTGACGTTTCGGCTTATTTGGACAATTTGGAAATGGAATTGATGGATGTTGGAGATGTTTTAGGAAGAATGGAGAAAATGGTTGATGAGGAGAAAGTGGAATTGCAAGCTAAAGGAAAGGATGTTGAACTTATGGAATGTGAACCGAAAAAGCCACGGGTGATCACTTTCACTCGAGCTAAGTTAAGGGAATATGATGAGCCAAGTATGAGGTATTCCACACCTTGTGGAATCGAAGGTTTTGGAGCTTGGGATGCGGAGTGCAATATTGGACAAAGTGTAAGCTATGTTGTTGGGGGTTCGATACACAGATAAGGTGGTTAAACCTTTTGTACTTTGTGTATATGATATATTGAGTTAATATGATTAAGTATGCGGAATCTACTTAATCACACTTAGAAGGTTATTTGTGTTATGGAAATGGAACAGTGATGTTTGTTATAGAACAATGAACAAAGAAACTTATCACCAAACGATTCAATATTATTAAGATAATAATACTAGTGATCTTGAATTATCACTAGGGTTACAACCTTGAATCTTAAATGTTTCTATGACTTGTGATATGTGTGTTTGTTCTATCTATTCAACAGTTATGAAAGTTCTAATCTTGGCTCACTATTAGATACATTCAAAAGACACACACTAATATCTAAGTCTAAGATCTTCTTTTATAACATAAGAAAGATCTTTACAATATTGTCAAGTCTAATCGAACGCTTGCTTTGAGAGTGTCAATCATTAAGATACAACTTGTATCTATGTTTACAACTTGTTATGTGAATATAACATTATGACTGATCACATGGGGTAAGATATTATCTACCGTGTATTGTTGACTTTAATACACATAATATCTTTGTATACTTATCCATTTAGCAGTAGAATACGCGACAGCTGTTACTTCAGCAGCAAGATGAGAATACTAGCAGCAGAATCATTCAGCAGCAGAATGTTAACACTAGCAGCAGTATCAAATAGCACTAGAAGCAGAATCATACTTAAAGTATTTCTTTGAGTAGAACCCGATATTAAACTTCTTGAATATTTAATTCCCAACAATCCTCCCTTAAACATGTGAATCCATTTCAACATTTTTTCTGAATTAAATTATGGATTGTGAAGATCTTTGAAACAATTTTGTAGTCAGATTCTTGATCTGTATCTTTCTCAGTAACTCATCTGCTTTGATCTTTGACTTCGACAATATTAGTACCTATCTTCAAGCTTTAAACAAAGCCTAAAAGATGGTGCAATTTCCTTGGATGGAGGAATTATAAGAGGCAATGATTTCAACAAGTGAAATCATCTATCAGCATGCCTTTGCAAGTGATGTACAAACGTAGTGAATTGAAATTGAAACCTTGCTTCGTTTGACCTAGATAGAACTTTCTCCTTTTGAATGCTTCATCCCTTCTGAATATGTATAATACTCCAGAAAAGAAGAGATTATCAGCTATATTCTTGTCATTTTCAACCTCTATGTCATCATCTTGTATCCTCCCTTACATTTGGTTAATCTTCCTTGGGCTTTTATTTCCTCCCCTGAGATGTTTCTTCCCCTGGTTTGCAAATAACATTTCATCCTCCCCTGTTTGGAAGATCTCTCACTATGTACCAAAATATTTCTCTCCCCATCATCTGATCTACCAATGTGAACTTGTTTTCAGACAAAGTTGTACATGAAGCCATCAATTCCTTAAAAGTTAGTTTGCTGCCCTCATCACTTCTAGGTGTGTTAACTCCTATGAGTGGTGATTCATGGGCAATAACTCATAATCCATCATTTGATGGTTTTCTGAGTCATTTTTATTCCAAAAATCCTTTTTAAGAAAACTTTGACTTTTAGCAGTATGCATATGATTTTATTATGAAAAATCATACTGCTTTCAACCATTTTGAAGGGATTAAGTGTATAACAGACACTTAATCAAAATTTTGGTTTAATGCAACCTCTGGTTGTGTGAGAACCAATGTTTTTCAGTTATAAATAACTGCCTGTGAAAAGATAAACCTATTCAAAAGGCTTTCTTGACAGGGTTTCCAGCTCGTGGCATTTGTTCCTCTAACACAAGTGTTAGATTCACTTTTGCTCGCTGTTCTTTCTATCAGATATCCTGAGATTAACACATTATACTTGAAAGTATAAAATGATAGAAAGTGAGTTGTATCAGTTACTTTCTGATCAACTAAGTCATCAATTCAATGTGAAATATGATAACCAAGGTTTCAAGAAAGCAGTTTTAAAGATTAATTAACTTAGGTGTGAACCTTTGTTAAAAATTCCCAAACTCAGTCCATCATAAACCTGTTATGTCAGCAACTAGAATACATTCTGCTGCTTCCATTTCACTTGAAACTTCCTTTGTGTTCATATGTTTATACCTGAAATTGTTAGTCTAAAACCAAAAGAACAATGTACAAAGTACTTGTCTTATATTACAATAATCATAGGACTAACTGTATGAATAACACAATTTAAATTTGTACTAGCAGCACAAACTTTTGTAATAGCAGTAGTATCTTTTAAAGCCAGCAGCACAATCAAAAATTTATTTACAAAAACACATCAGATTGAAAATTTAAGGATTAAGCATTCCAATACTTGCTACCAAGTATTGAAACCTTCCAACATCAAAAGCTTTTGTTAGCAGATCTGCAAATTTATGTTCTGAAGCAATTTTAAGAACTTGAATTAACCTTTTCTCATTGCAATCTCTAATAAAGTGATGTCTAATTTCAATGTGTTTTGTTTTAGAATGTTGTACCGGATTTTTAATAATGCAAATTGTACTACTATTATCAATATGAATAACAATGTTTAAGAAATTGTACCCATAGTCAAGAAGTTGGTTTTGAAGCCATAGGACTTGAGCACAGCAACTTGCAGCAGCTACATATTCAGCTTCAGTTGTTGAATTAGCCACAATTGTTTGCTTCTTACACTGCCATGAGATAAGTCTACACCCTAGGAATTGACATCCTCCTGTGGTTGACTTTCTGTCCAAGCTAGCACCAGCATAATCACTATCCAAAAATGCTACCAAGTCAAAAGGAGATTCCCTTGAATACCATAAACCCAACTTAGGTTTACCCTTGAGATATCTAAAAATCCTCTTAACTGCAATTAAATGAGAAACCTTTGGAGTGACTTGAAATCTTGCACAAGCACAAACAGAGAACATGATGTCAGGTCTTGATGATGTAAGATACATCAAAGATCCTATCATAGATCTGTAAGTGTGTACATCTACATTTTCTCCATCTAAGTCTTTTGGAAGTGGCTTCTCAGAGTCCATTGGTGTGCTTGCTACTTTTGAATCAGCAAATTTGAACTTCCTAAGAATTTCAGCAACATATTTATCTTGACTAATAAATATGCCTTCACATGATTGCCTAACTTGCAGACCCAAAAAGTATGTAAGTTCTCCCATAGAACTCATCTGAAACTTATCATGCATAAGCTTCTCAAAATCTAAACACATTTCTTTCCTAGTAGATCCAAATATAATGTCATCCACATACACCTGCACTAACAGAAGATCCTTCTTATTCTGTTTGATGAATAGTGTCTGATCAATCTTTCCTCTTTGAAATCCATTTTCTATTAAGTAGGAAGCTAGTGTTGCATACCAAGCTCTTGGTGCCTGATGAAGGCCATATAGAGCTTTCACTACTCTGTACACTCTGTCTGGATGGTCAGGATCAGTAAACCCTGGAGGTTGTGAGACATACACCTCTTCTTCAATTGTGCCATACAAAAATGCACTCTTGACATCCATTTGATAAACTGTGAAGCCTAAAAATGAAGCATAAGCTAAGAAAAGCCTAATTGCCTCAATTCTTGCTACTGGAGCAAAAACTTCATCATAGTCTATTCCCTCTTGTTGTGTGTACCCTTGGGCTACTAATCTAGCCTTATTCCTAATCACTATGCCCCTTTCATCCCTTTTATTCTTAAAAACCCATCTAGTGCCAATTACCTTTTCATCCTTAGGTAAATCAACTAGCACCCATACTTTCCGAATCTTGAACTGAAGAAGCTCTTCTTGCATAGCTTCTACCCAGCTAGAATTATCTAAGGCTAATTGTAACACCCCAACCCGACAAGGGTAAAGGTGTCACATCACGGTGACAAATCAGAGCATAAATAATACACAGCGGAAGCCATAAACCAAAATCAATAAGAAAATCAAGCCAACACGGCTTAAACCAAATTACATGAGTTCCAAAAGATAATGACAAACCAAGGGAATAAACAAAAGAAATAGAATCCCGAAAAAACAAATGTCATAATATAAAGGTGGTAACTAAGGTAGGTCTCCAAAACAATCTCTACTCTCATCCCAAAGCAATCCCAGCTCCTAGCTTAGATACCTGCCGCATGGAAAAAAAGAAATGCGGCTGAGCTACAAGAGCTCAGTGAACAGATACATATACAAAGTAATAATAACGAAACGGAAATAAGATATGGTACAATAGGAAATGTCATAAGGTACAAACAATAAGAAGGAAAAAGGAACAATATAGGATAGTAATCCACCACGAGCCCAGACAAATCAGATAATCATATACAGTAACCATAGAGGAGCGACCTCTCAGATATGTGAAGGGCATGTATCGCACACAGTACCAATCACCAGACAATATCAAATCATATACATAGATAATTCACTAAACAAAACAGATCTAGGATGCATCCATACGCCCCTACCCAATCACATGCAGACCAAAACAAAGGGACGGTGTGTAACATCACTCCAACACACTAGAGTCATGCCATCGGTGCATCAATGACATGGCCATGTTACCTTCATGGCTAGGGTCACAAATTTTGGCTCGGGTATCAAACTAAGAGTCATGTGTCAAATCAAATCAGAAGGTCATATCCAAAGGTCCAATACAGATAGTTCATAACAGATGGTTCATATCAAATCATTTCAGAAATAGTATCAAAGGTCCAAATCAGAGTTTAACAG
Source organism: Artemisia tridentata subsp. tridentata (assembly GCA_021014915.2). Lineage (NCBI taxonomy): Eukaryota > Viridiplantae > Streptophyta > Magnoliopsida > Asterales > Asteraceae > Artemisia > Artemisia tridentata. Next base: position 173,111,164 of record CP139501.1, on the reverse strand, counting down.
ATCAAAGTATACAAAACAAAGGTCATATCGAAGGTTCACAACAAAGGGAAACATAGCAATGGCTTTGGGAAAACTTTCTGAATCAGAAATCCAATCATGTCAAGGGAATAAGACACCCTTACTGAAAAAGGGCAGAGTATCTGTACCTTATTCAAATGCAAGCACAAAAGAACAAAAGCAGAAAGTACTGAGACAGATCAGGACCTCTCCCTATCCACACCTAGAGAAAGTAGAAGACAAAATTACTAAGGGGTTCAAGTTCAGATTTCCATCTTTAATTATCTATTCATTTTATGAAATCTTCCAGATTTAGTAACTTTCTATTTTTAGCAGGTTTCCCGAATCAGTAAGCTTCCATATTTAGCAATATTCAAATGATATGAGTTAAGTTAAGTCATTAATTAGCTTATTAAGGAAATAATATTCATTTTGACAAGTTATACAAATTTTAGGGTTAAACATGATAAGTTTTCATAGTTTGCGGTTATAAATGTAAATGTACCAAAGTTAAAGGTTTAAAGTAGAAATATCATAATTATACCATCCAATTACTTATGTTTTCCAGAATTACTCTTTTACCCTTCTAGTTTCATAATTTACGATTTACACCCCTTTAATTAATTAATTTACATATTAAACCTTATAATTATATAATTTACACTTTAACCCTTATCATGTTTACATTACACATCAAGCCCTTTTTAGGTCACCAAATTACAAAAAATAACCTTTAATATAAATATTTATAACAACAGCCCCTCATAGTTTCGGTATTTACATATTTAGTCCTTATACTTTATAAAATGCAAATCGAATTATATATTTAACCATAATTACATATTAAGCCCTTAAATACTCAAAATTACACTTTTCACCCTTCATAATATTATTTACACCGTGAACCTTTAAGTTTCCAGAAATTACACTTTTAGTCCCTCTACTTATTTATTTTACAAATTGAATTACACTTTTATTAATTAATCAATTAAACCCTTTTAAACACAAAATTTACACATGAGACCTTCATGTTATATTTTATACGAATTCTACCAGGTCCAAGTAATATTCTAAAAATACCCCACAAGTTTCATAATTTACAAAACACACCCTTATCTATTTAAAACTACAAATCGTATAACATATTAATTTATATAAAACAACCCTAATTGTCACCATCATTAAACAATCATTACCACAATATTAAAGTGCATTAATGACCAGATCTCATCCCCAAAACCCTAACCCTAGCTCCTTTGTTTTAATTTCTATTTCTTTCTTTTATTTCTTAAAATCCGGTTTCAAGATTAAATCACCACGACTTATATATACCTCCAAAATTCGAATTATTATTTTTCTCAGATCATATGTATTATATAGAGTTCACATAAAATTATTCTCATGCCCAGAAAATTCGTATAGAATTATTTAAGGTTTTATCATGTTTTTAAGGTTTAATTCATGAATAAATTATAGATCATGCATGATTCGATTCTAAAATTTTTCATGAAGCTTATATGATGTAAGAATCAAGGGAAAACTACCAAACCAAATATTGGACGTGTAGAATGAGCGGATCGAATATTGTTCCACAATAAACAAATCGACACCAACAATTCCTCCACAAGCGAAGGAATGATCCCACAACCTTGTAGCCATTTTTCACAGAGTATATACGTTATAAGGAGTATGAGAAAAATGCTAAAATAATTTTATAGGGCTTGAATGAATTATTTTGGAATATACCTCACGAATTGACAATAAATTCTCCACGCTTGAATCAAGCAAGGCACGACCCCAAAAATATTTTTCATGAATCATATATGATGTGAGAGACATGGGAAAAATAACAAAAGAATTTTATAATGGTCGAATGGATCATGGAATAATTTACCTCAAAAATGACACTCGACAAGGAAAATTTTCACAACGATCGAACCAGCCAATGTACACCTTCAAACTTATTTTTCTTGGCTTCTATGGATGATAAAGATCGCAGGAAAAATGGCCTTAGAGCTCAAATAATTCGGATGGAATGGGAATGAATTTTATTAGGATTTCTTGATTATTCGGTTTGGTTTTTAAGAAGAAAATGATAGAACCCCATAAATAATTGATTGTGCCGTGATTTTTGGGGGAGGGTTGAGGCCAAATTTTCGGTTCTTCAATGGACCAAATCAAGCATTTAATGTTGACACATTTTCCTTATTTATTTTAATACTTATCTTATATTTAATTAATTAAAATCAATTAAACAAATTAAATATATATATAATTCGGTCCATATGACATTTTAATGTGTTACAATAATTTTTGTGGCATGAACAAAATTTAAATGGTGACTTATAATTATTTTGTTGCATATATGGTTTAATTTCAAGGGTTTTATAATTTAATTGTATTTTATATAGGTTTTAATTAAATACTAAAATTGTAAGGGCATTTTAGTCTTTTTACATGTTCTAGATTTTCAGGTATTACAACTTCTTCCCCTCTAACAGAAAAATTTCGTCCTCGAAATTGCAAAGAACCAAAAACGAAACAGAACGGGAAACAAAACAAAGGCATACCAGATCAGAACACGAAATGTGGATAACTAAAATAGCTTCGGTTATGAGTTCATAGATGCAGAGATGAGGATACAATTAGCTAATGATGTTGGTTTCAGATTAAGCTTCTTGGCAAACGGATTAGATATGACGAAATGATGCAAAGACAAAACGATCACAAATGAAAAGAAAGCCGGTAATGGTACCTGATGAGTCCTCCGTATGATCACGAGTATAAGCATAAACTCGACCTAAAGTGGGTGCTGGCCTAGCCGAGTCCGTCGGTACAATATGGTTCTTCTTGGGACAGTCCTTCACCCGATGATGAGTAGAGCCGCATGAGAAACAGCCGCCGGTAATCTTAAAGCAAGTACCCGGATGCGCCTTCCCGCAAGTAGCACATAGGGGTGGAGGAGGCAAAGCCTCGATAGTCCTCCTCTGTCCGCGACGATCACCATCCTGCCTAGAAGCTGACCTCGAATCCCGACCTCGCTGATCACGACCATGGTCCGCCCGATCTCGTTCCTCATAACTCCTATATTCTCGACTCTGGCCCTGACGACCCTGCTCCCTGGAGTTTACCCGATTACCGTCCCTATCCTCTTTATTAGAACCCTCGTCCGCATGTAGCAACTCAATGTTACGCGCAGCATCCTGAACCGCAGCCACATCCTCGTACTCAAAGTTTACCACACGATCTAGTACCCACCTCTTCAATGCCCACTTGAAATGACGAGCCTGACGATGAGCATCCCCAGTAACCTCCGGCCCAACAAAGCTGGCCAAGCGCAAGAATCGCTGCATAAACTCACCCGAAGACTCACGATCCCCCTGACGAATCGTCGCATACTCTCTCTCGTATCTCTGCTGCTCCGATAATGGAATATACTGCCTATAGAACACCTCAATGAAGTCCGCCCAAGAACAGGTCTCAGCATAGTCATCTCCTTTTGCTTGAACAAGAGCAGTCCACCAATTAAGAGCGTCACCCTCCAGCTTGAATGTGGCCAAACGAGTTTTAAACTCGTCAGCACATCCGAGAACTCTGAACAACTTCTCGACATGGGTAATCCAGTCCTCTGCCTCATGGGGAGTGGCAGCGAACCTGAAAGAGAGAGGCTTGAGCTTATTAAACCTCTCGATCCAAACGTGGATACCAACTGGTGGAGCAGCGGGAGGAGCAGTGGGTGGAGCAGTGGGTGGAGCATCGCCACCACCACCACCAGAAGAACTTGCCCCATTTCTGATGTTATTGGTGACTTGGGTCACCAATTGAGGAAGAGCAGCAGCCATAGCAGCGGCTATCATGGCCTCAAAATCAGGGCCATCATTCCCATCAGTGTACTGAGTAAAGCGCGTATTCACCATCTGAACGATTACAAAAATGATTAGCAGAAAAAATAGGAAGAATAAGCACGAAGGGAAAAACAGAACAGAATCCTAATGCCTACCCAAATCCTCACCAGTCAAAACTTAAGTCCTAAGGGTCAAATCCTAGGGTCCACATGATTCACAGGTCATGGCTTATGTACTACAGGTCGCAGCCTGGGCTCTGATACCATAATTGTAACACCCCAACCCGACAAGGGTAAAGGTGTCACATCACGGTGACAAATCAGAGCATAAATAATACACAGCGGAAGCCATAAACCAAAATCAATAAGAAAATCAAGCCAACACGGCTTAAACCAAATTACATGAGTTCCAAAAGATAATGATAAACCAAGGGAATAAAAAAAAGAAATAGAATCCCGAATAAACAAATGTCATAATATAAAGGTGGTAACTAAGGTAGGTCTCCAAAACAATCTCTACTCTCATCCCAAAGCAATCCCAGCTCCTAGCTTAGATACCTGCCGCATGGAAAAAAAGAAATGCGGCTGAGCTACAAGAGCTCAGTGAACAGATACATATACAAAGTAATAATAACGAAACGGAAATAAGATATGGTACAATAGGAAATGTCATAAGGTACAAACAATAAGAAGGAAAAAGGAACAATATAGGATAGTAATCCACCACGAGACCAGACAAATCAGATAATCATATACAATAACCATAGAGGAGCGACCTCTCAGATATGTGAAGGGCATGTATCGCACACAGTACCAATCACCAGACAATATCAAATCATATACATAGATAATCCACTAAACAAAACAGATCTAGGATGCATCCATACGCCCCTACCCAATCACATGCAGACCAAAACAAAGGGACGGTGTGTAACATCACTCCAACACACTAGAGTCACGCCATCGGTGCATCAATGACATGGCCATGTTACCTTCATGGCTAGGGTCACAAATTTTGGCTCGGGTATCAAACTAAGAGTCATGTGTCAAATCAAATCAGAAGTTCATATCCAAAGGTCCAATACAGATAGTTCATAACAGATGGTTCATATCAAATCATTTCAGAAATAGTATCAAAGGTCCAAATCAGAGTTTAACAGATCAAAGTATACAAAACAAAGGTCATATCGAAGGTTCACAACAAAGGGAAACATAGCAATGGCTTTGGGAAAACTTAACGAATCAGAAATCAAATCATGTCAAAGGAATAAGACACCCTTACTGAAAAAGGGCAGAGTATCTGTACCTTATTCAAATGCAAGCACAAAAGAACAAAAGCAGAAAGCACTGAGACAGATCAGGACCTCTCCCTATCCACACCTAGAGAAAGTAGAAGACAAAATTACTAAGGGGTTCAAGTTCAGATTTCCATCTTTAATTATCTATTCATTTTATGAAACCTTCCAGATTTAGTAACTTTCTATTTTTAGCAGGTTTCCATATTTAGCAATATTCAAATGATATGAATTAAGTTAAGTCATTAATTAGCTTATTATGGAGATAATATTCATTTTGACAAGTTATACAAATTTTAGGGTTAAACATGACAAGTTTTCATAGTTTAGGGTTATAAATGTAAATGTACCAAAGTTAAAGGTTTAAAGTAGAAATATCATAATTATACCATCCAATTACTTATGTTTTCCAGAATTACTCTTTTACCCTTCTAGTTTCATAATTTACGATTTACACCCCTTTAATTAATTAATTTACATATTAAACCTTATAATTATATAATTTACACTTTAACCCTTATCATGTTTACATTACACATCAAGCCCTTTTTAGTTCACCAAATTACAGAAAATAACCTTTAATATTAATATGTATAACAACAGCCCCTCATAGTTTCGGTATTTACATATTTAGTCCTTATACTTTATAAAATGCAAATCGAATTATATATTTAACCATAATTACATATTAAGCCCTTAAATACTCAAAATTACACTTTTCACCCTTCATAATATTATTTACACCGTGAACCTTTAAGTTTCCAGAAATTACACTTTTAGTCCCTCTACTTATTTATTTTACAAATTGAATTACACTTTTATTAATTAATCAATTAAACCATTTTAAACACAAAATTTACACATGAGACCTTCATGTTATATTTTATACGAATTCTACCAGGTCCAAGTAATATTCTAAAAATACCCCACAAGTTTCATAATTTACAAAACACACCCTTATCTATTTAAAACTACAAATCGTATAACATATTAATTTATATAAAACAACCCTAATTGTCACCATCATTAAACAATCATTACCAAAACCTTAAAGTGCATTAATGACCAGATCTCATCCCCAAAACCCTAACCCTAGCTCCTTTGTTTTAATTTCTATTTCTTTCTTTTATTTCTTAAAATCCGGTTTCAAGATTAAATCACCACGACTTATATATACCTCCACAATTCAAATTATTATTTTTATCAGATCATATGTATTATATAGAGTTCACATAAAATTATTCTCATGCCCAGAAAATTCGTATAGAATTATTTAAGGTTTTATCACGTTTTTAAGGTTTAATTCACGAATAAATTATAGATCATGCATGATTTGATTCTAATATTTTTCATGAAGCTTATATGATGTAAGAATCAAGGGAAAAATACCAAACCAAATATTGGACGTGTAGAATGAGCGGATCGAATATTGTTCCACAATAAATAAATCGACACCAACAATTCCTCCACAAGCGAACGAATGATCCCACAACCTTGTAGCCATTTTTCACAGAGTATATACGTTATAAGGAGTTTGAGAAAAATGCTAAACGAATTTTATAGGGCTCGAATGAATTATTTTGGAATATACCTCACGAATTGACAATAAATTCTCCACGCTCGAATCAAGCAAGACACGACCCCAAAACTATTTTTTCACGAATTATATATGATGTGAGGGACATGGGAAAAATAACAAAAGAATTTTATAATGGTCGAATGGATCATGGAATAATTTACCTCAAAAATGACACTCGACAAGGAAATTTTCACAACGATCGAACCAGCCAATGTACACCTTCAAACTTATTTTTCTTGGCTTCTATGGATGATAAAGATCACAGGAAAAATGGCCTTAGAGCTCAAATAATTCGGATGGAATGGGAATGAATTTTATTAGGATTTCTTGATTATTCGGTTTGGTTTTTAAGAAGAAAATGATAGAACCCCATAAATAATTGATTGTGCCGTGATTTTTGGGGGAGGGTTGAGGCCAAATTTTCGGTTCTTCAATGGACCAAATCAAGGATTTAATGTTGACACATTTTCCTTATTTATTTTAATACTTATCTTATATTTAATTAATTAAAATCAATTAAACAAATTAAATATATATATAATTCGGTCCATATAACATTTTAATGTGTTACAATAATTTTTGTGGCATGAACAAAATTTAAATGGTGACTTATAATTATTTTGTTGCATATATGGTTTAATTTCAAGGGTTTTATAATTTAATTGTATTTTATATAGGTTTTAATTAAATACTAAAATTGTAAGGGCATTTTAGTCTTTTTACATGTTCTAGATTTTTAGGTATTACACTTTCAGAATGTTCTTTGGTTCAGCTTGTGAGAGAAAACATACAAACAAGCAAGAGTTGGAAAACTCATGCTGTTTTGAAGCATAAAGGGCATCAAGAAGCCCTTGTTGGTCTGAAGACATCAGTTGTTTCCTTGTCTTCACACCTGACTGTACATCTCCTATCACATTATCTAGGGAGTGGACTTTATGAATCCTGGTGTGTGGGGTTGAAGGAACTTGATAGTTAAGTGTGATATTGGTCAAATCCACCTCTCTATCTGAGAAATCTGCTTCATTTGAGTCTGAAGGGCCAGCAGTAGTATCATTTGGCCTAGCAGCAGAATGCTCTGTCTCAGCAGCACTATCAACAGCAGAAACCTTTTCTTGCTCTTCTGTTCCATCTTCCTTGCTTTCATCTTCAACATCTTCTTTAGCTTTACCAGAAGAAGATTCATCATTTGTTGAAGTTGATGCCACACTTGTACTTGACCATATTGGCATCCAAACATGATCTTGATTTGTCTCCTTTTCTAACCTTGCTTCATCTATTGCTTGTGAACCTGAAAAATCATTAGTTTCTGCAACAACAGACACATAATTCATTGATTTGGTTAGAAATTCAAGATCAAATAACCATTTTGGTCCTTGACCTTCTACATTGGATTTGTTCTCCAAAAACTCCACATGTAGATTTTCTTCTACTATCCTAGTTCTTGTGTTGTATACTCTAAATGCTTTACTATTGAGAGAGTATCCAACAAAGAAACCTTCATCTGCTTTACCATCAAACTTTCCTAAATGGTCTAAGGTATTTAGAATTGTCACATGATATCCAAAAGGTCTAAGAAATCCTATTGCAGGAGTTCTACCTCTAAAAATCTCATATGATGTCTTATTGTGAGGTTGTACCACTAAAACTCTATTTTGAACATAGCAAGCAGTGTTGATTGCTTCAGCCCAAAAAGTTATAGGTAGCTTAGAATCAGCTAACATAGTTCTAGCAGCTTCTATCAGTGTTCTATTCTTTCTCTCAACAACACCATTCTGTTGTGGAGTTCGAGCAACACTAAATTCTCTCCTAATACCTTTTTCTTTGCAGAATTCATCCATAACTCTATTCTTGAATTCTGTCCCATTATCACATCTAATGACTTTTACTTTCTTGTCTACTTGGTTTTCTATCTGTGTAAGAAATGTCTTAAGAATGCTAGAAGTTTCATCCTTAGAGCCTAAAAAGAAAACCTATGTAAATCTGCTATAGTCATCGGTTATAACAAGACAATATCTCTTATGCATTATACTACTTACTGAAACAGGTCCAAATAAGTCCATATGCAGCATAAACAATGATTGATTGATAGAGTTAAAAATCTTGGGCTTACAAGTGGCTTTGTGTTGTTTGCCTTTAAGACAAGCAATGCATGTTTGATCATTTTCAAATCTTTTGTAAGGTAAACCTCTTACCAAACCATTCTTAACAATTTTATTTATGGTTTTGAAATTAATATGACCAAGCCTTCTATGTCATTTCATTGATTCATCCAATGTGGCCTTTTCTACAAGACAAGTTAAATCCTTTTTGGGAACAATGTTCTTCATGTCTACACTGTACATATCGCCTTTTCTAGGAATTCTAAGAAGTACTTGACTTTCATCAGGCATCTTAAAATCATGAGAAAGTACAAGAAATTCAGTGTCACAGAAAAGAACTTTGTTCTTTTTGTCACACATTTGTGAGACACTAAAAAGATTATACTTAAGCTCTTGTACATAGTACACATCTTCAAAATCTAAATTTCCGGTTTTAATTGTACCTTTACCAGAAATTCTTCCACCAATACCTCCTTCAAAGTTAACATAGCCTCCATCTATTGATTTGAAATCTGAGAGATAAGACTTGTTGCCTGTCATGTGCCTTGAACATCCACTATCTGAGTATCCTTGATCTCCATCATCTGTTGATGAATGTTCCTGCACATAATTAAGAGTATTAGTTTTCTTTGGGGACCTAAACCATTACTTACTTGGATCTGCCTCTTGCATCAACGTAATTCAATCTTTTAAGCACAGTTGATGCAACATTGGATTTAAGAATCCAACATGCTGAGGCCTTAACAGCATTTGCCCTGTTTTCCCAAGTAGCAGTATGAACTACATGCTTAGCAGTAGAAACTGCTAGCTTTGTAGTTGTTCCCTTTGGTTTCCAAACTTGTTTTTGGACCACTGCTTTTGTTTGAATCGGACTTTGAAAAATCTTAGGTGCATGTTTGTAAGATGTTTTTGCACTTTTAGCTGTTGATTTTGGGTTAACAGTCATCAATGTTCTAGCAGCAGAATAATTTTGTTTAGCAGCAGAACCATTTGGTCTAGCAGCAGGATTTGTGTTTGGGCTAGACTTGTTTGAGACTGTTCTGGTTTTGTTCTATTAAAACTAGAGTAAAAGTGAGTTTGAGGAGTTTTCCTTTTGTAATTCACCCTATTGTTTACATACCCAGATACCCATTGGTTGCAGAAAGCTGCAAGATGGTCAAAACTACCACATGTATAACAAGCTTTGTTGTAAAAAACAAAGTCATCACCTAGTTGGTTAGACTTGAGGTTATTCCAACTCCTTTGGTTACCTCTGGGCTTATTAGTAGTTCTATATTGTTCACAATATTTAACTGGTTGCCTAACATGTTTAATGTTGGATTTAGGCCTATCAGTATCCTTTTTGACCACTTTAGGAACCTTTGTTCCTGCTTTCTTAATTTTTTCAGGTTTAGACATAACCTGTTCATCATCACTATCAGATGTACAGTCTTCCACTACTATATCATCTGCTTTCTTAACAAAGGACACCTTGTCCTTAGGAAGTGAAGTTTTATTTAAACTTTCACTTGCTTTCTTAGGCTCATCAACAACTACATTAGGTTTTGATTGAACACCATATTGTAGCTCATGTTGTTGAAATTCAGTAACTCTTGAATGCTCTATGTTTATCCCTGGGGGTTTAGGGATACCTCTGTATGGAGGTGGAACACTCTTATATCCTAACCCATTCTTAGCTTTGTTAATCACTTGACATTCAACTATGTTGGCTGCACTTCTAGAAGCATGTTCTAGAGTTTCTACACTCAATTGAATATTTTCACTTTCCTTTTTGATCCTGTCATAAGCCACTCTCAAAAGCTTAATTTTAGCATCTCTAAAGAAAATGTCCTGTCTAAGAAGAGCTTTGTCATCAAAAAAAAGCAAGCTCATTTTCTTTGTAGTATAGTATCTGCTTTTCTGTTGATTCTAAACCACACTTATAATCAACTAAGTCTTGACGAGTTCTACTTAGCTCCTTTTGTTGATTATCATAATGTTTCAATAAAGTTTGAAGTTCATTAAGAGCAGTACAAGCATTTGAACAAGCTTTATGAGTTTGTACCTTATCAGCAGAAAAAGCCATAAGTGCCATCTGAGTAGGAGTTTCTTCTTCATCTGCTAAGAAGCTCCAATAAAAACCTAAGCCATCAATAGCTACCATAGCTTTTGGCTCAGAAACCTCCCTTGTTTTGGATGTGCTTCCAAAACCTTTATTCTTGCTATCTTGCTGCTTTGGCCTTCTGCAATCTCTTGAGAAATGACCCATCATGTGGCAGTTGTAGCATTCTATCTTTGACTTGTCAAAACCAGCAGTATCATTGCTGCTGATTGTGAGCTTCTTCCCCGTCCTTTTGATAGAACTTCCTAGCTCTCATGCTAAGAAGAGAAATTTGCCAATTTAGGTCCATTTCCTCCAGATCATCATCATTGATCTCTTGGAGGTCTTCATGCGTTAACATGGACCCATCTTTCTTGCTTGTGAGAAAAGCACAGCAAGTGTTCTCATCTAAAATACCCATGGTACTGCTTGATGAACTAGCAGCACCAACACCATCAACAACTTTCACCTCTTCACTTGATTTTGAGGTACCAGGAGTTGACATAAATGCCATGTTCCCAGTATTAGAACCAGTATCTCCACTTCTTTTCTTCAAATCTTGCTCCATAATCTTAAAGTTTCTATACAAATCTATCAATTCCATTATATCAAGGTCTGGCTTATTCTTCCAGACAACAACATGCATAGCCCACTCTTCTGGTAAGCTTATCAGAAATTTTGAGTTTAAGTCTTCTTGAGGCATTTCTACACCAAGAATAGCGAGTTGGCTCACTATATTCTGAAGCCTATTAAACATATGGTCAAGAGATTCATTGTTTGTAGAGGAGAAGTTTTCAAACTGCTGCTTGAGCAGTGTCTTGTGGGTTTTCTTGGTGGCTTCATTTCCACCATATCTGGCAATAATGGCTTCAAATAATGACTTGGCATCCTTAAATTGGCCGAAGTTTAAAAGTTGATAATTGGGAATGGTCATCATCAGCATTCTTCTTGCCTTCAAGTCATTTTTCTTCTTTATTCTGTCTTCTGCAGATGTTGGCTTTGTCTGCAGAGTTGTCACCACTTTGCCTTCCACAGTTGATGTAGTGGTGGTAGGCTGGTAAGAGTTTTCATCTTCAATAATTTTCCAAAGTGCATAGTCCTGCACTTGGAAATATTGCTCTATCCTCAGCCTCCACATTTCAAGCTCATTCTGTTTGAGCATGGGTAGTTTTGCAGCAACATTGGTCTGAATAGATTCAACATCCATTTCTTCTTCTTCTTCTTCTAAATCAATAATATCAACCTGCTCTGATACCACTTGTTGGGGGTTCGATACACTGATAAGGTGGTTAAACCTTTTGTACTTTGTGTATATGATATATTGAGTTAATATGATTAAGTATGCGGAATCTACTTAATCACACTTAGAAGGTTATTTGTGTTATGGAAATGGAACAGTGATGTTTGTTATAGAAAAATGAACAAAGAAACTTATCACCAAACGATTCAATATTATTAAGATAATAATACGAGTGATCTTGAATTATCACTAGGGTTATAACCTTGAATCTTAAATGTTTCTATGACTTGTGATATGTGTGTTTGTTCTATCTATTCAACTGTTATGAAAGTTCTAATCTTGGCACACTATTAGATACATTCAAAAGACACACACTAATATCTAAGTCTAAGAGCTTCTTTTATAACACAAGAAAGATCTTTACAATATTGTCAAGTTTAATCGAACGCTTGCTTTGAGAGTGTCAGTCATTAAGATACAACTTGTATCTATGTTTACAACTTGTTCTGTGAATATAACATTATGACTGATCACATGGGGTAAGATATTATCAACTGTGTATTGCTGACTTTAATACATATAATATCTTTGTATACTTATCCATTTAGCAGTAGAATACGCGACAGCTGTTACTTCAGCAGCATGATGAGAATACTAGCAGCAGAATCATTCAGCTGCAGAATGTTAACACTAGTAGCAGTATCAAATAGCACTAGCAGCAGAATCATACTTAAAGTATTTCTTTGAGTAGAACCCGATATCAAACTTCTTGAATATTTAATTCCCAACATATGTGACTTATGCATTTTATGACAAATTTGGAGATGGAAAGTATGAAGTGAATAAGTACAATAGAAGGATAGCAAGGGATGTTAAGATTGACATTCATGGTTACATTTTTACTATGGGCTTGATTGTTGATGAGTATGAAGACACTACGGACCCTTCCGTTGTGTTTGGTAGGAATTTCTTGGTAGCAACAAAGTGTACTCTTGATTTTGGTTTAGGAGAGATGCAACTTAAGATTGGGGAATTGCAAGATGATAAGGATGTTGATTGGTTGATTGAGAAAATGGAAGAGGCTTGTGAAAATGAAGATGGTACTTTAGGGAGCACGGAAATAGTCAAGATGGGAAAAGCTTCTCGTCTAAAACAAAAAATACCCACCATTCAAAGGTCTTATACCTGCACCATCGTTACTACCACAACCTACTACACTACTCAAGGGAGAAAATTCTTCCAATCCAACACCCTCACCAAAAGAAACACCACCCAAAGAAACCATTGATGAAGCCAAATGTGTTGAAGAAATCACCGCAAAATTCAAGGAATTACTTAATGAGAAACCCATACTCCATGTGTAACACCCCAACCCGGCAAGGGTAGAAGTATTACGCAAATGGTGACATATCAAAGGCAAGCATAACATACGACTTACATAATATAAATGGTTTACAATATTACAAAGGAAATATGCCAAATCTACGTAGTCATACATAAATGAATACTAAAACTAAGGTATCGCCTTCAAAAGCTAATCTCTCATCCCAAAGCAAACCCAAGCTCCTGGCTTCCTACTAAAACCTGCCGCAGGAAAAGAAATGCGGCTGAGCTTAAAAAGCCCAGTGAACAGATATATAATAAACGGGAACCAAAATCAAATGGAACTGAATAGACATATCATAATGAATGAGATATAAGAAAAGAAAATAAAGAGTAAAGGTTTAGGACAGTCATCCACCACGAGCCCATAACTCAAAGTCATAATCTCAAAGTCAACATCTCAAAATCATAGTCTCACAATCAGAGGGGATACCTCTCAGGCAACCAGATAATATGAGGGGTGTCCTCATGTATCAAAGGGGTGGAGTAGCTAGCTCCCAGAAATGTGAAAGGCGTGTATTGCACACAGCACCAGTCACCTCAAAGTCATACTCAAAGTCATAGTTAAATCCACTAAACATACATGCCTAGGATTGCAATCCATACGCCCCCACTCAAAGTCAATCTCAAAATCATAATCTCAAAGTCATCATGGCCATATCATAATATAAAAGGGGACGGCGTGAGAAATCACTCCCCCACACAGGAGTCATGCCAGTGGTGCATCACAGACATGGCCAGGTTACCTTCCTGGCTAGGAAACAAAAAGGTGGCTCGGGTATCAAACTAAGAGTCATATCTCAAGGTCATCTCAAAGTCATATATCAGAAATGTATCTCAACGTCATATCAAAGCATATCTCAAGGTCATGTCAAAAGTGAATCTCAAAGTCATATGAAAAGTTCACATCAAAAGGTTCATAGCAAAAGGGTCAAAGTATCAGATGGTCAAATTTTCAAAAGGTTTAATATCAAAAGTACTTTTCAAAAGGTTTTCTCTTAAGGTTCATTTAAAACAATGCTTCAAAATAGTTTTCATAAATGGTCTTTCAAATAGTTTTCATAAAACGAACTTCAAAAATTGTTTTCTTAAATCCAATATATCATGCTTGAAAAACCCTTTCAAAATACTTTACTTAAAACATTTCCATCTCATATCAATAAGGTCTTCATATCATAGGTCCAAAATCAGAGATCAAGGTCGAAGCAAAGGTGTCATAGCAAAAGATCGTAACTGAGTATCAATCAGATATTTAACAGATCGGAAAAGAATCATAGGAAACCTTACAGAGAAGGTCAGAATATCTGTACCTTATTCCAAAGCAAAGCACAAACCAAAAGAATAAGATGCAAAGGATCATGTCCTCTCCTTCTTCACACCTAGAGGGGTAGAAAAGAATTACAACCCTTTCCATTTTAAGTATTACAGATGATCGTATTCATAGTTTAGGATTCATAATGTCTTTTACAAAGTTTTAGTGTTCATATAGTAGTTTTCATAATTTAGGGTTCATTTGGTAATTAGCATAAGTTTAGGGTATAATATGAAAATATCATCAAGTTACAGATTTTACAAGTCATGACCTTTGGTTTTAGCCAAATATCCATTTACACCCTTTAGGTTACACAATAAACACATCACACCCTTTAGTTTACAATTTTTACCCGTTTATAACTTCGCACAGTTTTATATACGAAATTGTTAGGTTTTCTATAAATCATAAACCATACAAAAACTCAGTAATAAAATACCCAAAAATTTCCAGAGATGTCCACATGTCTTAAGTATTTTATCAAATTTTTCCAGATTTTATTATGTAGCATAACTATGGATTAAAATTCACCTAAACCAACTCGTCCAGATTTCTGACTGATTTTACTATACGAAAAGTTATTAGTTAGAAAACTTTTAAGAAAAATTCACAAAAATCTACAAAAATTCCAGGAAGTAATAGACATCTTATATATTACCCAGTTCAAAGGAAACCTTCTAACTCGACACGATTTGGAAATTAAAAATCAAAAACCCGGACTGATTTTCCAGACTCACAAATCCGACCAGACACATAATTTTCTAAAAATCAAAAAGTAACCTTCCAGGCCTCTAAAAATTACAAACTAAATTTTCCCAGGTAGCTATTTCAATGAACTTAGTTTTAGGCTTTTACAAAACTCAAAAACTCGATTCCATCATAAAGTTACAACCGTTTAAAGTTGAACAAAATTCCAACTCAGAATCAGACCTCACAGAAACATGTCCATTTTAGGGTTTTTGATATCCAAATCATAAGTTTTTCACTCCAAACGATTTTGGTTGAGTCCATAACATATTTAAATCATTCTATATCAGTTCATAACATATTTAAATCGAATCAAACACCATATAAACAGCCCCTTCGATTCACAAAATCAGTTTTTAGGGTTTTTAGGGTTTTTATGATTTCATGTGATTAATTTTTGATTCATAATTCGAATAGAACACATATAGGCGAAAGGATGATGGAACAAGTGATACTATACCCTTGTAGAACACGAAGAACACGAACTCAATGGATCAAAACACCACACGAAAGCCTCTTTTCTCCTTCCTCTCTTGATTCGATCGACAAGGGCAAGAAACAAGGGGATTAGGGTTTTTGTTGTTACAAATCAATTCACAAGGACTTAAGACATTGAAGATAGGATACCTTAAGATGAATAACACAACAATGGAGCAAAATCAAGCCTCCTTTGCCTCTCCCAATTCTCGACAGCCACAAAGAAGAAGGACAGCAGGTTGTTTTTGGTGTTTAGGGTTTTCTTGTGGTTGATTTGATGAAGTTCGGTGTTAATATGGGTCAAAAGGAAGTATGGGCTGTTAGTAACATGTTGGGTCGTGGGTTTTGGAGGAGGGAACAAGGGTAAAGCCCAAACACACAATACATATGCCAAGTTTCATTTTCTTCCTCGTTTCATAACCGCGACTTACACGTAACCAATTTTTAGAACAACATAATTATAACTCATTGGATTTTTTGGTTCAAATGACTAAGTAACACTTATAAATATTATTGGTAGCTCGTAAGATTATTGTATGGTGCCTCAAAAACATTCCATGTCATAATTGTTTCGTTTTCATATGTTCTGTGATTTATTTGTGAGTTATATATGTTTTATTTAAATTTTCAAATTCTGAGGGCATTTTGGGTCTTTTAGTACGTTTTAGATTTTTGGGTTTTACAACTCTTCCCCTCTAACCGAAAAATTTCGTCCTCGAAATTTGCCAAGAATCAGAAGTGAAAGGATCGAAAACAAAATGGGGACGTACTAGATCAGAATTCAAAATGCGGATAACTAGCTCATATCGATTCCTCGGTTTCCCAGGTAGCCTCCCGTTCTGGGTGGTTCTTCCAACGAATCTTTACGAACGGAGATGAAACGAAACAGAAGACACAACGGCAGCGAACGAAAATGTAAAAAGACTTGTTTCTCATGACTCTTCGTTACCGATCCAAAAGTAACTTCAGTTCCCAGAATTGACATATCATACGGAATTCAGATTGCAAGGATCATATTCAAACATGACGAATGGTTATCATATTCTCTCAGAAGAGATGCAAGGATACGCAAGATTGTGACGGATATGCCGTCCATAGCATTCGATTAGACAAATCAGATGAGATCGTACAGAAAATAAATTGTAGGTGATATCAAATGGAAGAACTTATAGTAGAACTTAAGACTCTTATCGGAATTACAAAGGTCAACAACCGCGTAACGAGAAGCCAAACGTATCAAATCATATAACGGCGAAACAGATTAAGCGTATAGGTGGAACGAACCTAAATCTTACAAATGCGAAATTTCTCACATCTCTAATCAAAATTCTAAGGTTTCTAAAGTACTCCTCGAAATATCCTATGAACACAATGAGGGTACGTCATATGACGTAAGTATTATCACGTTCGCGAACCGTCATAATACCAGCATCATATGAGTATACCATCATGATGGTCATACTTTATCTCAAGTCGCGAACAAACCACTTATCTTAACCACCTATCAGTCTTTCTACCTCCTAAGGTTGGTCCAAATCAAACAACACTACGGATTCTACATCGGAGGAATTTGAACGTATAAATAGCGTAACGGAATGTGTATACCTTAAAATGAAACTCGTCGTCGAAACGTTAGGTCTTCCACAATTCATCATCTTTCTCATAACGAAACCATCATCCAAACAAATGCATAACGAACACAGAACGAAATTTCTAGTAAGGTAAGGCTCATTCAAAAGATCCTATCGAAAAGTAACGGAAACTTAAGTGGTCTTAAGAGGAGATGAATTACGTCTTCAATATCTTCATCCTTTACAAAATCAAATCTTCCAAACGTTTACTACAAAATTTCATCCATTCAATTTTATGATCTCGAATCTTTTCAAATTCCAAGTAGTCTCTCTCTTGTCACTTCATACGATCATAGGTTGAAAAAGGAACTCATAAACTTGAGTCTGGTTCCTCAAGTCTTCGACACTTCTTCTGTACACTTCGGTGTGGTAGCGTGAATCTCCGACGTGATCACCGTGCATACCTCCATTTGCGAGTCTGCTTCAGCTCTCAATTCATCTTAGTACAACTAAAATGACTTAGAGAAACAAGGTTGCATGTCTCCTACAGGTCTTCTAGCATGATTCAAAATTCACCAACTCAAACTGCTGTGGACTTCCTGGTTTATGTGCTGAAAGCTCATCTTCTACGGTCTGGTCGTCTTGATGCCCAACTGAAATCTCCACGTGCTGCTTGAAGTATAATCGAGTCTCATCTCAGTCTGTCTTCTCCTCACCTGCTTCTCTCTTGGTAACGCATGTCACGAACCTCTTCTACACAGCTTCTACAAGTTTTCTAACTCTGACAATGGTCTTCAGTCTTGGTCCTTTTCGTGGAAGCTCTTTTGTCATCGGATACCTGGTGGTGTTGTCTGCTACAATCTCTGATCGTCAAGTAAATCTATTCTCCTAGAACAAAAGGGTCGGTTCACTTCATACTAAAAATGGTCAACGTGTCCCTCGTTCGTCTCTGAGCACAAACATACTGTCATACTATGACAATTGTTCGAATACTTGCGAAAACATGAGTCTTCTAGCCAATACAATTGACATCATTCAAAACTCATAGTGGTCACACGGGTACGAAAGTAACTTCAGGAAATATTCTTAGGGAAAAACTTCATATCACAAATCTTCCTCTTCACAAATCAAATTGTAAGGCTTCGAGGAACTTAAACTCAACTAATCGACTTCCTTCTCAGATGTTCTTGTGGTTACTTCTTCCGTCTTTCAAACTCAAATGAGGTCGTCTGCTACAGAGTTTCAAAAATAGAACAAATCAAATATTGATACGCGGAAATGGAATAATGATTTCGGTCACATTCACGATGGTTGGTGTGCCGCCGCACACTTCTCTCTTTCTTCTTCATAAACAACAGGAGCATTCAAAGAGATCACTGAGGTAAACAAACTCATATTTCATCAGTTCCTACAATCTCTTAACTTCTTCAATATCGCGGTTTCGCCAATTCAGATTAGTTCAATGCAAACTTTACTTCCCAAACGGATTTCAAAAGGTACGTCGGAAACACCAGAAATTCGTACATCAAGACTTCCAAATGTCGGAGCTTTCCAAGAATGGATATTAACAGGCGTTAGGAGGAAAATTGGGAATCAAGAGATCGGAGTATGTGCTTCATAGCACAATAATCATAACAGATTCAAATGATTGAAAATATCCTAAAAAATATGGTGAAGCAGATTGTGAAGGGTCACATTTCCAAATATTGTAGTTTACGGTAGCTTCACGGAAGCCACCCATCCAAAATCAAAAGACTTCAAAGTCCAATACATCCAAGGTAAGCGGATTCTCAGAACGAATGTGGTGGTCAAATCATACGGATAGTTCACATATCAAATTTAGGTACATGGTTCATCAAAGTGTGGGATGGGAGAGTATTAGAATATATCAAGGTCAAATATATCAAGTTGAAGGTTAGAATTTCAAACAGTTTCAAAGATTGGAATCTTATAACATAGGAATGATAGGGTGTGCGCCGATAGTAATACGAACATCGTCTAACTGTCAGAGTTGAGATGTATGAAACATCAGTTATTAGCATCAGCATGCTCCGATAACAATTCCGTACTAGACAAATGTCAACATCAAATCCTTCCAAAGTTCATTCCTCAAATGACGGAAGGTAAGACTTCCTCGTCTTCTGAGATAAACGTTCTTATAAGGTGTGACTAAAGGCAAGATTCAGAGTGATGCGGAAGCAAATACTACTCACATGGATGTCCTAGTCTACCCATTCCTCACCGGTTGTACTTATGTTCTTATGGGAAAAATACTCAAGTAACTTCGCAAAGGTTATCCTACGAGCGCCTACAGTGGAAACTTAGGGGTCCTAACTTACACAGGCCAAGGGTAGATGTACTACAAGTCGCAAACCTGTCTCTGATACCATAATTGTAACACCCCAACCCGGCAAGGGTAGAAGTATTACGCAAATGGTGACATATCAAAGGCAAGCATAACATACGACTTACATAATATAAATGGTTTACAATATTACAAAGGAAATATGCCAAATCTACGTAGTCATACATAAATGAATACTAAAACTAAGGTATCGCCTTCAAAAGCTAATCTCTCATCCCAAAGCAAACCCAAGCTCCTGGCTTCCTACTAAAACCTGCCGCAGGAAAAGAAATGCGGCTGAGCTTAAAAAGCCCAGTGAACAGATATATAATAAACGGGAACCAAAATCAAATGGAACTGAATAGACATATCATAATGAATGAGATATAAGAAAAGAAAATAAAGAGTAAAGGTTTAGGACAGTCATCCACCACGAGCCCATAACTCAAAGTCATAATCTCAAAGTCAACATCTCAAAATCATAGTCTCACAATCAGAGGGGATACCTCTCAGGCAACCAGATAATATGAGGGGTGTCCTCATGTATCAAAGGGGTGGAGTAGCTAGCTCCCAGAAATGTGAAAGGCGTGTATTGCACACAGCACCAGTCACCTCAAAGTCATACTCAAAGTCATAGTTAAATCCACTAAACATACATGCCTAGGATTGCAATCCATACGCCCCCACTCAAAGTCAATCTCAAAATCATAATCTCAAAGTCATCATGGCCATATCATAATATAAAAGGGGACGGCGTGAGAAATCACTCCCCCACACAGGAGTCATGCCAGTGGTGCATCACAGACATGGCCAGGTTACCTTCCTGGCTAGGAAACAAAAAGGTGGCTCGGGTATCAAACTAAGAGTCATATCTCAAGGTCATCTCAAAGTCATATATCAGAAATGTATCTCAACGTCATATCAAAGCATATCTCAAGGTCATGTCAAAAGTGAATCTCAAAGTCATATGAAAAGTTCACATCAAAAGGTTCATAGCAAAAGGGTCAAAGTATCAGATGGTCAAATTTTCAAAAGGTTTAATATCAAAAGTACTTTTCAAAAGGTTTTCTCTTAAGGTTCATTTAAAACAATGCTTCAAAATAGTTTTCATAAATGGTCTTTCAAATAGTTTTCATAAAACGAACTTCAAAAATTGTTTTCTTAAATCCAATATATCATGCTTGAAAAACCCTTTCAAAATACTTTACTTAAAACATTTCCATCTCATATCAATAAGGTCTTCATATCATAGGTCCAAAATCAGAGATCAAGGTCGAAGCAAAGGTGTCATAGCAAAAGATCGTAACTGAGTATCAATCAGATATTTAACAGATCGGAAAAGAATCATAGGAAACCTTACAGAGAAGGTCAGAATATCTGTACCTTATTCCAAAGCAAAGCACAAACCAAAAGAATAAGATGCAAAGGATCATGTCCTCTCCTTCTTCACACCTAGAGGGGTAGAAAAGAATTACAACCCTTTCCATTTTAAGTATTACAGATGATCGTATTCATAGTTTAGGATTCATAATGTCTTTTACAAAGTTTTAGTGTTCATATAGTAGTTTTCATAATTTAGGGTTCATTTGGTAATTAGCATAAGTTTAGGGTATAATATGAAAATATCATCAAGTTACAGATTTTACAAGTCATGACCTTTGGTTTTAGCCAAATATCCATTTACACCCTTTAGGTTACACAATAAACACATCACACCCTTTAGTTTACAATTTTTACCCGTTTATAACTTCGCACAGTTTTATATACGAAATTGTTAGGTTTTCTATAAATCATAAACCATACAAAAACTCAGTAATAAAATACCCAAAAATTTCCAGAGATGTCCACATGTCTTAAGTATTTTATCAAATTTTTCCAGATTTTATTATGTAGCATAACTATGGATTAAAATTCACCTAAACCAACTCGTCCAGATTTCTGACTGATTTTACTATACGAAAAGTTATTAGTTAGAAAACTTTTAAGAAAAATTCACAAAAATCTACAAAAATTCCAGGAAGTAATAGACATCTTATATATTACCCAGTTCAAAGGAAACCTTCTAACTCGACACGATTTGGAAATTAAAAATCAAAAACCCGGACTGATTTTCCAGACTCACAAATCCGACCAGACACATAATTTTCTAAAAATCAAAAAGTAACCTTCCAGGCCTCTAAAAATTACAAACTAAATTTTCCCAGGTAGCTATTTCAATGAACTTAGTTTTAGGCTTTTACAAAACTCAAAAACTCGATTCCATCATAAAGTTACAACCGTTTAAAGTTGAACAAAATTCCAACTCAGAATCAGACCTCACAGAAACATGTCCATTTTAGGGTTTTTGATATCCAAATCATAAGTTTTTCACTCCAAACGATTTTGGTTGAGTCCATAACATATTTAAATCATTCTATATCAGTTCATAACATATTTAAATCGAATCAAACACCATATAAACAGCCCCTTCGATTCACAAAATCAGTTTTTAGGGTTTTTTAGGGTTTTTATGATTTCATGTGATTAATTTTTGATTCATAATTCGAATAGAACACATATAGGCGAAAGGATGATGGAACAAGTGATACTATACCCTTGTAGAACACGAAGAACACGAACTCAATGGATCAAAACACCACACGAAAGCCTCTTTTCTCCTTCCTCTCTTGATTCGATCGACAAGGGCAAGAAACAAGGGGATTAGGGTTTTTGTTGTTACAAATCAATTCACAAGGACTTAAGACATTGAAGATAGGATACCTTAAGATGAATAACACAACAATGGAGCAAAATCAAGCCTCCTTTGCCTCTCCCAATTCTCGACAGCCACAAAGAAGAAGGACAGCAGGTTGTTTTTGGTGTTTAGGGTTTTCTTGTGGTTGATTTGATGAAGTTCGGTGTTAATATGGGTCAAAAGGAAGTATGGGCTGTTAGTAACATGTTGGGTCGTGGGTTTTGGAGGAGGGAACAAGGGGTAAAGCCCAAACACACAATACATATGCCAAGTTTCATTTTCTTCCTCGTTTCATAACCGCGACTTACACGTAACCAATTTTTAGAACAACATAATTATAACTCATTGGATTTTTTGGTTCAAATGACTAAGTAACACTTATAAATATTATTGGTAGCTCGTAAGATTATTGTATGGTGCCTCAAAAACATTCCATGTCATAATTGTTTCGTTTTCATATGTTCTGTGATTTATTTGTGAGTTATATATGTTTTATTTAAATTTTCAAATTCTGAGGGCATTTTGGGTCTTTTAGTACGTTTTAGATTTTTGGGTTTTACACCATGTTTTGGAACACTATGCTCATTATAGGAAGCTACTTGATGAAATTTCGGTTGAAAAGATGAAACTTGACAAGAAAAGTGTGATTGAGGAAGAGGAAGAAGAGAAAGTTATGGAGAAAGGTTTGCCTAAGAAGAAGGAGGATCCGGGAAACTACCTTATCCCGCTCAAAGTTAATGGAACCATCGCAATAAACGCCTTGGCCGATATCGGGGCAAGTGTGAGTATCATGCCATATAAACTTTATAAGCTTTTGAAGTTAGGAAGAGCTTGTCCTTCTAATGATGTTTTGTTGATGGCGGACAATACCATGGCTAAACCCTATGGAAAAGTTAAGAACGTAAGGCTACAAATAGGTTTCCAAACCTACTTGTGTGACTTCTTGATCTTACATGTGCCCATTGATAAGGAGACGCCTATGTTGGTTGGTCGTCCATTTTTGAGTACAATTGGAACCGTAATTGATAATGGTAAAGGAACAATGGAGATTGATGATGGAGTTGCTAGGAGAATTTACCATGCTAAGAAAAGGAACAAGATTCTAGCGGATGAGGAATCGGATGAGGAAGATTGGTTGGACATGTTTGATATTAGCCATGATAGTGAAGGAAACCCGAAATATGGAATAACCGCAACATCGTTTGAGCATATTAAGGATGATATGGAACGTGCCTTGGCTATGGAAAACTATTTCAATCCTTTCAAAAACATAATTGTGTACAAAAAGATGGTTGATTTTCTTGGTTCTTTGCCAATCAAACTCAAGAATATTGAGTGGACATCCGATGGCTATAGTAAGTATCAAAAAGTTGAGGGAGACAAGGATTGGCATACTAAGATTGAGATCACTAGCCCAAGTGGACGTCGTTTCACTCGTGCGTTTAAGATAAGGGAAACCGATAGGGTACTTTCGGGAAAGTTCAATTCGGAGGATATTCTACTGTTTGGGAATTATTTTGATTGAAGAAAGCGTTTTGGAGGAATAAAGAAGCTTATTACTAAGCTTCCGCTCATTTTGTCTTTGATGAGCCTTATTATGATTGTTTGCAATTTTAATTATTTTTGTTTATTTCGTTATGTTTTGCATTCCTATGTTATTTTTAGTGTGTTTTAGCTTTATAATCTTTTATTAATATGAAGTATTTTAA
Organism: Artemisia tridentata subsp. tridentata; assembly: GCA_021014915.2. NCBI lineage: Eukaryota > Viridiplantae > Streptophyta > Magnoliopsida > Asterales > Asteraceae > Artemisia > Artemisia tridentata. The sequence goes on along the minus strand of CP139501.1, from coordinate 173,086,753 downwards.
GATTATGTTTTAGTTGGTTTTAGTTTGGTTAGTTTGTTTAATTTAAGTTTATTGGAAATGTTTGAAGTGTTTATGAGTTATGGTAACCATTTAAAATTATCGAGAAATTGAGGAACGATTTTATTTGAGTCGGGTTTGTGCTAAATATTTTACCAACCCACGGTTGATTACCAACCTACGGTTGAAGTACCCAACCCACGGTTGAGTCCTCATTTTTGCCAAACAAGAAAAAAAAAAAAAAAAAAAAAAAAAAAAACAAACAAAACAAACACTCTCAACATCATTCCAAGATTGAAGTTTAATTCTTACATTAAGTTTCTAAGGATTCAATGGCATCAAAAAGGGTAAGTAACACCATCCAATTACTTTAATTTGCTCTTAATTCGAATTTGATTTCTAGGGTTTTGAATTGGGCGAATTTTATAGAGTTCGAATTGATTGAATTTTTTTGATGGCGTTACTAGAGGATTGATAATAGGTTTGATTGCAAGTGAAATTAGATGAATTGGTTGAGTATTGAATGAGAATTTGAGGTTTTGAGATTTTGGGTTCATATATGTCGAATTTTTGAGAATTAAAATCAAGATTGATTGGATTTCTTGTGGTATATGGTTATGGATTAGTGTTAGTATGCTATTTGATTAATTATATGGACCACTTCTTTGTTTGATTTTGATTTGATTCAAGGATTTTTGAGGTTTAGGAGTGAAGAGGATATGGAGGTTTAAGCATTTAGAGTAAGCACTAATAAGCTAAATTGAGGAAGGTAGTAACTTGTAAGGAAGTGGGGAAGAGCTAGAAAACAAGTTTGTGATGTTGATGTGCAGTGAAACGTGGCTGGGAACCCCAATCGCCGGTTGAGGCACCCCAGACCACTTGAACCGCCGGCTGAGAGTTGAGCCGCGGCGGTTCAAACTTTCTGTCCCCCAAATTTTTCTGAACCGCCGGCTGGGAACCCGACCGTGGCGGCTCAGACCTACTGTTCATAAAACATAAAAATAAAAATATTTTGCTTTGCTAATTTATCTTACAAGTTAACCTTTAGCTCCAACATTTCTTGTGTGATTGTTTTGTTGTATTTTTGTAGAAATGTGTTCGTCAAGAGGAAGATAACCCACATATTGCTTTGTACGCGAAACAAGATCGAACCATGAAAGAAGCTAGTCTCATGCCAATCACTAGTGAACACTTGAAATGGGGAAAACTAAGCAAGGAAGCTAAAGCTTGTTTTAATAGCCGTTTAGCTAAGTTACAAAGGAAGGAGATTGCAGTACCAAAGTTGGTTAGTTGGGACTTGATCAGGAAGTATAGTATCTATGAGACTCTAGAAAAGTTCCTGGAAGTTAGCACGGAGTATGACGATGGAGTTTTTGAGGATTTTAGTTTGGAGCTCGCTTTGAGGATCAATGAAAAGCAAATCTATAAGGAATGGTGCTTGGAGTTCTTTTCCACCATTTATTTCAACCAAGAGGTAAATTTGAATGACATCTTGAAAGAAAAATGTATTTGGTTTAGATTGGGTGGGGATGATCATGTGTTAACTTTGCCGGAGTTTGGGAAATTACTTGGTTTGTATGATGACAATGACCTTGATGAAGAGGAGTTTGTTGTTCACTTTAGTAAGTTGGAAAGGGAGCCACCAAAATATGTTGGTACTAGAATTTGGAATGAGATTGTAGATTCCAATAGTTCAAGACCAAAGGTGACGGAAATTCATTCAGCGATGGCGAGGCTTTTGCATAAGATGCTTGTGAACTCGTTTGTACACCGGGGTAATAGTCAAGACAAGGTTCATCAACCGGATTTGTGGTTGATTGAGATGATTATGGGTAATCGTGATGGACAGAAGTTGAAGATGAATGTGGTATGGACTTTGGCAGTTTACTTGTCCAAAAGAGCAACTCTTATGTCCGAGCATAGTTATATTAACGGGGGCCATTATGTGTCGAAGATTGGAAGAAGCTTGGGGTATCTTAACCCAAATGAGTTGAATAGGATCACGGTAGTGAAAGACTGTGAAAAGCTTGACAAGAAGAGTTTGAAAGGTTTGCTTGATCATGATAGGATGTGTTTGGTCGAGTTTATTGCAAATGTGGCTCGTAGCCAACCACAACCACAACCTCAACCACAACATATGGAAGAACCTTCGGGGCTAGATTCAGGATGGGGTGAATGGCATGCGAACTTGCCACAAGTTGAGAAAAGAGAAATTTGGAGAGATATGACTTTGATGAGGATTGGACATCAAATGGACTATTGTGCACCGATTCTCACACACCTTGGTCAACAAAGTGTTCCACCATATTCGTTTCCAATGGCTTATGCACCGCCTAGTGTTTCACCTTACCCATACCCATATACACCATATCCATCACAACATGTACCTTACCCAACATCGTCTAGTGCATTTCAAGGAAATGAAGGGTATAATGTTAATCAGGAGGGGTTCATGGGATCAAGAGGTTATGAAGCAGGAACATCGTCGGGAGGTTATGGCATTGGAGCATTGGTTGATTATCGAGGGGACGATTGTGATGACATGGATGATGAATGATTTTGACTATCATTTGAGGTTTATTTATGATGTGTGACGGACAATTATTCTATCTTCTCTCGTACTTTATTTCTAATTATTATTATTATTATGTTTTTTTAGGAACTACTTTTATTCTTAATATTTGATTAGGATTTTCTAATATTATGATTATTATTATTATTTTTGTGTGTTTGTTTTTGTATGTTTTGTGCATGTGTTTATTTTTCAGGTTTGAGATACCATGGAATTATTGCTCGTTCATATGGTTGGTACATTTTTGGAGTTTGGAGTGACCAACTCATGCGTTAAATACCAAATATGGATCTCGCAGGATTTCTCGGTGATATCATTTACTATTTTATTTTCCCTATTTCCTTTGCTTTGAAGTTAATTTTTCACATTGCGGACAATGCAAAACTTAAGTGTGGGGGAGGGAAGTAAATAGTGAAAATGATCTAGTTTTTAAATTTTTGTGATTATTTTGGAGTTTGTTTTATTTCCCTTAAGGAAGTTAGTTGTTTTTACACCTAAAAGATTATATTTAATTAAAACAACTTGAAATTTTCCAATAGCATAAAATGACAATTTGAAAATTTTAACGTATCTCGATTAAGTGAAACAACCTGTTCTTGGGATTGATAACATTACTTGTGCATTTATAGCCTATTCTACAAATATGTGAGGATTTGAGCCTGTCATTTGAAGCATATCTTTATGCTTAAATTCTATTTTCTTGCTATGAGTGTGCCGGTGATTGAATTGATTCTAGAACTTGTGCTTGTCATGCATTACGAATTCCAAAGTAAGGTCACATTCGTGTGATATAGATAAATTTAAATGATAAGAGACAACTTAGGATTTCAACCAAATGGCCTTCCATTTACATATATTGATATATTAGCTAGCCAGATTAGTTAGTTAACCACTTTTTATGGACCCATTTGTTAGCGCTCATTTTTAGCGCTAGATACCCTTAGTTCACCCTTTGAGCCATTCTTTTCGTTTTGTTACATCCAGAAAATACAAAAAAAATTTACACCTTTAAACTTTAGCCTAACCTTTTTGTCAAGTCAAATCGATGAATTACTTGTTGTTGGCGTGAAGAAGTTTTTGATGATTATGAATTTACACTTTGTATTTCAGATATACCTTTCCAACGAAGACGAAGGTAGCTACTTCTTATTTGTATTTTTGAGGTATATGCTCATCCAAAGTATGCGGGATGTGAAAAAAAAAAGAAAGAAGCATTGTGAGTTATTGAATAGCCAATGTTCTAAGACGTGATGATATATATGGTGATCGATGAAAAGAAATAAAAGAGAAAGGAAAAGTTGATTCGGAGGCTATAATCATTTTGGGATACATGGTTCGATTCTTTTTGCAACAAGTGATTTTGGTATTTGACTTGATTATTGTTACATTACTAATTCCACTAAATAATCTCATGCCTTATCCTAACCCTTTTTGCTTTGTGAAGATATCGACTGTACGAATATTCTAGTGACCATCCGGTTCTTGAATAATCGAATAACGCGCCAGCGATCTAAGGTATTTTATTTTAGTGACCATCCATTGTTTGAGTAAATCAAGAATTCGTGCTAGCGATCTATTATATTTGTACAGTAGTTATGTGAGCATAAGTTGATATTAACCCTCAGCCTAACATTTCAACCCGAATAAAAGTCCTCTTTGATAAGTTTATTTATTTCTTACATGATTTGAATTAGTTTTGATACTTGTACAAGCTTATGGTATGAAATGAAATCATGACGGAGCAATCGAGTGAAATACACCACCAACAAAAGAAATGAGTGTGAGTGAATTATATTATTACTTTCTTTTCGTGAGAAGCTTAGTTGTGTTATCTAGCTTGATCGAGTACTTCGTTTAAATTTCACGTATAAATAGTAAAAAACACTTTTTGATCTTTTGATTTGGAAATAAGAAGATTAGTGAACTTTTTGAGAATCGTGATGATTGGCTATTGGAAAACAATTTTTTTTTCAAAAGATTACTTTGCTTGAGGGCAAGCAAAACTTAAGTGAGGGGGATTTGATAACACTCATTTTGTCTATGATAGAGTCGCGTTATTTGTATATTTTTATATATTATTTAGTTATGTTTATGAGCATTTTGCGCTTAAAAGGTATTAAGATATGTTCAGGTCTAGGTACAAGAAAATATCAAAGAATGACGAAGAAAAGCCAAGAGATTAAGAGAATATTAAAGAAAAGATCGACGTCAAAGATATTAATTCATGTTATGATTATTTCTGATGTACAAGAGAAGGTTGTGAAGATTTTTTGAAAGATGGAGTCATGATTTGGTGCTTAAAAGAGTGTTAAAGAATGGAGTTTTATGCCAACCCAAGGTTGAAATTAAATTCCCAACCCAAGGTTGAAGCTGAGATTCAAACCCAAGGTTCAATAGCCCAACCTGAGGTTGAGCAGTCATCCCAGCCGCAGGTTCAAATCTGAACCGCAGGTTGAGATGTGTCTGAGATGAAAGGTTGCATTAAATCAAGGTTTTAACTACCATAATGAATCAAGTCTGATCATCTCCTCTCTTTTATGATTATTGAAGGCTTGTGGCAGTTTTTTTTGGGTGATTTCAAGCATAAATATGACCCATATTCAACACAATCCATAGACAACAAGAAGAGGAGACAACACAACACAAGAAAATTAAGGATCATTAACAAATCTCAATCAAGCCTTACACCATAAGGTCTTGATCATATCTTATACAACCCGAAAGAGCTCAATAATTCCTGCCATTCTTACCAAGAAGAGTTGGTGATACTTGTTAGAAGAGGCGGAGAATTCCCTTGTTCGATTGAAGGCCTTAAGGAGTGCTATAACTCTTTATATTTCTTACTCATTGTAGTCTTGCTTTGGATAACTTTCTTTTAATTAATTATTATGTTGAACAATTTGATATTGAATGAAATGTTACGTTTGTTGATGAAACTTGTTATGGAGTAATTTGTGATACTTGTTTGGGAATTATGTAGACTTTCGTGTGAATGATGAATGATTAGTCGATTAGAAAAAGTGATTGTTCTCATAAGTTTGTTTAAATATAATTCGTATTCTAAAACTTGTTGATTAAACATTGTTGGATTTAAAGGTCGAAAGGATTTCTAATATTGTTTAATTCCAAGAAGTTGGTGCACAAATGGATTGGTACTTGATAATTGACAACTATTAAGTATTAAAGTTTTTTTAAATGAATTCGAGAATATTTAATCACGAGATAAGTTCGAAAGGACTCGTATGAACTAATGTTACTAATCATCTTTTTCATACATTTGATAACACAATTTGATATTGAATGAAATGTTACGTTTGTTGATGAAACTTGTTATGGAGTAATTTGTGATACTTGTTTGGGAATTATGTAGATTTTCATGTTAATGATGAATGATTAGTCGATTAGAAAAAGTGATTGTTCTCATAAGTTTGTTTAAATATAATTCGTATTCTAAAACTTGTTGATTAAACATTGTTGGATTTAAAGGTCGAAAGGATTTCTAATATTGTTTAATTCCAAGAAGTTGGTGCACAAATGGATTGGTACTTGATAATTGACAACTAAAAAGTATTAAAGTTTTTTTAAATGAATTCGAGAATATTTAATCACGAGATAAGGTCGAAAGGACTCGTATGAACTAATGTTACTAATCATCTTTTTTCATACATTTGATAACACAAAGGGCTAGCGTAATGGGATGATGTATTGGCCGAAAGGACTCACCCGTGAAACTAGTAGAAACATGGATTTTCTTGATATTACCCGTTGACTAAAAGACCTTGTGAAAATTGGTATGTGCCTTCTACATATATGTTTCACCCAAACATGTTCAACATTCTATCACAATTGGTTATTATTCCTAAACAAGTATTTGTTCGTTTGATTGATTGAATTTAGAACCATTGTTTGTTTGTTTATTTACGGTGCTTTAGAGTGTGACAATATTTAGTACTATTTATTGTGCTACCTAAATTGCTAAGTTTAAACCACGTAGTCTCTTGGGACGATCCCTATTTACCACAAACCATATTACACACGGACGAGTATACTTGCTCGTATGCGTTTTCTTAATAATCGGTAAAAAGGTGTTTTATAAATTTAAAATTTGGGTGAAACTTAGGATATAATATATAACCGGTTCATACACGCATCACACGACATGTCCGATTACAATCGCAACACACATGGAAACATAAATGATCGACTCGGTTTGCATGAACCGATATCATAATGTGGTGATATGTAAGAGAATCACAACGCACATGAATATAAGAAAGCAACCATGAAATCATAAATTAACATCAATATATAGTAATCCATAACCAAAAACATAGTATTAATAACTTGATCAATTGTTTTACAAAACAAAACGATATAATGTATTTTATTAATGCCACACGCGACTGGCTAAGATACCTCTAAGCTACAAATGATACAACATTAATCTATGAACTGCCTGGTGTGTCACCCAATCAGTGCTGGAGCTCTCGAACCAACTCTGTCAAAGCCTCAACTTTCTGATCTCTATCCCTCTCCCTGACCTGGGAGTCCTCTGCCATACGCTCAAGAGTTAAAATGCAGGTGCTGGCCATAATGAGCTCATCAGTTTAACACTCGATCACGTCCTGCATCAGTGCAGAAATATCCTCAACTCCCGCACCTTCTGCCTCTCGGTCTCAAGTTTCTCCCCCAACTCGGTAGCAGTCTCTCGGGTCTCCTAGAGCTGAGTACCCATCAAATCAAACACCTCCTCCATGGTTATCCGACCAATCACAAGGTTCTCTACCTCCTCCTCAGTGTTGTCGATACGCTCGAGTGGAATCTCATCAATAAGGTTTAGGATTACGTCGATACAATCCTCATGTCTGACCAATCTGGCAGCTAGCAAAGGAATGGTGTGATGAGTAGGCTCTCCGATAACCGGAAGAACCCTAGCAGTAGCGGTAGAAGAACTCTTTCCCAACTCGGTAACACTCGGGGCACCTTCCTTAGTCCTCCAGCTACGTATGTGTGGTAGTAGGAATGACCATCGGCGAGCATCAACCCTCTTGCGGGGCCTGGGATGAGCAGCAACCTCGGCTGCAGCCTCAACATAAGAATCTGATAATGATGGAACTGAGATATGTGCCCTCTTACGAGGTGGCAATGGGGCACTGTGGGCACGTGGTGGTGAGGAAACAGGTGATGGAGTAGAAGATGATAATGGAACAGTAGTAGTCTGATGGTAAAAGACAGTGGGTGGTGGTACAAAAGATGGTGGCATGGGGTGCCCAGGAGATGGAGGTGGTGATGGCCACACCATAACCAAGGGTGATGTATGAGACACAAGTAATGTTGGTGGTGGAAGTATAGGGGCTGGTGGTGCACGTACCCGTTTCCGGGCAGTGTGGATGAAAGTAGGACCTCCACGGAATTGTCAGTAGAGTCGTCCAAATGGTGCTGGCTCATAAGGCTAGAGAAGTCGAACTCGCCTACGCCGGCGAACTGGTACAGGTGAGGGAGGTGGCGGCAATGACAAAGAAGTGTCAGAAGACCCCGAGTCAGATGACTCATCGTCTGCCTCCGAGCCGGAGGAGTGATGAGGAATCGGTAGGGCTGGTGCAGCTACTAGAGTGCAGGCGACTTCACCCTCCTCGAAGGGCTCAGTCTCCCCAGATGCAGACACGGGCGAGATGGGAGCCATGTCGGATGATAAGACGATAGGATGAGAAGCTGAAGACATGGTACTGTAATAACCCAGGAAATAATAACATAAATATAAGTTATTAATTTAGTAATGTTTAATAGTTATAATGTCTAATAGTTATGCATCATCTGTTAAGAAAATCTCAATGCCTGATGTTGGTAAGATGTAGGCACTGAGGGCATAAGGTAGTAAAGTGAAAAATGGTCCGTTTTGAGAGCGTAGTTATGGTCCAGTGTTTTGAATATACACTTGGTTCTCTATAACCATGTCTCTGATACCAATCTGTAACACCCCGTAAATCTCAACATAGCAACGGAAGTCTAATCGGGGGTATTACTTCTCGGATCACAGTCATAATCATAGAAAACGACCCAAAGAGACGTTTTAAAAAAGTTTGGTTACCATTCAATAAACTTAGCACACAAGGTTACAAAAGAAGTCTCACGAGAAATAATGTTACATAAATAAAACGTTTCTTGTTTAAAATGAATGATAACATTTTTGAACGTGGTCCATAAATAGGGGTCCTTTGCCAACTCCGTGCCAGATTTTCCCTTTTAGTTACCTGAAATAAAACATGCTAAAAAGTTAACACAAAGGTTGAGTGAATCCATAGTGTTTATATAATAATCAGTTGAACACAAGTCTCAAGGTGGATAATTTTATGGAAGTACAATTATTGTAAAAATAGTATATTGCAGTGTAGTATATTGCTCTAAGTTTCATGACACTCAAATGTTAACATGTGTGATATCATAAAAATGATATAAATAACCGACATCAAAAAATGATGTAAGTAACAGTGCCCTCGTGTAGGAGCTTGCCATTCTCCTATTTATTCTCAAATAAAGTGCATTTGGTTACCTTTCCGGCTAACACAAATGAGGTGTCATTTGCCAATAGATCTATTTGCTATATTCGCGTTCACTCGTAAGTGATTAATGGTTCATGATATGAGGGTCTTTTAGTGGCAACAGTGGGAACTTAGGCAATATTAATCAGAATAGCATACAAAAAAATACTTGTGTTCGGGTTTGTAAAACCCGAAAATCTAAAACATGAAAAATTACCAAAATGCCCCTGAAACTTTAAAATTTAATTAAAGCTTAATTAAAGTTTCGAATTAATCCCGAATCTCTGGAAACGAACTACAAATCAAGCAAGATAATTTTGAGGCAAGCTCCAAATATTTTTACAAGTACAAAGGTGTATTATTTCACTTAAAAATCACTTGGGCCGAATTCCATATTAATAATACATAATTATTATTAATTAAAAACATTTAAATTACAAGATTAATTAAGGAAAAATTAAATAAAGATGGTAAATTGTTTTGACCCATTTAAGGCCGGTTCTTTAGCCTTTTTCCCTTCCCCAAATTCGGCCAAACACATTTATACTAATCCATAAATTAGTTTTCACCACTAAACCCTAATAAAACACCTAGCCGCCACTCTTAAAAATCGCCCACACCACATCCGATTTTTAGAAATCAAAAACCCATTTTTTTGGAGTGCTTGATGATGCAAGGAAGGTGAGAAAAATAGCCACAAAGTCCTGGAGTCGATCGTTTGGCTGTGGTGATTTATTTGGGTCGAAAAAGTGCAACCGAGCAACAATAATCCATAGCGTGTAATCCTTTGATCTATAAATTTCCTGGTAATTTTCTAGCACTCCTTTAATCACATATAACATGGGAAAAATACTTAAATCAAACCATGCTTTGTATTTTGGCCGAATAGAAAATAATGTGTTATAAACCCTAAAATCGAATTAAATCTAAAAATCTTGTATGCGAATTTTCTGGGCCAAGTTATTATTTTTTGTGGCTTCTATGATGATCATATAACATGAGAAAAATGGTAGTTCGAATTGTTGAGGCCTAAAAACATGTATGTCGAATTTAATTTAAAACCGGATTTAAGGAATAAAAAGAGGAATTATGAAAAACCCTAAGAACCAATCGACCTAGGGTTTTTGGTGGATGAAATCTGGAAATAAAAGTGATACAATGATGATACAATGATTGCTAAATGATTGGGATTGCTAGGGTTTGATTTTGATATGATTTTATGCAAACCGATTTGAAAATAATAAGTTAAGGGGGTGTTTTGTAATTATTAAAACTTGTGGGATATTTTTGTAATATTGTATGGACCTGGGAGAAAGTGTAAAAATTATAACATGAGGGTCTTATTTGTAATTTTGGCAAGATATGGATTTAATGGTAATAATTGTGTCGAATTAAAAATAAATAAAAATGAGGGACTAAATATGTAATTTCTGGAAACTTGGTGCTGTTTTGAGTAATAAATTATATTCAGGGGGTTATGTGTAAATTTGGTAATTTAATGGCTTAATATGTAATTGTTAATAATTAAAGGTTGAAATTGTAAATTAAAGGACTAAATATGTAACTTTGATAACTAGAGGGACTTGATGTGAAAATTGTGAATGTTTAAGGGTGTGTTCGTATAACATGTTGAAATAAGTGTTCATTGTGTAAAATTGAGAAATTAAGGGCTTAATATGTAATTATGGTTAATTATTTAAATCGATTTGTAATGTAATAAAATACAAGGACTAGATATGTAATTTACCGAAAGTTTAAGGGCTGTTTGTAACATAATAATATTGAGGGTTACTTTCTGTAATTTGAAGGAATAAAAGGACTTGATGTGTAATATGAATCTTGTGAAGGTTAATTTGTAAACTATATAAGTATAA